>JAJEJO010000436.1:308923-325874 GCA_020662805.1 Glaucomys volans | reverse complement strand
CCATAGTCTTGGTCCCCCCCAGAGGAACCCAGCATGGTGGTCAGGCTACACCCCACACTCCAGGTCCCGCTCCAATGGAACAAGCATGGTGCTCAGGCTGCCTGTCCACCCACCTACCAGCACCTCAGCCCTGGAGGAGTTGTCATCTGGAATGGGTGACAGGAGGAGCCCCCAGCATGGGGTGTGGCCTCCAGAGGTGCCCTGCACTCTTCCTGACTGAGGAACAGTTGTCATCAGCCTTTCCAGCTTCCCGGCACAAGGGACCCATGCTGAGAGCCTGCTGGAGGTTCGGAATCAGTCATTCCCTGTGTCCAGGAGGGCCTTGATCTCAGGGGATATTCCCCAACTCCTTTTCTTCAGAGCATCTAATATGGGCCATTCAGAAGGGGCAGCAGGAAGGAAGGAATTCACCCAGCACCGTGCTGCACGCAGCAGGCACTTGGTGATCATGAAAATGAAACAGAGCTCTTCCTGAGGTCACCCCACCTCTAGCAGGGGAAGCACAAACCCAATTCAGTTGTCTCGCTGCCACATACTGTGTCCTCATGTGGGGTTCTCAGGGTTGAGCGGGGACAGACTCTGCAGCCAGCCCACCTCTGCTCACCTTCCTGCTTTCCTCTGTCCTTTCCTCTCCCTGCTCTCTGCTTACCCTGCCTTTAACCTTGAAATTCCTTCCAAATCCAGTCCAGGTTCTGGGTCCAGCAAAGACCCGCCCCCTGCGCCCCTATGGCAGCAATTCACCTGCCTCCAGGATTGTGCCCACCCTGCCCAGTGCCACTCCTTGCTACTGTCTCCTGCACTCTGCAGTCCAGGAGGGTCCAGGGGCAGCTCCATAGGGGAAGTACAGAGACCGCCCTGGGTCAACAGTGCTCATACTCTTAATTATAAATCTGGTTTCTAAACGGACATATGTGGGAGCAGCCACAGCAGGGCAGGTGCTCCTGGTGGGCTGGCCAGAGGAGGAGGAGGAGGAGAGCGGGGTGCCGGTAGCCCTGGGGCAGGTGCTCCAGAGCCCCTGGGTGTGCTCTGTGAGGTGCCATCTCTTCAAAAGCCTTCTCTTCTTTTCCCACCTCTATCTGAGTCTGCTATAACATTCTGGAGCACATAAAAGTGTGAACCAGATTATTCTTGCCCTCTCAACATATTTTTTAAGGTATCTATCCTAATCCTAATTTACATGTACAACAAGGAAATAAAAATTTAGCAAATGAAGCCAAATTCCTATCTGTTACCTTAGAGCCCTGGTTTTCAATAGAGTTCATGGACAACTCTATGCAAAATTTTTAAAAGCAATCAAAGAGAAAGATACATAAAAATAGCTTGGCTTATGCTATTCTAGCCCTTCTGAAAGGAGGGAAAGGGAGGGGGCGAGTGAGCTGCTGGGGAGGACACTGCAACTCAGACAGAGGCTGGCCAGTGCTGGCCCCAGACCTTGCTGGCCCGGGCCTCACTCCATACCCTGCGCAGGCACCCCGGCAGTGACCTGCTGCCTGGTGGCCTGGCATTGTGGGTGCCAGGAACTGCCCATGCTCTGCACTTCCTGACTTCTAACTGGGTCGGCATGTGGAATTTGGGGTAACAGCCAACACCAGCATTGCACACGGGGTTCTCTCCATAATGGCATTGCCAGCATCACCAGCTGATACTGCAGTCGCATCTAAGGCTCCCAGGGGAAGGGGTGCCATTAAAAGAAGGAGCAGGAGCTCCCTTGCTAAAAATAGTGCCCAATGCACATGTGGAGTAGAGGCAGCAGAAGAGCATTTGTCAGGCTCACCCTCAGAGGGAAGGGGTGTGCCCTCTGCCAGGAAGCAGGGAGTCCCAGCAGGTTGGAGCCTCTGGGACACTCACCCACCCAGGCCACCTGGACGTTTGCCGGCCTTAGGCAGTAAATCACCTTCCATCTCAGCTTGTTTAAAATGTTTTTTAGATAAAAGATACACAGTTCAGGGAAAATGTTCCAGGGCAGGGGGAGACACACACACACACACACACACACACACACACACATACAAATACATGCATACACACACGCACGCATGGCCACCTGGAGGAATTAACCACAGGTCAGGCTGCGGGAGCCCCAGGGAGCCGAGGCTTTTGCCTGAGAGGCCCCTCAGACCTGCCTGCTCGGCCCCATTTCTAATGATTGCACTGCCACTTTCCAATTTTTGGACCTACACATGGGCATTTGCACAGGCTGGGCCACACGCACATGCGACAGAAAAAGTAACAGAGCTCCACCAGAGGATCAGTGGATGGTGTTCACGGGAAGCCTCGGGACCTGACTGGGGCAGAGCTGGAAGCTGCCTTCAGAGTCTAGCCTGTCACCAGTGCCTGGCCAGAGGCAGTGGTAGCAAGTGGTCCCCTGGTCTGAGTGGTGCCATGCAGGCTGTGATGTCTCGGCACTGTGATGTGACCAAGACACCGACATGTCCCAGGCCCTAGAGGCCCTGCTAAGAGGGTCCACTCCTGAGTCAGGTGGCCTGGGTCCGTCCCAGGCCTCACTTTCTCCTGCACAGAGGTGAGGGTGAGAGCTGGCACTCACATGGATAACTCTTAGCTAGAATTACAGGGTTATTTGAATAGTTTGCTGTCGCCCCCAAAGTGGTGCAGATACAGAATTACAAAGTCACACTACAGGAGGGCAAATGTTTATTTTTCTTAATGAAAACGTCTTTGGAAGTTTTGTTCCAATTCTTACTTAATAGAGACTTAGTCACTGCTACAGAGTCCCAGCTGTGCCCCTGCCCAAGGAGACTCGCTCCTAGTCGCGCTGCCAGCCTCAGGCCTCCCGTTCCTGTTCCCTCCCTCCGGCCTCCACCAGGAGGAAATGACAACAGTTCCTCTGTGGCTGCCATAGCCTGCTCCTGCCACCCCTTTCCTCTCTGTTTCCAGTTCAGTTTATTCTAATTGCTGTGGACTTAATGTTATTCCCCATTCACTTCCAGCAAAGAACCAAAGCACCAAAAATAAAGATGTGCAAAAAACTAGTAATTAACAAAAAAATAAAAATAAAGATGAGATAGAGACACTTGTGTGGGGAGGCTGGCTATGGCTTGAGCATCCTCTCTTCCTAACAGGGTGCCCTCTGTCCACTGGCCTGGTTCACAGTCTACTGGATGGCTGCCCTCCTTGAGGGCATTGGTGCCCACTGCAGGCAGCTCCTTCCCCTCCACCTCCCAGCCCTCCTCTGCCTCCTGGTCACATAATGCTCCACAGCAGGGAGACACTGTGGACGAGCCCACACTCTGCCCTGTCCTGGGACCCACCACACAGTCTGCTCTAGAAGGGGCAGCTGCTGCCCTCAGAGCAGGGAGGGCCCATCCAGAAGGGGCAGGAAAGGGAGTCAACAGGGAAGCATCCCACTTTCCACTGGAAATCCAAATTACTTTGGGAACAGTAATTAAATCAGTCTCCATTTGCTACTGGATTTTCAAAAAATTTCAACTGAGAATTTTATTTTTAAAAATGTAAATATTTTGAGCATAAACATTGTCAGAACTAAGGCTGGGTCCATTTTCCAGTGCACACCTGTTCCTGGCACGTGCACACGTGGATGCTGTCAGGGAGGGCAAGCCCCAGATGTCATGGCCTGTGCCTCTGTGTGACCCACAGGGGAAACCGCCTCCATCTGTGCCGTGCCCAGAGGGCCTGCTGGGGTGGCTCTGGGGGAGGCCCTCCCTGTGCTCAGAGTGCCCTGGGTCAGGACAGAAGCGCAGCTTTGCCCCCTGGCAATTTTCTGCAGCTGAACTAGGAAGACATCCAGGGTGAGAGGACAGCTGGCTTTCCAAACAGGAAGTCCTTATGCTGCCCCAGGGGGAGGAGCGTTGCTCACCTCTCAGTGCTCCCCAGCCGCCTCAGGCATCAGCAAAGCCAGCTGAGCAGACAGCTCAGCCTTGGGTGTGAGTGGAGAGCCCTGAGAGTGATGTGGTCCACCATTGCAGTCATGCTGGAAATGGGAGTCCATTTCCACACATGTAACCCGAGAACACACACCAGAAGGGAGGAGGTCTCTGAGTCAGGACAATCGCAGCTCTCCTGAGTAGCAGGCAAGGGCAAATTGTTTATTCAGAGAGAGAAACAACTGTGTTGTATGGCTGGCAAGGCCGACATGAGTGGTCGAAGCAACAGCCTCGCAATGTGTGTCAGCACAGAGGAGTGGCTTCAGGGCTGCACACGAGAAGTGCAGAGCAGATTGCTCTGCTGTGTCTGTTAATGTGAGTGTGCAAGTGTGTGCAGAGCCATTCAGGGTGCACACGCCGCCACTTGCACACACTCAGGAATATGCATGTGGTGCTGCCTCCCTGGCAACACTGCAAAGGGCGAGTTTCAAAGGGTACCTTGCTTCACCTGAAGAGCTTGTAAGTCCTGGGCCCTTGTTTTCTTTACCCACATGCCCACATGTGATGCTACTGGCGGGTCACGAGACCCACTGAGAGCACTGCCCAGGGAAGCACCCCATTAGTCTATGAGCAGGTCCTGCCTGCTACTTCCTACAGGGTGAGAAGGAGCACAGGGGAAGGGCGCCTGCAACCTACTTCATGACCTTGAATCTGGGGTTCACTTCAGAACAACCGCTGGATTCCTCCCCACGCCTTCATAGTTCCTGTGGTGACCATCTGGTGGGAGCACAAGGACCTTTGCTTTCTGTTCTTTCCATTACTCTGGAGGATGACAGTGACCCTTGCAGTCCCCAAAAGATATGTGTGTGCAACATGTAGCCTGCATTATAAGTCAGAGATGGTGAAGAAGTAGTAACTAATCAAATGTTTGGGTCAGTAAAAACATTTGCAAGCCTTTCCTAAGGTTGAATCAGGAGGTTTCTGCAATGACTGAAAGAGTTTATGGTTTAAAGAAATATCTAGTCAAAAGCCCAAGGAAACGTAATGTACCTGAGATTTCTCCAAAACAGACATTTCTCTTCACAAATGCAGAACCTGTCTTTCTAAGTGAAAACTCACTTATCACAAAAGAACCTTGCATCGCGACAACCAATCTGCAAAAAGCAGTGCACCCTCCTGCAGAGCCAGTGCTGAGCATCCCCTGCAGCACGGCCAGGCATCCGTGAGCCTGGGAGACCCAGAAATTATTTTCTTTACCATGGACAAATTCAGAAGAAAGCAAAAAAGAAAACTCCAGCCCCAAGAGAGGAAGTCCTAGAGAGAAATACCAAAGAGGCATCAGGAGTAATTGCACTCCTAGGTCTAATATTTCAAAAATTGTATGATCTATTTCTTTGATGGTTCACTCCAAAGTGTCACATTCAGAAGATTAAGACTTGGAAGACCCACATCAGGTGACGTGTGACCGATGGAGCGTCCGTGGGAGAAGATGTACAGACAGACTGCGTGCAGTGGAGTGCTGTTCACCCTTATCAAGCGAGGACAGCCTGGCACCTGAGACAACTGGGGGAACTTGAGGGACACGTGCCACCAGAAATAAACACCTGACAGGAAGTCACCTACCACACAGCCTCACACACGGAGCCTAAAAAAGTCCACCTCGCAGAAGTACAGCCAAGCAGGGCTCAGCAGGGGCTGACGTGGAGGGGAATGGAGGGAGGTCCCCTCAGGACAGGATTTCAGGTAGGAAGAATGAGTTCTGGAGGCTGACGTGTAGCCCTGTGCCTCTAGCCAATGACACCATGTTGTGCATTTAACTTCTGCTAAGCATGAAGGCGATCACGGAGGGTGGTGGGTGTGCTAACGGCTTGATTATGGTGATCGCTGCAGGTAGATTCCTATGTCACGTGACAGTGCTGTATGCCTTAAACACGCGCACAAGTCTACTCACAATTAGAGCTCACCAGACTGGGGGAAAGGGATCAGCAATGTGTCCCAAAAGGGAACCTTGTAACTTGAAAATCTAACTCCCTAGGGTCCAGAGGACTTGTCATCCAGGGGCAGACGTGGCCAATGTTGATCCATTCCATGAAGTGTCAATCAGCTTGCTGATGAGGGAAGAGCCACGTTTCCAGGCAGGCTGTGTCAGATTGGAGCTTGGTGACAGTCCCTGTACACACTTGCTGGCCAGATGCACCAGGTGGAGGCCTTCAACCTGACTTAGCTCAGGTTTCCTTTATATGAAGACAAAGATCCCACGGCACTGACCAGGGTTTCTGCACCAATGCAGACCCTGCTCTGTGAGTGGTTGGAGCAGTCAGGCTCCTCCTGCGACTCCGTGTCCTGGCGCCTCAGAGCAGGGCTCTGGCTGCAGAGCCGGGAAGGCCCTGCCCAGCTCCAGGCTGTACTCACGCCTGTTCAGCCTCCAGCGCTGCCTTGCCCCCGATGAGGGTCTCCGTCCTTCCCCAACATCCTCAGATCCACCAACTAGCACAGAAAGCACACTGCCCAAAGGGCAGGAACGCCAATAAGCCTGGTTTCACACCTGGCACCTCTTTGATTGACGCAGGGTCCATGCAGATCACTGTCTCACTCTGTGCCTGCCGCCTCATCCTTAGAATGGGTGCGAGAGAAGCAAATCTCGATGGAAATTTCCTGAGAATCCAATGAAGTAACGTCTATAAATGAAACTTGGAAATTGGGGTACCAGAGATTGAACTCAGGGGCACTTGACCACTGAGCCACATCTCCAGCCCTATTTTAAATATTTTATTTAGAGACAGGGTCTCACTGAGTTGCTTAGCACCTCACTTTTGCTGAGTCTGACTTGGAACTCGAGATCCTCCTGCTTCAGGCTCCCGAGCCACTGGGATTATGGGTGTGGGCCACCACAAACTTTGAATTGTCACGCTTGTGTTCATCATGTGCTACTGTGAATAGCTGAGAAGTTCTGCTGCATGAGGTAAGAGTGCGGGGAGAGCAGAGCAGCCCCGAGGCCTCGCTGGAATGGCACGCAGCACTGTGTGTCTGATCAGCAACCCTTCCTTCCAGTGCTTCCAGGCCCTCAAGACCACATCCTGGGCTCCAAGCTAAGCTCTCTGCTCTGGGCACAAGCAGTTAGGGATTTCTTTCTCTTTTCTTTCTATCTAACATGTATATTTCTATTTACAGAAGCTAATTTCCTGGAGAATGATTTTTATTGCATTATACCCAAGCTAATCTATTTAAATTTCCTGTAAGACCCATAAGTCTATAGGCTTTCTGTCTGCTTGTAGTTCCATGTGTGTGATGGAAATCTTTCCCAATCTGTACAGCGCACCCCCTGCAGAGGATCTTCAGACCCATTGCTGAGCTGGTACCAGATTGGCTTTTTGACCCAGTGAAGAAAGAAGGTTATTTGTTCTGTTTTGTCATATTAATATATTCTGGGGCAGTGTTCCTATTTTTTCTGGAGAAGCATTGCTAAATTTTCAAATTCTCTACTCTCAAGAACCATCCTTGGTATTTGGCTGAAATGCTCTTTTCTAAAATTTCAGTCTACTATTCTAAGACAAACTTAATTGTTTTTTAGCTCCATAGATTCAGGACACTCACCAAAAAGCACCATCATATCCCGTCTAGCAACTCAGCCCAGTAAACATGTCTCCAGTAGAATCTGCAGCTAATAGCTTGCTTCCTCCCTTCCTGTGGGGCTGGAGAGAGAGCCCGGGCCTCCACACCCTAGGCAAGCCCTGTCACTGAGCTGCATCCCAGCCCCTCCAACTTTGTTTTTGACGATTTCTTCTCATTTTATTGGACTTGGAACCATCAAAGCACAACAGAAAGCTTCATTTCTAAAGGACTTACACACATCTTTTGATACTTGTGCTCATTTGCATTATAATCTGATTACAATCTCTAATCAGAAATGAAGGAGGAGCGCTAAGAATTAGAAGCCTGCCTGCATCATCTGCTCAAGCTGAGCAGAAGCAGAATCATCTGAAGGAACTAAGACGACCATCAGCAGGCCCCGGGGGCTGTGCAAGTCTTCCCTCCAAGTCAGGTATGAAAGGGGATCGTCCTCAAGCCTCCGGCCATGGGTTGAGAGGTGACCAGGTAGGTGGCCACAGAGCTGGAGACAGCCTCCTCACACCCAAGGTCAGCAGGCAGGGGTGAGATGCCAGAAGGGCTCAGAGCTAACACGTGTCGGGTGGCCCTCAGCAGAGGGCAGCCTGGGCATGATGCAGGGGCACAGGCTGAGCCTGCCTCAGGACACCATGCTGGGCATCACCACCGCTAAGGAACCATCCGGAAAGAAGCCCTCCTCCATCTCTTAGAAGAAAAGGTTGTAAAGGTCCACAGGAAACTGTCGAGTGTCTCCATGAAGGCGAATGTGAGGGGGACAGGGCAGGGAGAACCGCCAACTCGGAGCTGGTGGCAGGAGTCCAGGGGTCGCCAAGCTACCTCAGCTGGCACTGCACAAGGCGGGTTCCATTTCATCAGTGAATCGCAACACCTGGGAGGTGTCTGGCACAGAGTAGGCGCTGACTGAATACCGTGAGCTACATAAGTGAAGCACCAGCTTTCGGGCAAAGTGATGAACAAATGGCCACCGTGCTGACTGCTCCCTCTCAAGTCTCAGCCTTCCCGCTGCCTGCGGTGCCTGCCGCGGGCCTCGCACAGTGACGGGAGCTGAGACCATGTTGGCTTGGGTGTGGGGTGTCCCCCAAAAGCTCACGAAGAGAGCTTTCTCACAGTGCAGAGGGTTCAGAGGAGAAAGGATTGGGTGGTAAGAGTCTTAACCCAACCAGTGAACTAATCCCCTGAGGGGATCAACTGAGGGGTCGGTGTGGCTGGAGGAGGTGGGAAGTGGGGCGTGGTGATGGGTACATGGTTTGTATCTGCAGAGTGGACTCTCTGCTCCCTGATCACCATGGTGTGAGCTGCTTCCCTCTGCCACACTCTTCCGCCATGATGTTCAGCCTCACCTCAAACCCCAAGAATGGAGCCGCCTTCTGTGGACCAAGACCTCTGAAACCACGAGCCTCAGATACACTTTTCCTCTTCTACCATTGTTCTAGTCATATCTTTTGGTCACAGCAGTGAAAAAGCTGAGTAAACCAGACCATGTATAAGACTTGAGCTGATGAGTTTGGTAGTCAAGCAGGGGGACCAAATAAATTCTGCCCAAGTCCAACTAAAGGCGCTTTGTGAACATGGATCATGTTTCCATCATGGCTCGTTTCAGGGCAGAGTTTGTGTTCTAAGAGCACAGCCACCAGGATGGGCATTGCAGGCCCCAAACAATCCCACTCTTCAAGGGGCGAGGAAAGGAGCAGGAAGTAAACCAAAGTGATTCTTCTCCAAAAGGCAGGATGAAAAACACAGGCAAAATTTTCAAATATAAAACACACAGGAACTGGGGTGGCCTGGGGAAGGTTTTAACCTGAAGCCTCCCTGAAGGACCAGAGGCACCTCCCTTGGGACGGCGGCTCCCTGAGCAGTGCTGGCTCAGCACGTGGAAGGCTCTGTGGAGGGCAGGCAGCAGGGTGCGTGCAGGCCCCCTCAGCTCTGGGACTCAGCCTGCCGTCACTCCATACCCAGGACGAGGGATAGGATGAGCGAGGCCCAGCCGCAGGCTGGACGGCGAGATGAGGTCACCCCATGACAAGATCAGACACACGTGGTCTCTGTGGTGCAGTGACCGACTACAGGAGCGGCTGGCGGGAGGACGCGACGCAGCAGCCCCTCTGCTGCTTCTGCTCCTGCTCCCTGTGCCACCCTTTCAGCGAGTCAGCTGACCCAGCTCAGCCCAGGGCCTGGCAGGCAGCTCAGAGGAGGCGTGTGCCCCTGTGGCCGCCTTGCTCTGCAGCTGAGAGCACTGGAAGGTGGCTGTGCTGGGGCCAGGCGCTGTGGGAGGATGGGACACATGTGCTGCCCTGCAAGCCCAGGCCAGGGGACCCTGGGCAGTCCACCCTGCAGCAATTCTACAAGGGGAGACTTAGTGTCCACGCTCCTCGCTTGGAAAACTTGGGGCTCAGGACAGTGAGCCTGCTGAGCAGGGGACGCCTGGCAACAGGCTGGGAACTCGAGCCCAGACTCAAATGCCGAAGCCCACATTTGCCCCAGAGCCACGTCCGGGTCACCCCTGGAGTTGTAGCCTGTTCCCTTGCTCTGTTTCTGGATGCCAGCCACATGCCAGCCTGCCTGGGTTGGCTGTCCTCCTGAGACCTGCTGTCTGCCTCCAGGAGCCCGTCCTGGCCCACGGCCCTGGAATGCCCAGGCCTGGCCTCTTCCCATCTCCTGGCAGCCATGCAGTGCCCTGCAGCAGAAGGAAGCCCTTGCCCTGAGTGCTCCCTCTCCTCACCCCCAAAGCCACAGCGACACTCGCTCACAAGGACCACACTCTGTGAATGACTGTACACAGAGATCAGCTCGACCAGGCACAGCAAGCACTCTCACGCTGGGTCACCCTGACCTGCCGAGGAGGCAGCAGCACGTGAGTCTGGTCTGGCTGGCTTGGACAGACTGAGCCTTGGTTCCCTGCAGCACCAGCATGGAACCTGGTGTGACAGAGAGTGTCCTGTGTGCTCCATGGCTGGATCGCCACAGGCTCCCAGCCAGCTGCAGACCGCCAGGGCGAGGAGGCCATGAGAGGGCAGTGCCAAGGTGCAGGGCAGGACAGTGAGCCCAGCACCACCTGGGGGTGCCACTCAGCATGCCTCCAGGGCACAGGGGGATGGACCACCGCAACTTGGCTTTCAAAGCACTTCTCTCGAGTCAGATCCCAGAACAAACACAGGGGACAGAGAGATGAGCAGAGCTCCAACACGGGAGTGGAAGTCTGGAAGCCCTGGGCTTGGGTTCCAATTCCTGCCTATCACTCTATGAAATGTTGGTAGTTCAGTTTAGGGTGTTTTTAACGACCACACTGGTATTTAGTTTTTAAAGTTGTCATCAGATTTAAATGAGATCAAGTACATGAAAATGCGTCTGATGCCTGGCCGCCTTCTCGAGTGCAGTGACATGGAGCCCTGGGGCCCAGAGAGACCTGCGCAGGAGAGTCCAGGGCCTGCAGGCAGCACTGGCGCGGCCCAAGTGCAGGCCCAATAGGCGGCACGGCCCTGGGGTTCCTGGACGGCAGGTGGCAGAGAACAGGATGTGAGGAACTCCGCCCTGCAAGAACTTGGGGTCTCACGCTGTAGGTCCACACACAGACCCCTCAACTTCCAGGTCAGCTCCTTGTCTGTGAGGTGCCAGTGGGAAGGGCATGTGCGTCACAGGGAGCAGTTGAGGTGGATACAAAGCAATCGCAGCGCTGGCTCTAGACAGTGGTGACGGGGGCTCTGCGAGTGGTGAGATCTGCCTCCTTAATGAGGCTCCCAGGGAGGAAAACCACAAGGATGCGAGAGACCAAGTGGTGGCCCTTGGTGGCAGGAGGCCGCAGGCTCCTCTGGCCTCCATAGAACACAGCCCCGCACAGGCTTGCTGGGGGGTCAGCAGCAGCTAAGAGCCCAGCCCTTGTGCCCTCACTGAGTTTCGGGTCCTTCTAAGGCTTCATGAGTGACCCCAGGTAGTGGTCACTGCAGTCCATCAGGAGGGCACCTGACCCATTCTAGGGGGAACAATGGATTCTCCAGGGAGTTGCTGGACTCAGCAAAGCCTAGGGACACTGCAGGGTGGAACGTGGCTTTAAACTCTGACCTCTCATCTGTCGTCTTTCCCAAAGAAGCTGCTCTGCATGGGAAGCTCTCCCCATGTGCCCAGGGAGCCCACAGCAGCTCCCCAGGAGCACGGGCCGTCCCACAGTGGGACTCACCTCCACAGCAACTGTGCGGTGGGGACGGGCTTAGCTCCCCGAGGGCTTGCTCTGGGTCCTGCTGGAGCATGTAGGTGAGTGAGCAGGTGCAGCCAGCGCAGGTGACTGTGCCCAGCCGCTCGTGCCTGTGCCCTTGGGAGGGCCGCAAGGACACTGGGTGGCTGCAGCAGGCTGGGCAGCTGGTGGAAGACAGAGGGTGCCTTGCACAGAGAGGACACTGTCCTGCCTGTGGCAGCCAGCAACCAGGTGGGAGGCTGTGAACCCGGGAAGGCCTGAGGGAGAGGGGCAGATGGTGCTGGGGACAGCAGGCTGGGAGGGCCCTGGGAGAAGCAGGAAGAGAGGAGGTCGGAGGAGGGGCCTCCAGTCACGGCCACCATCACATCGACTGCTACGAAGGTGACCCTGCCAGGGCACTTCCAGGGCTGTGGTCATCCCCACAGGAGACCTGCTTGTCACAGGCCATGCCTTCATTTAGGACAGGGAAACGGACACCCGGCAAGGGAACAGGAATTCTCACGGCCTCCAAACAAACAGAGCAAGATTCGGGTTCAACCCAAGCCCGAACTGAGTGTGTGCTTGAGACTGCTGGAGAAAGAAAATCGGAGACCAAGAAGGAACTGGACCTAGCAGTGGAACCAAGGGCCAGACACAAGCGGATGGAGCACCTGAGCTGTGGAAGGTAACAAGCCTGGCAGAAGCAGCTGGCCCGTGTGGGCGGCCCTGCAGATAGGCAAGGGGCAGGGGCAGAGGAACCTGGGCTCCGCACTTGGGCTGCAGAGGAAGGTGCCACTGAGCCTGTGCTTGAGGGGAAGAAGAAGAGTGGGAGAGATGAGCCCAGGGAGGCCCAAGGGCGAGGGGCAGGTCAGCAGAAATGACCTGTGAGGCTGTCTGGATCCTCTACAGCCCTAGTCAGGACGAGATGGAAGTGGGGATGGCTGCCACCCTGTGTGGCAAGCATGCAAAACCAGGAGAGGACGGTGTGGTGTGGATGTGTGGTGGCCCAGGAGCTCTGGGGTGACACAAGAAGACGAGGTGGCGAGATGCTAAGTGGTCAGCGCACTGACACTGACAGAGCTCATGGCCGTGACTTGGGCAGGTGGGTAAGGCTGGAGGAGGTGCCCGCTGGGGTATGCCTTGGGGTGTGTGCTTTATTGTGAAGGGAGTGCTCTCTCTTCTTCCTGGTGCCAGGATCCTGCTGCTTTCCTCCATCACACCCTTCCGCCATGATGGTCTGCTTCACCTTGACCAAAATCAGAGCAGCTGGCCATCTGTGGACTGAGACCTCTGAAACCGTGAGCCCAGACACACTTTTCCTCCTCTAAACTTATTCTTGACAGGTCCTTTGGTCACAGCAGAGAAAAAGCTGACTAAAACAAGGACCAAGAACAGAGGCCCCATGAAGTACCCCAAACTCCTGTGCCATTCAGTCTCTTCACGTTTGTGAACCGAATGCGCGATGTCCAGCTTGAGAATTCATCTGTGATGTCATCTAATGCGTGTTCATAAGAATGAGATTCTGGGGAACAGCAAAGGGGAATTCCAAATGGTAGATATATACTTATAAAATGCAATGTAGAGTTTAATATAAGGTCAATGTTCAATTCTGAGTTGGCCCATACACACTGAAATCATATTCCTGCCTACTTTGAATGGAAGTATTTCATTTTTTGAACTCCAAATCATCAATAATGGTCTCTATCCTTGTTAACAAGGAAGGAAGAGAAATGTGAAAAGCATGGAAATTATGAAACAATCCTCCCCTACAATACAGAAATCTTCTTTCCATTCATTTTATCATAAAGAATCAGGGAGATGAATAAAATAATTAGTTGCACATAAAGTGAGAAAGCTACGTATGTGGGGCTGTAGAAGATAAGGAATAAAGGCCAGAGGGTGTTGGGGAAGAAACACCTTTGATCAAGGTACAAAAAGTATTATTTTGAGGTCAAATTGTCCACATTTTCACCAAGGTATTCCATGTGAAATTAGTCATGAATTTTTTATCATAAAAAGTAGATACAGGTGTAGTGAAGATGGCTGTTCAGCATTCATGTGAGGCAGTCACGGAAACATGTTGGGACACCGTGGCAGTGCGTAATGGGCACAGGAGCAGGGGTCAGGGCCACTCTGCAGCCTACACGAGAGACCAGCTTCCAGCAGAACTGCCTCCTCTTCCTGGTGTGCCCATCCAGCCTCGAGCCGCCCCAGCTTGCTGGTCAGGGCTGGCCTCCCTCCCTGAGTTGCCGTGCCTGCCCACGATCAAGTACTGCACATCCAGGGAATTCAAACTCGCTTAATTATTAGCCTGAGTAAAACATAGTTCTGTAAATAGCCCTGTAGGGAAGGGGATGCAGCACACAAGCAGGCACAAGGGGAAGAAAGGCCTCTGCTAACTCCCCAGACCACGCTCCTCTTAGGGGTGTTCCACGGAGCACCAGCTGTCAGGAAGAAGTGGGAGGACTCCTGGTCCCCAGCCTCGCATCAGCTCAGTGCCTCCAGGCAACTGGAGGCTAGTACCAGCCTGCAAGGTCTCACTCTGCTTCCAAAATGACATGCTGGTGGAGAATGAGGCTTTTAAAAATCCAGTTAAATTGCTTTAGTGCGATGGTTTTAGAAGTAGAATGGAAATAGTTATTTAAAAATGATCATGCCCTTGAACGTTGCCTCAATGCCAAATTGCTCTGGAAGCTTCTACACACACATCCCCACGCATGTCTCTGAGCACAGTGGGAACGGGGAGTGCCTGGCTTCGCTCCAGCGGCAGATCCCACCCAGGCAGCATGAGGGCTCCTTCAGTCCCTCCCCTCTGCAGACCAGGACTGAATCCGTCTCCCAACAGGTGAGAGGCCTAATGGAGATAATGGTCGCCGCTCCTCCCAGATGTCCCTGCCTTCTCCTCGTCCGTTTCCTGCTGGGGTCACCTCCATGCTCTCTGCCTCCGAGTGGCAGTGGAGAGCCCTGCAGAGGCACCTCTCGACCACGTCACACTGAGCTGGGTCATCTGTGGTCACTCCCGCTGTGCCCACTGTAGTAAGCCCTGGGCCCATCCTGACACTCATGCTCTATGACGTTGTGATGCCACACACCAGCCATCCAGTCTTTCCTTCTGTCCTGAATCCCAGCAAACCAAATCAGGCCGTGGGTCCTGAGATGCTCTGATCCCCACATCCTCTGCCTAAATGACTGTCCTTCAACCAAGAAGGCAGAATCTCAGTGCGTCCACTCACATAAGCTCACCCCTTTGAGTCTCTGCTATTATCTCTAAGCTGTGCTGGATCATACAGTCCTTTCTCCATCTACAAAGGAATTTTCCAACCTCATATCATAAATCATATTCATACACACGCTAGACATCGGTGTGCACATGTGTGCTGTGGACACAGGCCACATTCATCCAGAGCTCGTATCTCGTGGCACTAATGTGATGCCAGGGAGACGGGCCTCTGGCAGGTTGGTGGGTAACAATGGAGGATCCATACAGGGATCAGTGCCCCTCTGCCAAGTGGAGAGAACCAGCCCTAACCCATGTGAAGGGCCATCTGCAAACAGGAAGGGAACCCTCGCCAAACAACTGGTCTGTGACACCTGGACTTGGACTTCCCCGCATCCAGAGCCACAAGCAGTAAGCAGGCATGGCTTATGTCCCCTGGTGAACGGTGCCTTGTTACACTGGGTGTGGTTTAGATGTTAGGAGTCCCCCAAAGCTCAAGCGTGTGGCAATGCAGGAAGGTTCAAAGGCTAAATGAGTTGTGACTTCAGCAGTGATCGATCTCCTGAGATGGATTAGCTGGGTGCCAACTGTAGGCAGGCAGGGGTGGACCTGGATGAGGTGGGCCCCCGGGGGGTCTTTGGGGCTTATGTTTTGCCCCTGGTGCTCAGAACATTCCACTCATCCCTCTCATGCTCTGAGCAGTTTCCTCCACACGCCCCACCACCTTGAAGGGCCGCTGGTGGACAGAGACCTCAGAGACTGTGAGACAAGGCAGACACCACTCCCCTGCAGACAGGGCTCCACGTTGGCGTGGCACCCCACCCGTCCCCAGCCCAGTGCTTGGCATGAACACACTAAGTCATTCACTCCCGTGCAAACGCGTGTTTGAGTCCTTCCCACGTGCAGGATGGATCACTTATGTCACAGCCCGGGTCAAACCTGGAGTTTGCCCACATACATGACACACAGGCTGAGAGGAGGACACCCCGCTGACCGCTCTTCCACCTGTGCAGAGCCCCTCCACCACGGCCACAGAGGACCTGCGGACAGCATGCAGCCAGGCAGAAGTCAGTGCCAAAGAAAGTGCAGCGTGGCACTGGTGGCCGGGTCCCCACCCGCGCTGGGGCAGACGCCTCCTGCCGCAGTCACGCTGCGGTCGTCACCGTGAGAAAGCAGAAGACTGTCCCCCACCAGGACTGGTCTCCTTTCAGAAACCCTCTTCCCCTCCTGGTCATTTCACAGAGCTCGTCACATCAGGACCTAGCAAGTCCTGAACAGTGACAAGGGTCTAGTGGCTGCTCCGCCCTTCCCTGCCACTTGGAGGAGCTGGCGGCTGTGCACAGCCAGTGGGGAGGCAGACATGTGTGCAGTGTGTGGGAAGGGCTTCTGGCGCCACGTCTGCGTGGCCTCCTGCATCTCACCAGGCCCCACGCGTCACGCGCAGGCCTGCCACGCAGCAGGACACTTTCTGCTTCACTCTAACCCACGGGCTCTGGCTGAGCTCCTGGGTGTTTCAGTTAGAACTCCAGGAGTCCCTGCACACAGCTCTGTCCCACGGGGACCAGAGCACCTCGGTGGCCCTGGAGCTCCCTGCCGTGTGTGCCAGCTGACCAGAGGCAAGGTCTTGCTCTTGCAAAGCAAGGTTCACACACATGGAGGCCCCACCCCACCGAGCACTGGGAAGTCACCTTCGTGCTGGGGTCCTCTCTGGAGGTGCCATTGCCTGAGCTTCTGAGAGAGACCTGGGAACACTACCTGGAGACATGGCCTCCCCAACCTGCTGGGTTGGTGGTCAGTACGGTCCTCCTCTGCTGGAGCTGCTGCCACAGCCACAGCGGGGCTCAACCCACAGACATCCCCTTCCTCCAGTTCTGGAGATGAAAGTCTAAGAAGGAGCTTCCAAGCAACCTGGGCTCCGGAGGCCACGGCCTGTCACCAGGTGCACTTCACTGCACCCTCGTGGGGCAGAGAGGGGCCTGGTGTTTCCCTGTCTGATGAGGCACGGAACCAGGGACCCATGCCTGTGACCACGTTCAACATGAGTTGCCCCCTCAAAGCCCTTCTCCAGTGGTCAGGGGCCCTTAAAGCCCTTCTCCAGTG
>JAJEJO010000436.1:288155-305059 GCA_020662805.1 Glaucomys volans | reverse complement strand
AGACCACGGGACCCGGGTGCACAGGGGCACCTGAGTGTAGACCACGGGACCCAGGTGCACAGGGGCACCTCTGAGTGCACAGGAAGCAGGATGGGAGAAGCGGCAGGTGGCAGGGGTCCACAGGAGCATCACAGCAGTGACAACTAGGGGCGGGGCTTTCACTGCTTTGCTTTTCATTATGTGTGTGCTCTTCTAATAACCTACTTTTCTGCAGTGGGCACGCACTATTTTAAGAAAACAAAGTTAACAAATGTCCACTCTGGCAACTGGTATTAATATGAATGATAATATTCAGAACATGAGTTGTCACACTGACCCCAAAGCACGGCAGCCTAAAGACCCAAGGCCTTGGCAGTATGATCATCCAACCTTTGAAAATCCCTCGTGCAGTAAAGTGAGAACACCGGGGCCAGCAGAGGGGTCTGTCCTGCTGGGACCTGCATCCATCTTACTGGTGTGAGTGGCACTCCTCAGCCCACCCACGCACAATCAGAGGATCCGGCAGGGGAAGCTGAGGGCGGGCCTCAGGTACCTGGCAGTTGAGGTCTGAAGCCCTCAGGACCACTCTGTCCTCCAGGAGATGGACTCCCCATGGTCAGACCTTAGGATGGGTGTTCAGGAGACAGTTGCCAAGCTCAGCCTCCCTAGAGAAAGGAACTTCAAAATCGGAGTAGCTTGGACTCTGGGCAAATCCTTGGAGATGGGGTTCCTTGGGTCTAAATGGACAGTGACATCTTCATGTAGATAGAGGGGAGGGACAGCAGGAAGAGGGCACTGTCTACACTGCAGCCGAAGGACAGAGTGGGATGGCAGCCACCTGAGGCCTCAGAGGACCAGGGCGTGCAGGGCAGGGCGAGAAACTCGTGAGAAAGGAGGCCTGGGTAGCAGGCTGCGCTCGACCTGGTTTGTCTCACATATATCTGGCCTACCCTCGAAGGTCACATTGGTGTGAAACATGAGGAAAAGTCACCGCTGATGTATGAATTTAACTTGCATATTTAATCACCAAACAATAACATAAAATTGAAGCATCTAAGCACCAGAACCATTAAGAAATAAATGGCGGAAAATAGCTTCTACTCATTCACCTCATTTGAAACCGCCATTGCAGTACCAAAGCCCTGCTTGCCATCAGATAATGCTCTGCATGTCCCTGTAAAATCGCGACTACACGGGATGAACCTACCGCTCTCAGTGGATCCGGGAGCGCCGGGATGCGCAGGGCCAAGGTCTGGGCGTGGGCGATGCACACCTGGTCCTCCACTACAGCCTCCAGCGACCGTCCCTGCACACGAGAGGAGAGGACACGGTTACTGGGCCTCCTCTTAGGGCTTGGTGGGAGCAGATGGCCCTCAGGCCTCTGGGTCAGAGAGGCCCCCACATCAGCAGTCCTGACCCACCCACACACACACCTGGAGACAAACTCTGTGCCCTGCTGGTCAGGGTGCAATACCTTTAAACACAGGTCTGTCCCTTGATGAGAAAGAAACAAGAGCAGGTGCACGGAGCTCAGGGAGGGTCTGCTGTGGTCTCTCTGCAAGGCCCATCACCCAGGATGTGGGTGGAGTGGAGCCCGGAGCCCACAGCGACCACCCCGGCCTGGGCTGCACAGCACCTGCAGGTTCAAACCAGCACCTCAAGACCAGCTCGCCCCTCAGGCCCAACAGCACTGAGTCCACAGCCGGAGCTGCAGAGCCCATGATCTGCAAGCCAGGAGGCCCAGCGTGAGGGGTTGTGCTGCCCGAGGTTTGGTTCATGTGGAGACGGCTGCCTGAGGGGGACGACTTCCTCAGGAACATCGATTCACGTTTCCAACCACTAACCCTGTTCTCCCCAGTTTCAACAGCTCTGTGGGAGGAAAGCAGAACCCAAATTCCTCCAGGGGTTCAACTCTGTGCAGGCCCCTTGGCCTCCTGGAGGCCTGCCCTCCGGAGCCCCCAGTCTGCCAGAAGTCTCACTTGCCACTCTGATGGTGCAGATGGCACCAAGGCTGTTGGTGTAGAGTCGTGATAAATCCCTGGCCGTGCTCTCCTGGCTGCATGGAGGGCCTTGGGGGAGGAGTTCTCACAGGGCCCTGAGCAGGTGGCCTCTGAGTTTCCCCTCTGCTTGTCAGTCATGACCGCGGGGCTGGTCTTCACTCTGCGCACATCCTTCCTGATCCTGCCAGCTCCTTGTAGCCCAGAATGCTGCCATGCCACCAGCACTTCACCTGCCCTCCCCAGAAGAGTTCCCTCTTCCTGTCTGAAGAAGGAACTAATTTCTCCTCTTCATGTCCATATGTGTATTCAACGTGAGGACGGAAGTTTCCCTGAAATGTAAAACTTTGCCATTCAGGGCGCATAAAAGCAATGCAACAGAAATTGAATTTAAACCCCAAAGAATCTTCAGCACAAATAAAAACAGGCCCTGTCACAGAAGGAGCTGCCATCCTTCTGCCTTCCTGGCCGCTGCAGGGGTCCTTGATCTGTGCCCTGGGCCGGGGCTGAGTCACACTCTGGGACAGTCTCAGGCGAGCCTGGGTTCAAGCCTCCGTGTTCTCTTCCTTGGCAGGTTGGTCTGCTTCCTCAGGCCTTCCAAAGCCCCCCCCTGGGCTTGTCATGCTTCATGCACACACAGAAGAGCTCCCCTCAGATGGAGTGAGGGGCTCTTCCAGGACAAGGTCATCATCACAAAACTCCAGAGCCATCTTAGATCACTGAACATCAACTGAAATAAATGTACATGCTCGGAAGAGCTAATGCTGATATCAAGTTTCTGAGGGTTTGTAATGAATGCAAAGTAAGACAAAGAAGCCATTAGAAGGTATTTGTGAGAATTGCTGCTCTTGGAAACTCACTTTAGACTTGAAAAGTCTGGAAATCTGGCCAAAGTTGGCTCACCTGGTGGAAGACAGACTCGAGGGAACACTGTTCTCTGGGTTGGCAGAGCAGGAGAGGTCACACACGGCCCAAGTGCTGCCAACAGGTCACCCTGTGGGGCAGGCCTTGGCCCTGGACAGCTCCCGTGCAGGATGAGCCCTCACTCCTCACGGGTGTGGCCTGCAGGGCAGGGGTGCAGAGGCCACAGGGGACACCTTGTTGTGGGAAGTGCCCTGCTATTGTACCCTGCTCTAGGACAGAGAGGTGGAACAGAAGCAGGTCCTGGTGTGAGACAGAGCAGGACAGTCACACCTGCATCTCATCCAGCAGCCATCACTTTGATTGGGTTTTAGTCATATTGTTTGACTTCTCAAAAATTATTCAGTGAGGGAGCAGGGGGAAGGAAAAATAACAGAGGGAGACAGACATCATCACCCTTTGCATGATGACACAAACGGTGCCCCTACTTCACATACCAGAGAAACGTTGCACCCCATTTGTGTACAATGAACCAAAAAAATCCCTCAGATTATCCCAGAGAAATTAGGATTTCTCATTTATCAGAGGAGAGTGTTGGATTTTAAATGCTGAAGCATCAAGGACACTGCTACTCCATGTCAGGTTTCCTGCGTACGCCCTTCCCTTGACCATCACCACCCCCTGAATGCAAAGACCTAGACCAGGACCCACAGGGTGTCCAAAGGCAGGTGATTCAGGAACCATCAGCCAGCACGGGCCAGACTCCCAGTCTGTCTGAAAACACAATGCTCTATCTACTGAGGCTGGGAAATGACAGAACTTCTCAAGCACAGGGTGACCCTCTTGTTTGTAAAGCGGGGACCGTGGAGTTGGTAGGCTCCCCTGGCCTCTGTACCACAATTCCACTCTCAGGAAGTTGAGAGACTTGGTTGTTAACATTGATACATTTCTAGTGAATGAAAATCCACCTCATTGTCTTTTGAACAAATGAGACTAGATGTTTCTGCACAGGTATCATCACTAGTAAACAGACAGGAGAGCTAACCCTTCGTGGAGATGATAGTGGCAATATGCCTGCAGGGTTAGTGAGCCAGGGAGCTCTGGGTGAGCCTCCTGAAGGCTTCAGCAGAGCAGCACCCGTGCTCCAGGCTGGACCAAGCAGCTCTCGGGTGAGGCAAGCAGATGGCGCTGGGAGGTTCACTTGCTCCTGTACAGCCATTCCACTAGACACACCACTGCCCGCTGGCTGACATGCCAGGGTCCATCTCTGCAGAAAAGGAAGATCTACTGAAAATGACCATGACAGAGACCAGCTATACACAAGCTCTGGACATGCATGTGGCACCTGGTCCTCCGCAGCTAGGTGACGGGAGTGAGCACAGAGAAGCTGAGCCGCCCGCACGAGGCCACTATCTGTCGGTGAATGGGATTCAACCTCCAACCACCAAACTTCTGATCATGTGCTACCAACCACCAACTTAACCCTGGATGCAACTAAAGTTAACTTAAGAAAAACAATGCCACTGTCGGCCTCGTTGAGCACAATTCTTGGGAAGGGTCAGCCCATGCTCTTGTTCTCTGGTCATCTGCAGCAACATCTGTCCAGCACTACCACCCTGACCATGGCTGGCTCAAAAGGGCAGTGCCCACACATGCACCCAGAGGCAAAGGGTGGCAACCAACAAAGGCGACCATGCACCTCATGGACACTGCATGCTGACCCCCCGGGGGACACTGCAATATTTGGGTGAGATACGCAATGAAAATCAAGTCCCCCTCTTTCTGTTATCACACTTAATATTTGCTGGAACATGCGCTACCACACGCGTGACTGCAGCTCTCCTGTGTTCTGAACGAGCTGTGACTGATTTTCACACAAATGAGCAGGTTGAAGTCACTCTTTCTGGACAACCGCAAGCCCATTTGGGTCAGTCTCAGGGAACATTCAGTTTATAATCTTAAAGTTAGTGGCTGCTTGACTCAAACTCAGTTAGTAATACAAATTGTTTTCTCTAAGATAGTTATGCTGTTACTAACTTTCTGCCCTTACTAAAGGCCACAGGTTTTCTTGTTAACCTGCTTCTCTGCAGGCTTCGGTGGCTCACAAACACAGAGGCAGGACAAGATCTCCCGCCCTGAGGGAGCCCATAGTGACACCTGAGTGACAGCAAGCTGTCGGTCCCCAGCGGAGGAAGGCAGTGGCAGGCCTGCTGGGCTGCCACACCTGCTCCTGGGTCCAGCTTCCCTCCTGCTGGCCTGGGAGCCTGCCAGTCCATTGACCCTCCACACTTCTTCCTTCTCATATTAATCCCCCTTTTTCAAATATGGTGCTGTTACAATGGTTTATACTCTTCCTTTTTAAAAACTGCTCTATTTGCAATTAGGGTGTTTGTGAAGGTGAGTTTCAGTGAGGTAATTCTCCCGTGTCCAGGAGAAGCTGGGCTTTGTGAAGTAAATGCAAAACACTCTCCAGTACCTGAGCACAGCACTGCTGACCGTGGCGCCTGGAGGCCTCACACTGGCTTGGGCAGGGCCGGACGCCAGAGCCCTGCACCATGGCTTGGGTTCTGCACATACCTGACCCTGGATGGTGTTGGCATCAGCTGCCACCAGTGTTCCTCTCCCTCCCACCTTACAGCCCAACTGGGCAGCCTGCCAACATCCTAACCAGCCATTGGTCAGCCCAACGGGGCAGCCTGCAAACATCCTAGCCAGTCATTGGTCTGCTAGTCAGCCTGCAAACATCCTAGTCAGCCATTGGTCTGCTAGTCAGCCTGCGAACATCCTAGTCAGCCATTGGTCTGCTAGTCAGCCTGCGAACATCCTAGCCAGCCATTGGTCTGCTAGTCAGCCTGCGAACATCCTAGCCAGCCATT
Source organism: Glaucomys volans (assembly GCA_020662805.1). Classification (NCBI taxonomy): domain Eukaryota; kingdom Metazoa; phylum Chordata; class Mammalia; order Rodentia; family Sciuridae; genus Glaucomys; species Glaucomys volans. Next base: position 299,346 of record JAJEJO010000436.1, on the reverse strand, counting down.
GGTTCATTCATCAGCCTGCAAACATCCTAGCCAGCCATTGGTCTGCTAGTCAGCCTGCAAACATCCTAGCCAGGCATTGGTCCAATCCTCCTTAAATTCCACTACTTAAGAGCCGCTCCCTGGCTGTTTTCCTTCTCAATCCCACCCCCATCCCTGAGAGCGGGGCTCTGGTCATCCCCTGCCTACTCCCCCACTCCCCCACTCTCTCATTTTCTCTCTCTCTCTCACCCACTTACCCTCTCGCCCTGCGGGCACTCTACACGTGTCCCCTTAATAACATCTCTTGGTCCCTAGTGGTTTTCTGGGCACGTTGAGCTGGTGCCCAGGGTGGGATGAGGCCCACACAGGACAGCAGCAGCAGTCCTCCCTCCCCGTGGCGTTGTGTGACAGACACTGCCAGCATTTGATGGTCAGGCCTTGCTCAGCCTTCTCAGTGCTGACCAAGGCGATGGCAAAGAGGGGCTCCACTGCAGCCCCAATTCTCGGCCCCCAGTGAGGCCGTAAACAGGTTGCACCTGGGCCCTCTGCCTCGGTGCCCCCACAGTCTCGGAGGAGATGAGGGAGCACAGGGGCGATCTGCTCCCTGGGTCAGATTTCAGACCTGGGCCCCAGGGGGTGACTGTGTCCTCACACATGGACCTTGGGAACTTCCCGGCATGAGTGAGCTGCGCGTGAGTTCCGGGAGGTGGCCACCACACAGCTGCGAGAGCAGGGCCAAAGGGCAGGCGGAGGAGTCTGGGGTTCTAGCATGGCCCTGCCCTTAGACCGCAGAACCCAGCTCCACCTGAGAGCCCGCGAGGCTTCCCTCAACCAGATGGCGCAGATACTCCACTCAGGCAGGCCAGAGTGGAGCAGGGCAGCCTGGAGCCGGCTTGTGCTTCAGTTGGATGCCTGACCTTCATCTGCCTGCAGCCATTAAAGGTTTTCCTGAGCGGCTGAGAGCCACTGGAGTGCCTGGCCTGCTTCCTGCCCAACGGGGAGGGTGCCATGTGCGGGAGGGAACCAGTGGCAGAGGTCCTGGGTGACACGTGAGTGGATGTGAGGCAGAGGCGCCACTGAAGAAAGGGAGCTGTTCAGACTCGGGGTCTCACGACTGTACTACCAAGTGGTGGAGCCGAGGCACCCGGACAAAGGTGCTGCGGCCGAGCACCCTGCCCACACACTCCTCCTCTGGCGAAGAGGTGGAGCCACTCACAAGGCTCTCTCAGACCTGGATGCACACAGGAAATACCTGAGAGCTTCAGACACACTGGACCCACCTGCGGGGACTGGTCAGGGTGACGCCCAGGCATCAGGAGTTTCCAAAACCTTCCCAGGTAATCCTAATGCATAGCCAGGGCTGAAAACCCACAAAAAATCCCCACTTGAGCCAGCATTCTACCAGTCCTGCTGCAAGAACCACAATGCCACCAGCCCCTGCTGGTGGAAGGAGGAGACCCCACGTGGGACCCTCCCACTGGCTGTCTGGATGTTTGGGGAAGCCTGCCTGCTGCATGGCCTCACCTGGGAGTTCTGCTGAAGGACCGACCGAGGCAGAGCTGAGGGACACGGCTGAGCAGCAGTAGAGCCAGAGCGACGGGAAGAGCAGAAGCAAAGAGCTATATTCTGGGTTTTATCTTCAAAGCCCTGCACCGCCCTTCTATCTCCTGACGACGACACCGGGATCTGTGATTTGAACCTAAATCCCTTCATGATATGAGATGGTGTGCCCTGGACTCAGGACAGCGAGACATCTAAGCACATGATTTTACCTGACAGGCCGACACCAGGAGTCTCTGTGCCCTGATTCTGGAGGACTGAATCCAGGGGGCATCCTCTCCCTGCAAAGAGCTGCAGCTGGTGACACTCGGGCTGAGAGCAGGAGGTTGGCCCAGTGAAGGCGGCGGCCTTGGTCTGAAGAAGTCCTCACACACAGGGAATGAAAAGGAGAGGCACCTGCTTGCCAGGGGCACCAGGAGGGAGCCAGGGGAGCCAGGGCGGCTGTCTTCTTGGGCCTGGGGTCCTGCCTGTAGTCTGGCTGACTGCAGTGCCGTGTGGCGCTGTGGCTGCATGCTGGCAGCAGAATCCAGGTGGAGGGCCACCACTGAGCGGGCTCCCTGACCTGCATGCTCTGCTGTCCCTAGGCTCAGCTGCATGCCCAGGTTTGCAGGCCACCTAAACTCACTGTGCAGTCATAATTTCTCCCAAAACATAAAGCTGGGGTTCTAAAAGTGCAGAGGAGGCTCAACACAGGCACGTGCAGGCTGGCCACACTCTGCACCTGGCACCCACCTCACCGTGCAGCTGAGCCTGGGCCCGCCGCCTTGCTCTCTGCTGCCCCCTGTTGGTGTGGAGTTGGAAGGCAGGGCCTGACCCAGAAGTGGGCAAAGGGACAATGTGGCCAGGCAGGGAAGGCTCTGCTGTCCCTAGATGGGAATTCCTGCAGCAGCTCTGAGCAGGAATGGGGTAGAGAGAACTGTGGCTGGAGGCACAGCCTCTCCTCAAGCTGAACTCTGTCTTTACTGCATCTGTGGGTGCTCCAGGCGGAGCCTGCGACCTCCAGATCTTATGTGAAAACAAATCCAAAAATAGAGAAAAATTCTTAGGAAACATAAGCCTTATTGGGAAATCGCCCCAGTTGAATTTTTTTGCCATTTCTCATTCTCTTACACCTGTAAGGACTGCATATCACCCTCGTGTGGATGACCTGGTATCTGGGAGAGGGTGTTGCAGATTCAAGAGATGGCAGTCAGCAGGATGAGGCACAGGCGGAGCACACTTGCCCCCTGGAGCTACCGCGCCGGGACCCTCCCTCAGGTGCGCACAGCAGGCCTGGATCCTGGGCCCCTCCTGGACCCACCCCTCAACACATGCTCAAGTCACACCAAGAGCTAGCTTAGATTTGCAAAAAAACACAAAGTAGTCTGACTTTTCAATATTGTAAAAAACCCACTCTCACTGTATGGGGTAAACTGCCAGACTGTCCCCCAGATGCTTCCCATTGTGGCCCATGGCTGCATGCAGAGCAAGGACTTCTGGAGAAGGAGAGAAGGTGCCAGCCTCAGGTGAGAGGAGGAAACCCAGGCCCATTCTTCACAAGGACCCCCTGCATGCTCTTCTTTCACTTGCAGACCCTGCTCACAGGAAGATCCTGAGGCAGGAGCCAGAAAGCAGAGGAGCCAGATTTGTGGCTCAGACACACCCAGAGGCGACAGAGGATCAGCCTCCACAGCCCCTGAATCGTGGGTGAGAGCTGAGGCCTTGACCAGGAGAGCCGAGTGGCCCTCTCTCTGAGTCAGAGGGCTGAGGGAGAACAAGATGGGGCCACAGGGGGCTGTGATGGCTTGAGGTGCAGTGTCCCCCAAAAGCTCACCTGTGAGACGATGCAAGAAGGTTCAGAGGAGAAATGATTGGGTTGTGAGAGTCTTAACCCTACCAGTGAATTAATCCCCGAGGGATTAATTGGGATTAACTGAGGGGTAACTGGAGGCAGGTGGGCTGTGGCTGGAGGAGGTGGGAATCCTGGTGTGGCTGTGGGTATTTATGTTTGTGTCTGTTGAGTGGAGACTTTCTGCTTCCTGATGATGTGAGCTGCTTCCCTCTGCCACCCTCTCCCACCATGATGTCCTGCCTCACCTTGAGCCCTGAGGAATGGAGCCAATATTCTGTGGACTAAGACCTCTGAAACCGTGAGCCCTCAAACAAACCTTTCCTCCTCTGCAGTTGTGCTGGTCAGGTCACTTAGTCACCACAGTTTAATAGCTAAGACAGAGGGGAGGAGAATACCTGTGTGTGCCTGGGGGCCTCCTGCCCCAACCTCTCAGGCAGGAGATAAAGACTTCAGAGTGCTGTCCAAGAACCCAGGTGTTCACTGCAAGGGCACGACCATCATTCAGAGGTGCAGGCACGCAGAGGGCAGAGGGAAGGCGCTGGGCACACTGCCTCACCAGTCCACAGGTCCCATCCCACAGCCAGATATGCCAAGGGTTGCCCAAGAGACCAGGCCAGCAGGCGAGGGTCGGGAGAGCCAAGCACCCCAACGCTCCAGGACTAAGCTTCAGACATGCGGCCCTCAGGAGTGGCAGAGTGAAAGTACCCGGGACAGGAGACGCCGCCACAGCACCCTCTCCTGGCTCCTCTGGATTCAGTTCAGAAGGGAAGAAGCACCATGAAAACTGAGGCGAGGTCCTCAGAAGCAGCTCCAGCTTCCCCAGGTGTGGCTCTGAGAATCCGAGATGCTCTTGCCTTGGCAGACCTGAGCTCTGCCCAGTGTGGCAGCCTGGCAGCCTCAGGAGGCAGTCTGCGTGAACAGGCAGGGAGGCCAACCTACAGAGGCTCGGGAGGAAGAGGCACTGGGTGAGCTGCACCCATTAGGCACCTTTCACTTCGGGCGCGAAATATCGAATTGGCATAAAACCTCAGGCAATGGAGAGACTGGGAACATGGCCAGACACAAGCACAGCTAGTCGCAGCTGATGGTGATCAACTGATTGTGGTTGTGGTCACCCATTGTGCTTAGAAAGCATCAAGCACAGTCACAGCCCAGTTGTCCTTCTTGCACATTTTAGACTCATTTCGATTTAGAAAGAATGGGGAAGAGTATTGGGAAGAACAAGATGGAATGAATTTTGACTTGAGCTCAGCAAACTAGAATCCAAGAGTCTACGTGGATGCCCCTCCCTGGCAGGGCTCATCTGAGGGCAGCAGTCCGGCCATGCCCAGCGGAGACACAGAACCAACGAGGGGATTGAATTTCCATTCAACATGAAGGTGGAAAGAGGGAGGGAGACAGATGCCTTTGAAATAGGGATTATCTCCATTTTACAAATGAGACCAGCATTGACTTAAATATGCTTCCCTTTGCATCTGCCCTTTCTGCTGGGGGGCAGGGCACTACAACACCGCACATCGGAATAAACATGAGTCTGCTATCGCTCAGCAGCCGCTGCTCATTCCCATCTACCTCATTTGAGAAACGCACTTTAGGAACATGTTGAAACTGTTGGCGTGCCCAGTACTGCAGGGCAGGCTGCGTGGTATTTCTTACGCTGGGCTCTGGTCCTCCTCGGAGCTCAGCTCCCAGGTGGAGAAGCCCTTGGGGCAGGTGCACCAGGTCAACCAGGTGCAGCTGCCTACGTCCTGCCAGGAGTGACCTGCTGGTCACCAATGGCGTGCATGCACAGGCTGCTTTGGCAGGTGAGAACTGGCCAGGGAGGATCGCTGCATTTGGGAGGTGCAGGACTACGTGCTGTCCATGCCATAGCTCTCTCCACCAGAGCATCGTGACACGACGGCCAGAGGTCTTTGGAGCAGACACATGAGCTCGGGAGCAAGGAAGATGGGGGGGTGCTGGAGCACAGCACAAGGAGGGATCACAAGGACGTCGCGGCGGAAGGGGTGACTCCTCAACCTGGACGACACAGCACACCCTGAGCAGGAGGCACTCTGCTGCCTGCCACCGTTTGGTAAGTGATGTGCAGCAAGACCACAAACGCCAGATGGCATCTTGTGCCATCAGCTCTCGCAAGAGGATTATCCTGAGCACAGTGCATTATGGGTGAGGGAGATCGACCGCAAGGGGATGCACAGAAGGAGCGATTGAGAGGAGAGGAGAGACAAGACAGCAGAGATTAAGAGACAGAGGAGAGGGCAGAGAGAAGAGGAGAGACACAGATTGAGAGAAGAGGAGAGGGCAGAGAGAAGGGAAGAGACACCAAGAGAGACAGACAGCAGAGACTGAGAGAGGACAGGGCAGAGAGTAGAGAGAAAAAGAAAGAAAGGAGAGGAAGAGAGAGGAGGGCAGAAAGGCAAAGAGTGAGTCTCCGCTCTCAGAGTCGCTTTATCTCTGAAGGTGGCGACCCAGGGCATAGAACGAAGAGATTCCGGAGCAGAGTTACATTTTTAAAATGAGCCAGGATAAATATAGAAATTTTTATTCTATCTTTCGAGAAGGAGCCATGATCAAGCCAGAATCAGTCAAAAGGAACCCTGGGCAGTCAGGGGGCTTTGCTGGGCGGCCCCCTGGAGCACAGGGGGACTGCTGCCCCTACCAAGGCACTTTTAGAACCAGATGGACACAGCAGTGTTCAAGAGAAGACCTGTCCTGACCGAAGGCTGTCCTGCTCACTGTCCCATTCAGATGCTTTTTGATTTATTTTATTTGTTCTAATTAGTTGTGGGTGACTGTAGAATGCATTTATGCATTTTGATAGATCATACACAAATGGAGTGTAATTTCTCATTTTTCTGATGACATATTGTAGGATCACATTGGTCATGCAGATGTTTTTTTTTTTAATTTTAAGAAAAGAAATATGATTCAGGCACCATCTATTTCCAGTTTTAGATTTTTCAATCCTTTTTCTTTCGGTACCCCATCCGGGGTGGGGATGAACCACTGACCACATTTTTTGAGACAGGGTGGTGCTAAGTTGCTTAGGCTACCCTTAAACTTGGGATCCTCCTGCCTCAGCCTCCTGAGCCACTGGGATTACAGGAGTGTGCCTCCCCACCCAGCTAGAATATTTTTTTCTCTTGATCAAGAAATTTTTAAAAACTTTTAAAAGATTTGCAATTATTATTGGGATGCTCTTCTGTGCATGGATGACACATTATTTTTTTCAGCAAGATAGCCGTTTTCTTTTTTCTAGAAGTCCTGTCTAGCTCATGTTGCTAACTCCAAGAGAGAGAGCAGCCTGCGGCTGTGGGAGTCAGGCAGGGACATGGGACAGAGGAGACAGGCTGAATGTGTTGCCACTGCCTCTGGGGCCCACAGTGCCAGGCCCTCTGGAGGGTCAGTGCACTGCTGTCCTCTCTGAGGACACTGTACCTCCAGAGGCCTCAGGGGCCAGCTGCCTGGGCGCAGGCAGGCCGTGAGGGCCAGGGCGTCCTCACACCCTGTGAGGGCTGTGGACAGCCTGCACCTCCAGCCGCAGGATCCACCCGGGCCGAGCAAACAGTCTGGGCAGTGTCAGCAGCAGGGGCTCGGGCGCTCCCATCAGGTTTGTTCCCCCTGAATCCAGATGCTTAGGGATGACTGGAGCCCCTGCAGTGTCCAGCCTCTAGGGAGGTCAGGAAGAGTGCACAGCCCAGTGGCCAATTTGCACCAGCAGAGTGTGAGAGTGCAGCGCCTGAGCCCAGCTCGCTGGCCGTGGCCCTCTGTGCCTCAGCCTGGGCGGCAGCCACCATGACCTACAGCCCAGACAGCTCGGCCCTGAGCCACTGTCCCTCCAGGGCCACCAGGAGCATCTGGAGGTTATGCTTATACATGCCTGGCAGTGTGCAGCAGCTGGGCCCTTGCCTGGTTCGGATCCTAGAGGGTGACAAAGGTGCCAGCGGGACCCTCCCAGGCACATGGAGGTGGGGCACCAGCCAAGCCCAGGATGCCTTCCGCCACCTTCCCGACAGGCCCTTATGCTAAGCCTCCCACCCTCTCCCAGAAGGTCTGCCATGCCCAGCCTCAGTCACTCAGGCCTTCCTCCTTTTCCTCCACCCTGTCCACACTATGGGCTCCACTCAGATGTTCCATGGCCTCATCTCCAGAAGGTTCCAGGCCTGCTCAAGGAAGAGCCAAGGTGTCCCGTGGGCAGCATGGCTCCAGCCTTCTGCTCCTGCTACCCCAGGAGGATTGAGGGTCAGGAATGCACCGGGGTGTCTTTAGGAGCTGCACGAGGGGAGGGCAGGAAGCCTTAAGGTGTGGCAACAGCAAGGCGCTCTGATCTTTCCTTCCTCGCCCACACACTTGGCCCTTTCATCCATTTGCCTTCATCCCAAGGTCCCCACCGCTGGAGCTACAGGGGTCCTGGGAGAGACCCACCTGGGCACCGGGACTAGCTAGCAGAAGGCTGGGAGAGCAGGTACCAGTAGAGTCCCTGGCATGCTGGCCCCTCTACCGGCCACATGTGTGGTCTCTGGTGAGGTCCAGCTTTGGATCTGTGACTGAAATAATTTCCGGGCCTCCACACACATGCCTTCTGGGTAACCTGGGGAGCAAGAGCCTCAGCTGCTGGAGGCCTCGGATCTCATGCCCAAGGCCTGTCCCTCTGCCGGTGAGAGGAGCACCCACCAGGGAAGCCGAGAGGAAACCAGCCAGGCGGTCACTGGAGAAGCTTGGTGTGGACATGCCCCTGGCTGGGTGGGCCGGGACCTCAGTGTACAGAGGTAGTTTCACAAGAAGGACTCCTGACGGTGGCACTCCAGCCGCCCTCGAGAGGGCTCCGCAGCACAGGGCTTCATGAACTCTCACTGGAGGTGAGGGACAAAGAGGGACCAAACACCTGCTGTGACAAATGCCACTGTCTGAGGGGTGAGGACCCTGGACCCCCCTGTCACTGAGTGTCCCCGCCAGTCAGGCCCAGCTGCCCTACGGGGAAGCTGGAGCACTGCTGGAGCGCCCCTGCCAGAGGGACTCTGAGACCTCCACGGGGACCAGGAGACTCAGCAGCCATTCTCCTCACCAGCCACCAGGACTGGCAACCAGGCACTGGTCCCCAGGGCTGCAGCCACTGCTCACCCTGTCCTCAGCAACTGTTCTTTGACCAGGGGTGAGGCTGGCTCAGGAGGCCAGAGGGACTGGTTTCCCTCTGAGGACAGGGCTCCCAGTTGTCCTGGGCCAGCCGTTTGCTGCCTGGCCTCAGACTCCCACCCTCCCTGCGAAGCACAGCTGGGACCATGACAGACACAGGCCCTGCCCGAGCAGCAGGAGGGCCCCAGGGGTGCCCTTGGGCCCCATGAGAGCTGGTGTGGAGGAGGGGCTGTGTGGGCACCTCAGAGCCGAGTGGCCACCAGCTTCAGGACTCGGGAAAGCACCTGGGCTAGGTGGGCGGTGCTCTGAGTCCTCTTTGGAATGGGAGGCAGTGTCGGGTTGACAGTGGGGCAGGTGAAGGCTGCGCCTCTGCTTCCCGCCCGTGGCGAGCAGGCAGCACACCCTGGGCTTCCTTCTTTCAAGGGAGATCATAGTCACCAGTGGACTTGGAAAACCCAGACGTCCAGTGGTTGGCCTTCCGCCTGGAGCACTAGCAGGCGCTGCCACAGGTGCTCCTGGTTCCCCCCGGTGTGACCGAAGGTCTCGGCCCATCAGTCTCCCCAGGCTGCCGCCGTCTGCCTGGCAGGTACCTAAGCTGTGTCTTGGCTCCAGGTGGCTTTCCACCAGCCTGCGGACCACGGACTCCTTCTAATCAACTTTAAGCAAAGGGGAATTGATCTTTTGTGGAACGTGGATGGCCCTGGAGGGACTCCGAGCTGCTCAGCCTGGCCTGGAGTCAGCCGTCGCTGTGGAAGAAAGAGTGGGCAGTGGCATAGTTTCCTGTCGGGGGTCGGCACTAGGTGAGCCCACACACCCTCAGGCATCCAAAGTGGTCTTGTGGAGGTGCTTCTCTGTGACAACTACCTACAAGTTATAGAAGAAAAGACGGACCGTTTCCACCCAACGCTGTTCGAATGCCCACACGCCTGCCAGGCCCCGCCAGGCCCCGAGTGGAGGGCTCACCTCCCTGCCTTGAGTTCCTTTTGACCTTCAGGAGGAGCTCCTGGCCAGTGCAGCTTGCTGCTTCCATAGCCAGTTGCCTGCTGCTGTGGGCAGCTGTGGGCAGTATAGAAGGGTCCATGAACTGACACTGCCCAAGTCCAGCAAAACATGAGTATTCCCGGTCTTCTTCCTCAGTGTCCTCGGCTATCAGAAAATACTCCTCCGGGAACTTGCAGGGTCACATTCTCCCAGTTTTTACCCCACTCCCACATGAAGCACTTCTCCCAGCCAGGAGCGGGCACCCTGAGCCGAGTCCTGTCGGTGGCTCATTGCCTGGTCTTCCTGGCTCTGCCTCTGTCTTCCTTTCACTGTGAACCTTCCCTGCAAAGCCTCCTCTTGATCGCCTGGTTGCCCAGGTCACATGTGCAGGTGGACAAGTTCATTCCCATCACTTTATTAGTAAGTATTCAACGTGCATTTTGAGCCCTACTATGCGTGGGGGTCTTGCTTTTAGCACTTGGCTTTGACAGAGGAAACAGAGAAGACTGGAAGGGCTCGTGACAGCAGCCACTGTGAACGGTCTCCTCAACCAGAAGGTGGGGTGTGGAGATGCAGGGACCTGCTATCAGGCCCCATCACATCTGTGTGTGCCCAGTGTGCACATGAGCACACGGTCAGGCCCACCAACACAGTCATAGAGAAGCACGCCTCTGGCCACTGTGAAGGAGACAGAGGTCACGGTGCCTCTCTTCCTGCCCCCAAATTCATGTCTTTCACAGGCAAACACTGCCCCCTCCATCATCCCCACATGGACACAGCATGCTTCACAAACATGGAAGCAGGTACACAGAGGGAAACAGCCCACCTGTCCTTCCCATCACAGATCTAAGATCTGGTGAATATTGAAAAGGAACCTAGTTCCGCAACTAGGTTCTCAGACTCCAGGCTCACACGCTAGGTGAAGAAACGAGCAGTGAGCTAACCTATCAGTCATTACGTGCACCTAAGCACATAGAATATTCTGGATCAGTTGAAGAAACCTGCAGAAGCCCTGTCAGTGTGCTCCTTCCTGTGAGTCTGCATCCATATGCGGAGAGCTTCAGAAGCGGGGACTACTTTCCTTAGAAATGGCGGGAGGAGGGGCTGTAGACTTCTATTTTTGCCAGACTTCAAGACAAACTTGACTGAGATGTCAAATTGCAATGACTGTGCCTGCCACTAAATATGCTGATATATGCACCTCCCGGTGGCTGATGTCTGCTCACAATGAACAATGAGCTCTTTCCGTCCCTAGAAAGATAGACAGCTCTGTGTGCTCAGAGGCTGGGGCTGAACAAAAAGTGGAAGCTGATCAAACACCGGGAACTCTTAGAGAATGTAAATGGGCCCTTTGTCTCTTCTAAAACTTTGCTAAAACCAAAATTACTAGATTATAGACATGGAGAAGCAGAGGACTGGATGCGTGAGGCAAGGCCTTGAGAGGCCAGCTGGCTGCTCACACAGGTCCCTCCACCACACCAGCCTCCTTTGGGGAAGGACAGGCCCTGGTTTCATTCACTCAGTGGGTGCTCACATTTACTCACACCAACGTCCTGCCAAGAGCAGGCAATCAACACCCACCCTTAACTCCAGGTAAAGTAGGGTAAAAGAGCCACAGAAACCACCATCACCAAGCAGAGCCTCCTTCATCCTCCACCTGAGCTCCACAGGGTGGAGTTTGAGAAGCCTCCATCCTTCACCTAAGCT
>JAJEJO010000436.1:271734-288145 GCA_020662805.1 Glaucomys volans | reverse complement strand
CTCCATCCTTCACCTAAGCTCCACAGGGTGGAGTTTGAGAAGCCTCCTTTCTCCATCTGACCTCCACAGGGTGGAGTTGCTGAGCCTCCTCCATCCTCCACCTGACCTCCACAGGGTAGAGTATGAGAATCCTCCTTCATCCTCCACCTGACCTCCACAGGGTGAAGTCTGAGAAACCTCCATCCTCCACCTGACCTCCACAGGGTGGGTTGCTGAGCCTCCTCCTCCTCCACCTGACCTCCACAGGGTGGAGTTGCTGAGCCTCCTTCATGCTTCGTAAGCATTACCTTGTTCCCTCCTGGCCATGACTTTGATCAGCAGGATCCTTCACGCTGCCCAGTTCCATAGGTAGAGACACCATGTCAGACACTGGGTGACTTGTTGAGAAGCAGATGGGGTGGAACAGGATGGCCGTGGTCAGCTGGTTGCTCAGCACTGCTGGAGAAGCCCCTCTCCCCTGGCCACCTGTGCTGCTTCCTCAGTGAGCCCAGGTCCCCTTCTTCCTCACCCTCGGAGCATCTTGCACTGTGCCCAGTGCAGACTGGTCAGCACCTTCCCACCAGCTGGCGCTTGTTACAAAGAGCAGTGTCCTCAAACCCCAGTAATCAAGCTCTGCTGTTGGGCCAGGAGTGTCCTTCTCCGAGCCAGCTTGGGCCAGGTGAGGAAGCAGTGCCGGCTGCATTCCCGCTGAGGAAGATGCAGTCAGCAGAGGGACTCCACCTTAAGCCAGCCCTGATGGCCCTGCTGAAGGGCACGCGCCTTCTGCAGGACACAGGTGTGCACCGGCCATGTGCCCAGGTGAGGCCCAGAGGGGGCTTTACGCTGTCAACAAGATACGGCAGCAAACCAGACCCCGCTCACCTGAGGGCCCCACAGCAAGGGGCCACTTGAATGGCAGGAGCCGCCACCGTGACAGGGGTCCTGGCTGCCTTACCTCTCAGAGCTCCTCGCCCAAGAGGAGCAGAACACGCCTCCCGGCACCCAGGCCTCAGAGGACAGCCGTGCTGAGGGGTCCCACCCACTCCCCAGGGCCAGTGGGGAGCAGGGATCATCAGTCCCAGGTCTTCTCATGGGAGGACCCTTTTTCAGGACAAATATTTGAATTTGGATTTTGGAGAAGTAAAATTTCATAACAAAGGCTCCAAAAGATGAGCCGAGGTGCCACACCACACTGGAATTCGCAAACCTCGACGCTCAGAGCTAGATCCCCAGCAGCCAGGACCCTTGTGCGCCGGTCTAGAGGAGGCTGTGGTGGAAGCTGGTCAGTGGAGTCCCACACATTTTCCGGGGCAGCCCGTGAACACCTGCAGGAGCAGCCCCTGGAGGTTGGGCCTCCAGGAAGTCTGTGAGTGAGGGGCAGCCAGGACTGCAGAACTCGGCTCCCCAGGGGGGGACCCCGTTCTGGGGGCAGAACAGGCAAGCTAGCCTTGGGGAGAGGGGGGCATGTGCCTCTCTGCTGAGCAGTGTCCTGGCCAGCCTTCTTCACGGAGGCCCTCATCCTCTCCCCTATGTCGTGATAAGAACCAGGGTGCTTTTCTTTTCTCTTCTGATCCTTCAGTTTTTCTCAGTTCACCCCCAGTGATGAAATTTCAGGAACAGGTTGTCCTCTGTGTCCATCACCTGGAATCCCAGAGGCCTGGAGGCAGCCCGTCAGCGTGCAGAGGAATGGCCATGGCTGGCTGTGTCCTGACAAAACCGCATGTGTGAGAACGGTGAGCGGGCTGGGTGTGGAGCACCGGCCAACCCCAGCCTACAAACCCATCTCACCTCAACCATCTCAGCTGGTCCAACAGCTCCCGAACTCGTAGGCATGGAGCTTGGAAGAGATACCCACTCTCTGAGAACTCACAACTCAACTGGACAGCCACTGGCCACCTCGGGATGCTGAGAACCAGATGGGGCTCATCTGAATGGAGAAGGGAATTCAGAGAGAAGCACAGGTGTGGGTCTGAAGGTTTTGTAGGGACTATCTCATTACTGATTATCCAGTGCTGGTGACACATTGACATAGTATATTTGCTACATTGAAATAAAGTTTCAATGATTTTTTAAAGTTTCAATGATTTATTAAAATCTCTTTGGAAGTCCATTCCATGGCATATGGCACTTGGGTCTGCCTTGGGATGAGGTGCAGTTAGCTGTGGAGTGTCTCTGCCACCAACCTCTGCAAGGCCTGTAGGACGCTCCACAATGGCCGAGAGAGACCCAGCGAGCCCAGAGGACCAGGGGCTCCAGGGTTGTGTCAGGTGGACGTGTCAAGGTACCACAGGTTCCGCACTGCACAACTGAGCTGGTTTTATTTCCTCCTACATTTGATGGCTAAAATGTATCTCTTGAACCGACTTTTGGTTTCAAATACACAAAACGAAATATAACATCTAAGAATTATCCTTAAGTAAGTTTAATCCAGCTTAGGATAGTATTTACATTACTAAAGTAAGAAACCAATGTTTAACTTTAAAAGTTATCATAGAAGAGGAAGTGTTCTTCATTCCTCAGAAGCAGGTGCTTTGCAGGACCTTCTGCTGTTAGGGTCACCTTGGCAGGAAGGGGAGGGAGCTGTCCATGGTCGCCTATTTCTGGATGGTGGCTTCTCTGGGGCCAGTGCATGTCCCATGCTTCCAAGATCTTCCTTTCTGAATCGGGAAGGCACCTGTGAGCCCAGAGCCAGAGAGGGCCAGCCTCTCCCTCTGCCTGGCCCTGCTGTGGCCTCCTGGGTCCCACACTGCTCCCTGGTCCCCTGGGACCTCCTGTCCAGTGTTTCCATGGCGCCTCCACTCCTGTCACTCACTTCAGCCGTCTAAGCCTAGGCATGGGCAGAGTCCGGGAGGGTGCTTCCTGCTTCTCAGGGGCTGGCCAGGCAGGGCTGGCGGGCAGTCTTCTGCCCTCGAGAGATGGAAGTGTGCAAACGAGACAACACAGGCCTCTCACGTAGGCGTAGGCCAGCAGGCGCAGAGGCTGCTGCCCGAGCCCGGGCCACTGACTCAGGAATCTCAGAGGCAGAGTCATTTTCCCAGCACATCTCAAGTGACAAGTGACCCAAAAGCAGGGGGTCACAGGTGAGATGACAGCTCCCCACCGTGACGAACACCCACTTCTATGCAGCATGGCACGTGGGGAGCACAGACGAGGATGAGGTGGCCACCACCCTAGGGACAGGCAGCTGTGTGCTGAGTCAGGATGACTGGGCAATGGGGGCTGTGAGGTCCCTACCAAGGCCACGCCTGGTCCTCTCACAGCAGGGAGAAGAGCACTACACTCACGCCCACCTGCCTCCTTCACACCCTCAGTCACCCAGGAGAGAACACAGCCCCAAGGTGCGGGGGTTCGCTCAACTCTGGGGAAGCAGCTAGAAATGTGGGGCAGACAGTCACAGGGACTGGGAGGCATGCTGCAGACACTGGGGAGAGGACTGGGCCTCATCTGGAGGGGTGGCCAGGCCCTGGAGAAGAGGCCTGGAGCCAGTGCTGGAGGAGGGTGGGTAGGGATTCGCGTCTCCCCAGATCACGGAGGAAGCCGACAGGCTGGTCCGGGTCCCATGGGTGCGGGGCTGGTTTCTGTGGGAAACAGGAGGGTCCTGCTGCTGGAGCAGGACGGCCGCCGGGAGGGACTGCTGCGTGTGTGGGGGCACCCACGGCTCTGGTGGCCGTCCCGGAGAGACAAGGGCAGTCTGCTCTCAAGTGGCAATGGAAGGGACGGAGCAGTTGGGAGAGCTATTTTAGAGACAGAATTGGCAGGAAGTAGCCACTGATTGGCTGCCAGATTAATTATCCCAAAGAATAGCTCCGGCCTTGTCATTCAAACACACAAAAACCCTCAGCAATTTCCCATTATCCAGAGAACAAAGTCACAATCTCATCACCAGGGACTGTGGTGGGCGCCCTGCAACCCACCCTTCCATATTTCAGGCTGGTTCTCCCCACGTCCTGCAAGGCCCTGCTCCCCCTTCTAGAAAGTTCCCTCGGTAGCCCCTAGAAAAGGCAGCACCCAAGCCTCCTGGCCAAGGGGTCCCCCCTGCTGTGAGGAAGCCGTAAACCCCAAGACGCTGCCGCCTATCATGAATGCGACCCCACTCCCCTTAGGTGCCTAAGGCCTCTGAGCCCAGGGCCAGCTCTGACTCACTGCTCCTCAGCCACAGCGTCCACACGACAGAGGTGGCTGGAGGGAGGAGGGCTCCATGAGCAGGTTTCAGGGAGAGGGGTGCAAAGCAAGACCCTCCACCAAACCACCGACCAGCGAAAGTAAGCGGAGGCGAAGAAGAAGACCTCCTGCTGCCCCGGGCCCCGCCCTGAAGCCTGCTGCTTTGGGGCCTCGCTGGCTGTGGGCTCCGGTCCCTCTGGATCCCTGATCCACCCATGGACACAGGTCTGACTTCACCCTGCAGGTGGCAAATGAGGAACTGCAGTTTGAATAACCAAGAGGACGCAAGAAATCGGAAAAGGAGGTTTCCCCCGGAACAGTCACACGTGCGTTTGTGCCCGACCCATGTGCACGGGGCTGATGTGTCTAGACAGGATGTGGCTGAGCAGCCCGGCCGGGCCTCCCCTCTGCCTCTGGTACCAAACGCTCTCCAGCCTTCGCAACAAAGCCAGGAAGGGGCGGCAGGGCCTGTGGCATGCAACCACGTGCATCTCAAGTGGTGCCCAAGCTGCAGCCTCCTTCACTGAGCGGAGCAGCAGGAGGACCAGGGCCAGGCCTCCAGGCTGCACCACTCCTGGGGGCCTCTGCTGGCAGGGGCCGTGTGTGGAACCTCTGGTGTGGTGCAGCTTGGAGACGAGGCCGGCGTTCCAGCCCCTCCCTGACGAGGACCGGCTTCCAGAGACAGGCCCAGGAGCAAGTGGGGAAGCAGAGGACTCCTCTGCACCCAGGCCGGCCAGCCCGTGGAGCCTGCGTCGGTGCGGACTGTGCCTCAGGCCTGGAGGAGCAGCGCTCCAGGTGCTCTGCTCTGGAGGGCTCACCAGCCCAGCCAGCTCAGCAAAGGCATCTGGACATCCAAAGGTGGTGTGCACGCTCGCGGTGCGTCCACGGGGCGCACACAGGTGGGTGCCCAGTGCGTTTCCGCGCAGTGGCCGCTTCTCTAGTGAGCGCGTCTGATGCGCTTGAGCCAAGATGCTCCATTACGGGTGCGGCGGGGCCTTGCTGTGCGCTGCAGTGCTGCCTCGCGGAAGCGGAAGCAGCCTGGACTGATGCGACGGGGGAGGAGAGCCAATGGTTTGTGCGTGGAAGGGAAACGAGGGTGCAGAACCACCTGGAGGGTCTCAGGCTGACAGACCTCCTGCTCCAGTTCTATGGCCGCTTCTGACCCTTTCCTTGACCCCGAGAAAAGGAATGGGATTCTGTCGCTCCCTGTCCTGTCACTCTGGGTCCCCCTTCCCGGCTGCACACACAGTGCACTTGAAGGCTCCCTGGGGACTGTCACTCCTACTCCCTCTGTAATAATCCCACCTGATACTCCTGTGTCCCAGCTCCCTGCCTTCCTGCTCTAGATCCTGGGGAGACTGAGACGGAGACAGACTGTTAGGCTCACCAAGGACAGGGGGACACTCCTACCCTGTCAAGGACATTTTTGCCCCAGGTACACAGGGCTGGGGACTAGAAGGGACACTGGGAAATGGAAGCAAGGGGGCTCTGATCCCAAGCAGGCAGAGAGGAAGGAGGGGGAGCAGGAAGAGCAGCAGGCGCGGTGCCCATCACGTTGCCCTGGGTACCTGTGAATCCCCCCATGTGCGGAGACTGAATGACACTGAGGACACACAGACTGTGGCGGCCTGGCTGGGGAGAAGGGAGCCAGAGCCGAGGAGAGCGGTCGTGCGCCCCCTTCGTGTGCAGAGGTCGAGGGAGGCTCTCAGTGTCCTTGGCACAGTCGTGGCCTTTTTCCAAAGCACAGCTGATAAAGTGGAGCACGCTGCTTCCCGCCGACCTCGCTCCACACAAAACCAGGACTGCAGGAATCAGTGGCTCAGGGCTCAGGCCCCCAGGCCGTGCCCCCAGGCCAGCCCTCAACTGCACTGGGAGCAGGTGAGGGGCAATGGTCCTGGGGTGCTGTCGGGACGGGGTCGAGGCTCAGAGGGGGTGACGCCTGGCCAGGTTAAGCAAGGTCTGCAGGCAGATGGCACCAGAGCCTCTGAATGAGGGTCAGTGGGCACCATTCAAGTTCCAAGTCAGCTCAAACAACAGTGTCTGGGAAAGTGGAACTGGGCTAGACCGAGGGAGGAAGGGCCAGCTTCTCGTGCGGTCCATACAGACAAGGACCCTCCCTGTACCACACAGGGGCTGTGGAAGGGAGGAGGCCGGGCGCACCAGCACAGTGCGGGGAAGCGGGTGCTGCCATACTACTGCCTCAGTCCTACCCTGACACCTAGGTAAGAGACGTGACTGGCATCTTTGCTCTTGGAGACACTGCTCTGAAAGTCACATTTAAGGGTGGTCTTACTACGACACAGTGAGCTACTGCTAATTTGAAAGCCACGTTGAAGCCTGAATGGAGTGGCTTGCTTATCTTCCTACAAAGTCTGTCAGCAACGCAGAGCCCATTACTGTCACAGCCTGTTACACACGGCCTCTGAAAAAGGGAGTCCCTCCGTGGCAGAGAGGTTCCCGTAGCAAAGGAGGAGCAGGGATCTCATTGTTTTCTTAAACACCTTAACTGACGTGGGGAAATCTTCAGGAATCACGTTAGGAGCACCCCAGGTTGAAGTCTGATCTCTCCTGTTAACTGGCCGGAGGGGCAGCAGAGCTCCCGTCGCTTGTGTTCACTGGGAAGGGACTTGGATGTTTGGGAACTCTAGTGCAAGGTGACGATCCTGACAACAGTGAGTCCCCGAGAGTTCTCCTGGGCCTCTGCCGGTCCCCGGAGAGGCTGCACCCCTCCACTCTCCCGCCACGGGAAGGCTGTGCTCTCTCTGGTGAGGGCGCTCTTCCCAAGCTCGGCTCAGTCATTTCCTGATGTGGCACATACACAGCTTAGAAATGTGTGACAAGAGTGTGGGTGCTTGTCACTCAGCAGCACTGAGCTTCTGACCTTCCAAATGGGGTTCTGCTCACTGCTCCACCTTCACACCACCGCTCTAAATCAGCAACGACGGTAGCCACGCAGCGCGTCCTGACGTCCAACTGTGGGTGTGGGCATATGTTAGACTGTTCTAGAACGCTCTTCCCTGTGGCTATCGGAAGGAGGGAGAACTCTCGTGGTCTCTCCTCTCCCCCCTTCTCCTGCCACACAGGCTCGGGTCAGGTTCTACTCCCCATGTCCTGCAGCATGGGGGGCACTTCCACCCCACAGAGCAGCCCTGCATGCAGCACTTGGAGGTTTGACAGAGTGGATTGTTTCATGACACTAACATGGACTTTTTAAAACTTCAATTTTTAAAATCGACACATAACAATTGTGTGCATTTTCCAGGTGCCATGTCTAGGTACCTGGTGGGGTGTGCGCACCTGACTCCAAAATCATGAATGCTTCCTTCTTGGGGGAGCACCTGATACTTCCCTGCAGGATTCTAAATGCCGGTTGGGGTGTGGTTCTCCTTCCTCCGTCTGCGCCGCCCCTCCCCCATACTCTGCATATTCTTCCAGGAACCTCTTTGCTAAGGGGGACCTGGGAAGCCGCTGTGGCCCAGAGGAGAAGCCTGGGCTTTGGGAGTGCAGAGAGGCCTGTCCAGCTCTGCTCCGGCCTCCTTCTCTCTGTCCACCCGCACTCAGCCCCTCCACTGTGGGTCCTGTGTCCTCCTTTGTTGCTGGGATGTTGTGGGGACACTGTCAGACCCACTCTAGCTGCAGAATGGCCACCGGCCATCATGGTGTAACTGACGGTTCATGTGTGCCCACACCTTTCAGCTTGGCACATCGGGTGCTTCCTCTAGGCTCTGAGAATCAGGACCCGGAGCATGAAGCAGATTTGAGCTAGGAATGGGCTCCTCCTTCACCTCCTTCACCTCCTTCACCTGCACACACCCTGAAAGCTGTTTCTTGAAAAGGAAGGACTGTCATGAAGAGAGAGGGTCTGTGCTTCAGGTTCCAGGCAAGCCCTGTGAGTCCCACACGCTGTCTGCCCACACACCAGGTGAGAAGGGCCACAATCAGGCGAGCGAGGAGCAGGGTTCGCGGAACCACAGGGCAAATGCACGCTTTGCAAACCCATCGTGAGTCGCTGCAGGAACACTTGCCTGAGGAAGAGTCACACCACAGCCACAAAACAGAAGTTAAGAGAAAAGCCAACTCTCAGACACACGTCTGAGTTCCCGGATGACCAGGCGTGGGGGTGGAGGAAGCGCGCGTGGTTCATGGATCTCACACGCTGGAGCCGGTCGCTACCCAGCCTCCACCGCCGCTGAGCCCCAGCTCCCTGGTGTGGGACTGGCTCCCGGCAGGCCTCTGCTGAGGGTGTCAAGTCCAAGGCCACACAGCAGCGCTGCAGGGCCGCCCCTGTGTGACGTTGCCCCATGGCCATGCCTTGCAGGGCTGGAAGGCCCTGAGTGGTGGCACCGTCCAGCCCCCTCCTCCTGCAAGGCTCCAAGGTGGTGCCCGACCACCCTCATCTCGTGGAGAGCCAGACTGGGAGGAGGCTGCTTCCCCCGGACCCTTCCCAGGGCTCTGTGCCATCGCCTGGGTTGTATGGATGGGGAGTCTCGCTTGGAAAATAAGCAGCACAGAAAAAAATAAAACTGAAGAGATGACTAAGTGCGGAACACAGGGCGAGAATGTCCCCTGGAAGCTTGTGGAAGGCAAGGTCTCAGTGCCCGAGTGGCGTCAGGGCCCGGGAGCACTCCGCAGGACAGGCGCGCACAGGCCTGCAGTTAGCTCCTGGATCACCCCACTCTGCCCTCAGGCGAGCAGAACCCAGGGGCAGCAGCCAACAGGGCCGCTCAGGAGGGCCCAGAGGGCAGAGGCCACGCGGTGCACGACCCAGCTGCCTCCGGCTCGAGGGAGGAGGGGAGAAGGACCGGCAGGCAAGGCAGGCAGTGTGCAGGCTTCGGGACTGTGGCCTGTTGGCTGATCTAATGGAGGCCTTGCTCTAGTGCCAACTGCCCAGTCAACAGCCCTCACGCCTCAGCGAAGCCTCCGGAGACAGCACTGAAGCTGCATTCGCTGGATTTTGAAAACGCAAAGCAGGAGACGTGAGGCTGATGGCCATGCCACTCCCCACACGTGCTGGCCACCCAGCCCTCGACGCTGACGCTGGTGATCTGAGACATGGGCCCCAGGCTGAGTGCGTCTTCCACACTCAGAATCCACATGTGGATTTGGCATCACAGGTTAAAGAGGGGCCATGGTCCAGGGCTGACCATCTCCCTCTCACTCTGACCCATGATCAGATCCTGTTCTGATCATTAACTGGAGCTGGAGGAACAGGTGGCCAGCCCCTTGGTAAACAGGTGTGTCACCATGCCCCTGGAGGACAGACGCGGCTCCTCTTGGCTTGCACTACGGTGTGCGTCTCTGGGGGAGAAGGATTGTTTTTGAGCTAACAAAATCCCAGTACCAGCATATTAGCTAAAAAACATTTGGGCAGGAAAACGACCTCCTTTCTTCTCAGTACTATGAAAAGAATTGCAAAGATATTGGAAGATTCAGAATGCAAATTCAGTGGGAATTTTCATGCATTTAATTCAGAACCAAATGTGCAATGTTAGACAAAGGATAAGTAATAAATCAGACTGAAATTTATCTGAGCAAATTATTGAGATTTTTTTTCCTGTTTTAGTCAAGTAGCTAGCATCAACCAATATTTCTCTGACTCTATGTAATCTCAGAATTCCATTTTTAAGCAAAGATGTGGCTTTTTGATGCCCGAGCTACTTCCAGACTCTAAGACAATATAGAATGCTGATTCCAACTTAACTTGTCTTTTACATGATTTAGTGGCAGAATTCTTCATTCTGAATAGGCAGGTGAGTTCAGCCAGGTCTGACAGGTGGCAGACTCTTTGGCCTGTGGGGCCTGACTAGCTGCTGGCTGGAATTCCCCTCCCCCACCTTTCAGGAGCCTCTGCAGCCAGGGGTGAGGGGATGACCTATCTGCTGCCCTCCAGCCCTCGCCGTGGGTGCAGGTGGGGAGACCGCCAGGCCTTGGTTGTAGGCAGGGTGCACACACACCACTGGGGTCTTCCGGAAAGTCGGCCCTCAGTCAGCAACCCAGGGCCTACCCATGCTGCACCCAAAACGTTCTGTTGTTGATCTCTGTTATCAACAGCTTTGAAGTGTTGAAATCACAAAGCAGGCACCTGACATTTACCAACATTCCTTCCTCACAATAGTCTTCTGTTCACTGACTCCTGCATTCTCAGGTGAGAGAAAATGTGCTTCAGGCCTAACTGTGCTCAACAGAGGAACAGCTAACGTGTATATGGAAACCACAGTGAAGAAGAACAGCCCTCTAGAACATTCCTCCCTCACAAAGCCAGAATGTTTAGCTCAGGGTCTTACACTAATGCAAAACCCAATCCTGCATTTAATTAATAGAGAAATACAGTTACACACTGCTATGCAACTGAATGCCAATTTTCAGAATGATCACCTGTATTCCTGAAATATTAATCACCCCAGAACAGAAAATCAAGTCTTGGCATACCCTTCTGCAGTCAGGAGAGTAACCTAATTTATTGCACAGTGTATTCAAGGACAAGTTACTCTGGAGGTGTTTGTAACTACCTTCATCAGAGTCATGGGTGTGTTGAGTTTGCACGTACAGATGTGGGCAGGGCAAGGGTCTGTCCACTCAGCTCTCCTTCTCCTGGCTTGCACGAGGCAGGGGCTCCATCTGAGCATGTGGTGTGGATCATCTACTCGGTGGACAGTGTGAGAAGACCCCACTTCCAGACCTCACATCCTTTGTCTTCAGCATTAACCTTGACATTTTTCCCGGGGAGAAGATGCTGAGAACCCTGGGCAGTCCACCATTGCTGACTCCAGCTGGCCTAGCACTGAACTCTTCTAAAATGCAGAATCTAATTAGCAAATTTGCAGGGAGGGTTCGGAGGGAAGCAGAACAAAAGAGGAGCTTGCTGCCCAGCAGCCAGTCTGTCCACTGGGGTGAGGATGTTTTCCCTGCCTTGAGCCCTGAGCAGTCTCCCTTGAGGTCTGTGAAAGCCCCAGAGCCTCTCCACCCCAACCTCAGGGCCCTGGTGCCTCTGGTCAGTCACTGGTGGCCATCAGCCCCTGCTTTCTGGGGTGCACTTGCTCTCAGGGAAGGGCTCAAACACTGAGAGGGAGGGACGGGGTTAAATCCATAACATGGTGCTATTCACACCACATTAGCCTTAGGAACACCACAATTAGGCATAAAATTTTATTCCTGTGATAATATACTTGAAGCCCTAAAAAAAATCCAGCAAGAAAGGGATTTCCCTTAGGGGATAGAAAAGAAGGCAAAACAAAACCGATTCCTCTGGAGGATAAACAGCCTACACTGTCACCGTCACCATCAGCACCGCCTCAGCCTGCAGACCCGAGGTCGAAACCAGGTCCAACGCCAGGAAGTGCAAACAGCCTGTGGACCCCGAAAGCCGGAGCCCAGAATGCCTGCAGTGATGCACCTCCGCTCCACATCCAGGTTCTCTGCAAAGGGCACGTGACGGGTCATGGAGGGAACCAGCAGGACTGTCTGCAGAAAAGGCTTGCGGGGAGGAGGCCACATCCAGCTGCCCTGAGACTCGCGGCAGGACGATCCTCCCTCTTAGCCCCCAGTCATGGCCCCTCTTCCGGGCAACTGGTGATGAGCAGCACTTCCTACGACCCAGACAACAAACAGCTGGATGGGAGCCAGAGGACCACGCATCCGTGGCCGACCGTGCCCTTTTTAATCAACTTCCTAATTAAAAAATGCCATGCTGGCACGGGGTAGGGAGGGAGCAGGCCTGGAATATTTCGCAGAGTAGCACCCTCAATCCTGGGTTGCGGGAAAGCTGTGTTCTTACAGATGTTTATGAGCTTTCCTGGTGCAGAGATAGAATCAATTTGCTTGCGCCTGGCCCTCAAGACGTATTAAATTTATCCTGAAGGAAACTGGCTTCTGAAAAGCTCTTGCCCAGATGCATTAGGCAGGTGGGAGTTTCAGTGAACCAAAGGGCCCACTGGCAGATGCAGCATTGATTTCTGAAGGTTCACAATCTAGCAGACAGCTCCAGTGCAGACTCGATTTGATGGCTCTCTATGGGGTGCCCTGCAGACTCGATTATCTCCACCACCAGTCTGGCTAGCATTGTTTTGTGGCGACAATGCTCTGTGCCTTCAGCTTCTGTGCAGAAGGCAAAGGCCAGTGGAATGCCTGCACCAAGGAGGGGCCCAGGGGCCAGACGCAACCTGCCTCTGGGAGATGCCACTGCTTCCAGCCTCTGGAGCAGAGGGCCAGTGCTGGCCTCTGAAACAGCATTCTGTGGGGCGCCATTGAAATACGCTAGGGATCCAGGTCGAGGTCATGGCAAGCAGGTGCCACTCAGAACAGAACTGGAGCTGGAAAGCCTGTCATGAAAACCATTGTCAATGTGCCAAGAAACCCCCCAAAAATTATTAACCCCCAAGAAGTCAAATTTAGGGTCTTAAACCTGGCATCCCACACCTGAAAACTTCTCAAGCAAACGTCCAATCTCCCTGAGGAGATTTTCCTTAAAGCCGACTGAGGGTGCCAAGCAAGCAGTGAGACTTCAGAAAGAGCAGCCGGGGCAGAACGCGGGCCACGAAGTTCTCCAACTCCATGAGAGAGCACACGGATGTCACGGCACACACACCAGCCCCAGGGCTCAGTGTGGGAGCTTGCACACGACGCCTCACACAGGCCTGCTGGGAACACGGCACACACACAGCCGCCGAGGGCCTGGCTGTGTACTTCCAAGGGTGCAAAAATATCTCCGAGCACCAAATGTTAAAGGAAGTAAGGCCGAGCAACATTTTGAAAGAGAAATGTTTGCATGTTTTCCATTTACAGTCGGTGGGAACCCCACCAAGACGAGTAGCGAGCATGCGCGACCCAGAGCAGCCCCCACGGGCATGGCACGTCCCACACAGACCCACACACAACAGCGAGGTCAGAACCCCGATATTTGGACAAATGTTTGTAATCTCATGGGGGAATTTGGCAATTTTGCTGTGGAAGCCTGTTTCCTTCCACAGTTGGTATTCAACCTAAAAGTGAAACTGAAAACAGAAACATTCCCTTAGAAATGGCATCTCCAGGCGGGGGCACACCAGCACACCCCAGCCGGGACCTGCCATTGTCTTCCAGGGCAAGCCCTCCTGGGCTCCGCGGATGAGGAGAGCGCGTGGCACGAAGTGACTGCCAACTGGAAACCCCTAAGACAGCAGCTGGGAAGCTGGACTTCCCCCGGGGGGGGGGGCGCCCGGCACAGGAACCCCAGGGAGGAGGGACGCTGGGCACCCCCTGCTTTGGGGTGGGCAAGTGGGCTTGGAGACGAGAGGAGAGTCTGCTGCCCCGAGAAAGTCATGGCATCCTAACAGGAAAAGCAGTGTCTGATCAGAGAAAGCTTGGCTCAGCTCTAAATGAAAGGCAGCCATGGAGAAATAGCACGACTTTTCTCAGGTAACTTTGTGAATCTGAGAACAATTTGGCATTTGTTATCTTGCGTTAAATATCTTAAAACCCAGTCTTTTCCCTTATTCTAGTTTATCAGATACTTTAAAATGAAATAGAAAGCAAGACATTTGTGTACATACATATGCAGTCATATAAAAATAGAGAATCCGCCTATTATGAAAAAATACTGCTCAATGTAAATATTCAGAAACTTGCAATACAACCAGGAAAATGATCAAAGCCAAGTTCACAGCTTCCCTCGAGGGGTTAACATGTTTCCTGATGCCTGGGCTTGAGTTTAGGTTCATTGAAGGCATTTTTTCCTATTCAAAAAGGCACAGATTTTTAAACAGAAAAAATTGCACCCCCCAAAAAAAGTCGTATTTTTCTGTCAAATATTCACTGTCATTGTCTAAAGCAAACCAATTCAGAGCAACATTTTAAAAAAGAACTTACAAATAAAAGCCAAGTGAAAACATTAAATGATCTAAAATACTGAAAAAACACAGTAAAATGATGATAATTTCTACTTGAGTTCCACCTTAAACACAGACGATATAATTAGGTCAGTTAAATGAAAACCTTGCCTTTTAAGGAAAATGGGGATTGCTAAGACAAGGAGAACTATTTACCAGTGAATCCCCTGATGAAAGCAGGTTTAACGGAATACCAAAGCACCCACATTGCAGCACCACAGCCCAGAATTATGTAAGGACCGAGTCACTGGTGACAATAGGGTGCTGGGTCCGGCAGCTTTCTTCCCTCTTCCCAGCTCGGGACACTGATCTGCAAAAATGAGTTCTATTTTTCTGAAAAGAACTGAGAACTCCAAAGCCTGAACTCATTTTTAGATTTGCTATCTGTAGATTTTCCCGATCAATAGAAACTTCAGTTTGATTTTCACAATCGCCTGTAAGTTACTGTTTAGATGAGCTAAAACCTTCCAGCTAGGAAAATATACACTAGTCAACACTAATTAGTCTGTGCTTTCACTGAGATGTTCGCTAATCTTGCTGATCTCGATACACTGTTCCAGAAAATATTAATTAATCACATTGAATAATGGCTGCTGCAAATTTCTGAAAACAATGATCTCTAAACAGTTAATTTTCACTCCAGACTTATGCACAGGAAGATGGATGGAGCGGCCACCCCATGCCACCAGCAGATGCCTGCCCTTTTGTCACTGACCATCAGGAGTTGAACTTTGGTCCACTTTGGGAAGAAGAGCCTTCGCTCTGGAAACAAGAGGAGGAGAGGACATATTTACCTGCAGGGGATATCAAAGAGAAACCTGAAGAACTGCACAACAAAGTGGTCGGAACGGGTCATCTGCACCTGCGGTCCCACTGGGCACATTCAGCCGAGCCATCTTCTGACGCGCCGTGGTCCCCACGGCAGCCACCCCTGCCTTCCGTCTCGGGGACTCACCGGGAAGAGCTCCAACCTGCTCCAGGACTACAAACTCTCCTAATGCTTCTGAACGCCCACCGTTTGTTCTCCATTCATCCAATCAACTTCCCAGGGCACAGCTTCTCTCCACCGGCGCACAGACACAGGGCCACTGCTCATCTGTATGCTAATTATTTTGCCACATGGACAAAAGTAATAATGCTTTCAGACAGGAAACTAACAGGCCTGAAGTCGGAGATGGAAATTAATAAGTTGACACCACTAAACGACGGGGAGACGGGCACGCGTGCCGCGCTCTGCCTGGGGACCAGGGCAGCCTCCATTAGAAGGCGGCAGCCAGGCGGCCTGGCTGCCAGTCCTGCCCAGGCTCCGTGCATGGAGCACAGCTCCCTGGGAGACCCGTCTCTGCCGCAGAGCACGAGGAGGCAGAGCTGACCTGCCCTGTCTCGGGCTGCATCCTTCCAGCCACACAACACAGCCTCTCCTAAACCCTGACCCGGAGGAAGCTCATCCTCCTCTAGGTGTTTTTCAAGCGATGGCTGTGGATTAAACCCGTCATTTCTAACCTTCCTGTTTATGAAGCTGGCAGCAGTCAGACGAGATTGGGATGCATGCTATATGCTTCCTACATTGTACCCACAGGCCCCTAAATCTCCAGAGCAGAATGTGTATCATGTGCTGTGCTGTATTTAATGTAATAGACGAGAACTGTAAACACCAAAGCCAGGCTGCTCCCAGCCACCAGCTAGGTAATACATCTAAAAATATCTCCCCTATCACCGATGCCGTGGTAGGTCCGTGCTGTGGCCAGAGACCTCACGGAAGTCAGCTGCCCCGGGGTGTTCTGAGCCGTCTGCATCAAAACAAAACAAAGTGGGTCCCAGACCCCCACCACTTCTCAGGCTGGGAGGAGGGGACTCAAGGGTTAACTCTAAGTGATTCTCAAAATCTCTTCTGGTTGCCAGCCTCACGATATCATTCTGCTTCTGTATGAACTCTTTTTTAAAAATCATTTTCCTTTAAAACAGGAGACAGAACTCTTTCTCTAAGAAAGTTACAGTGTTGTCAGCCCTTTAGCATTGCTTAAAGAGAAAATACAAGGAAAAGTTCACTCTGAAAAGACAAGACCCAGGACGGTTTCACAAATGCAAAAGGGAACACAGATACATGACTGCCATTAGCATTTTCCTCTCTTTAAGGGAAGTGCTGATTTCATAAATGGCTTCTCGAGCTGAGAAATAACGTTTTGGTGTGGCAGCAGCTGCCGCCGCGCCCTGCAAGCCCGCAAGCCCGCCAAGCACCCTGGCTACAAGGCCACCCAGTGCTGAGGGCTACCTCAGCGCCTCCCCCTCCCCGGCCACCTGCACACACTCGGTTCCGGCAACTCAGGAAGCAGGCTGGTGGCCACAGGGTGTCTGAGAAGGTCCATTGTTGACCAATCTCTCCAGACCCTGGGTCGCACTGCAAGCCC
>JAJEJO010000436.1:243165-271334 GCA_020662805.1 Glaucomys volans | reverse complement strand
ACGACTTCTCACACAAGTCGTGGCCATCGATAGGCAGTGTTTCTAATATGTGGGATGCCAGTTTAAAATGCCTTGCTTTTAACACCACCACACACGATGTGTGGACCTGACTCCCTCACAGAACCTGGAAACACACACAGTACTCTATTCTTCAACTTTGTGGCCTCTTTTGTCTTCCGTCTGGAATAAGCGCATGTCAAGGCAGGCGCAGTAATGCAGCATCGTGGGACTGGGTAGGGAGGGACTTAGTTTGGCAAAACACGTATTAGTCATTTTCAGTTTTTGTTCAAGTTTATCCTCTGTTAACTTCCTTTTAAGGAACACTATACAATTTTTAAAAGAAAAATAAATAGTCATGAAAAAGGCTCTTTAAACTTGAACATCAGGACTTGCCGGTGCCCTTGCGACCACAGCATGCCGGGCAGTGGTTGGACTACAAGCACACAGCACACCTGGCCGTCTTTCATCTGCCACTCACTGGGGTCCTGGGCAGAGCTTCCCCCAAGGTAGACTCGCTGGCACAGCCAGATGCATCTGGAAAGCTGATGACTGATTAGAAACCGTGGCTCTGGAGCCTGGGGTCCCGGCTGAGCTCCCTCCAGCTGCAGGAGCAGGGTGGCTCCCCTCTCAGCCCACAGTGGAGGCTCTACGTCAAATACTTCAATGTAGGCAGGACTTCAAACTGCTAGACATCAAAGATGTCACCAATAACATGCATGGCAAGTAACAAAGTCCTTCAGAGGTTAGGGTGGGTATCTTAAAAACAATGCTTCTCGAATTAGAGAGGCTCACAGGTAGTCAGAATTCTAGTTTATACATGTGACCTTAAAAACATCACTTACTCAACAAAATCATTCTGGGAAATCGACTTTTAAAATCCCATGTGTAAAGGCAATGACCAAATAATTAGACTATTAATTTAATATTTTGAATTTAAAGTACAATTTGAACAGATAGAAAGTCTTTACAAAGCTTTGAAGTTGCAAAATAACTTATCTTTTTACCCTAATCCCTGAAAGTTAACAGAAAACAGAGGAAAATGATCAGTGAAAATGATTACATGAACAAACAAAAGAGTGAAATTTTTTAAGAGTAAAAAAATATTGAGTAAAAAATAAATTAAGAAATCAGGATTAAAAGCATAACAAGAACAATGAGAGAGCTCCGTTAAAGGACACTCGTTCTCAGAAAGTGCCCACACATTCCAGAAGTCATGTTTTCACAGATCTTAAGACTTTCTGCATGTCACTCACACGTGGTCACAAATCACCGGCCCTCGACCATGGTCCCAGCTTCTAAACAAATCTAGGGACTGTGCTGCTGGGTGTGAGCTGCACTCCAGACAAGTTGGGAGGTGAGTGTCACGCTTACTTCCTGTCTCACTTCACACCGACATCCCTGCTCAGCTTTCAAAAGTGAAATTTTACTAATATCTGCAAATGTTTGAATAAATATTTTTATTTGGAAAGCAGTAGTGTTCGCAGTTTTCTAACCCACAATCATAAACCCACAAGTAATTTTCCAGGTTCATATGCTTGATAATTTCAAAAACAGAGGAAAATGTGTATGTAATGGCAGCTGGGAGGTCTCTACAAAATAACAGTCTTCAAGTGCACGGATCTTTGCTGCCACCACCTTCAAAACATCCAGTTGTGACCGTAAGGGCTGCTCCTGCTTCTGCCTCCGCAGGCAGGATCATTAAGGTGGTGACAGTGAGCCATTTCCACATTGCCTGGAAGCTGTGGGGAGCCTCCCTGCGGAAGGACTGCTATCGGTGCGGACAGCTCCCGGTGCTGAAAGGGAGGCAGAGGGGCTGCTCACAATGGCTGCTCTGCCAGCCTCTCAGAAATCACAGCAAAACTGAATGAGGTGGCGGTGCTGAGGCTGAATAGCAGCGTCTCAGAACAATGGCAGCCAGCTCCAAATCCCACTATAATCACATTAATGAGATTAATCAGTGAATTAGCAGCAGTCAAATGTCAGGAAGGCGAGGAAGAATCCAACCACGATTGGTAATTAACTTTTTTTTTGTTGGGGGGTGGGAATCAACTGTGCCACCTCCTAGGCTTTTCAGAAGTTGACAGTTCTGTTCACAATCTTAGGACTATGAATACAGATCGAAAAGCAAGGACACTATCCTTCACGTTGCAATATAGGTCCAGTACACATTACTGTTGCTTAGATGGAGTCCTCCGAGAAGCTCATGTCACTAAGTACTCTCCATAAACTACCCAAATTTTGTGTTTTTAAACTTTCTAGGCATGTAACAAACATGGAAAATGAATTTCTTCTTCTTGAAATCAAGCTAAAACATGAAAAATATGGCTGATTAAGGAAAGGAAGGGTTATATAACCAGGGCTACTGCTTCCAGTAGCTGTGTGGTGGTGTGGGGAGAGTTTCAGAAAGTGCAGCCAGGAACTGTGCAAGCACTGAACATGTCAGCAAGGCCTATTGTCTCCAGTGCAGAAGGCGAAGCTGAGGTGCAACTTTAGGGAGACCTAGCAACTCGGGCTACACTGGAGGTGATTGGATCACACGAGCTCCTTCAGGGCAAGAGAAAAAAACAACCTTCTTCTTTCTGGTAGATGTCACTTAGCAGCATTTATAATGTACAAGCAACACTTTGGAGTCAAAGTTTCTGAGAGGTGAAAACTTATAAAAATGCAATGGTATTGTTTTCAGAGAGAAATATTGTGCAAAACACGTAAATTGCTAAATGATCACATTTTTTCTATATGTAAGACACGCCTTTATCTATTGTTGAAAAACTACATGACTTTTATGAAGTTGAACAATTAGACCTGCTCTGCCTGTGAGGGGGTGTTGGGCTGCTTTTGTCTGTGATGTTAATTTTGTTCAGTGAAAAATATAAACACTTGAACAAGAAAGCTCTTACATAAACTATTTCACCCAATTTAATAAATAACATACTTGTTTATAGTTTACAAAATTTTAGTAGTTTAATAATGTGTCATGACTAAATTGCTGCTGACTTTAAAATCTACATTCTATATTTTCTGTAGCTAATTCTCATATGAACATTAAATACTTATTTTCATTGTTTTATTCCAATCTCTCTTGAAGCAGCTTAAACTTCTATTTATTTTAGTGGCATTAAAAGACATTTTTGTTAATGTGAAATGCTGTTTCATTATGATGAACTTCAAACATGGAGATTATTATTAAAAATCTTTATTTGAGTCTCAATTTCAAGAATATGTCAACTTTCGTTTTACAATTAGAGAGACTGAGCACCGGAGCCTGTCTACTGCTCCAGCAGCACCCAAGCAGCACGACTGCCTCATTGGTATGTAAAGTGATCCCACCAAGTCGCGAAGTTTTGCTTCGGGACCCTCACACCACCCGCGCTGTGCACGCAGAGAGGTGTTGTTTTGTTTTTGTTTTTGTTTTATAAACAGCATCGTGGTTAAGACATGCAGCCTGACACTGTCTTGCTTTAAAGACAGACTCCAGGGACCAGAGACCTCCGGCTCAGGAACCCTTGAGCTACCAGCCTTGCCACAAAAATAACTTTAAAAGAAGCAAACAATAGGATTGCAGCCCAAGCCCTCGCAGGACAGCCACACGATCTGTCCACCACGTCCCGAGATCAACCTAACGAGCATCACGTACCTCACAACACGACCACACCGCTCGCCCGCAAGTGACAGCCGGCTCAGCACACAGGGAGGAGGAAGCCTGTCCCCACACGCTGGAGGACGGGGAGGAACAGCGTGCCCCCAGAGACAGAAGGGCTGCTTTGTCTTCAGCGAATACTGATATCATAACCCACAGTCCAGGGAATAAAAAAAAGAAAGACACCCACCAACCAGGGGTGAAAACCAGTGGCTCCTGAAGACCAGAGGGGAGGCTTCTCCCTCTGCTCAGTGTGCAGTGGCTCAGGGAAAAAAAATGTCGCCCGGGCAGGGACGCCGGATGCGGCAGGACGGCCGAGGCCTGAGGGACCCGCTTCCCTTCCCGGCTCCCGGCTCGCAGCCCCACTCACCCTCGCCCATGCTTGCTCCACACTTTTTTTTTTTTTTCACTAGCTCCAAATCCCCGGCATATGACCTTCTGTTAAATAGATAAAAAAAAAAATTGCTTATCAGTCATGCAAATGAGGCTGAATTCATTTTCCACAACAGATGGCCTCATAGATAATGATGATGGAAGAGAGAAAATTGAATGTCTCTCACAAGGTGGCCATGGCAACCGAGAGCAGAATAATATCAATAATAAGCTCACTGCATAATAAGGTTGTCAGTCCTACAAATCAAAGTCTCCAGCTAAATCAGGTACACCACCCCAGCCAGTCACCAGGTAAATTATACACACACACACAAACACACACACACACACGTATGTCTGTGTGTGTGTGTGTGTGTGCGTGTGTTTTACAGTGACCGTGAAGAAGACCAGAATTCCAACCACTTGGTGGAAGTGCGTATGTGCTGGAGGGAGGGGGAGTTGGATAATGAAATGACAATGTGACTTTTTTTCTTCTCTTTTTCTTTCACGATGGTTTTTGTACTGGAGTGGGTTTCATGAGGATCTCCTAACTAGCCATATTGAAATTTGGAACGGGCGTGGGGAAGGCTTCTCTCCTTCCGCCGCCTCCTCCCACTCTCCTCTCTGATGTGTGCGCTGCATGGATGTGAGAGCAGCTCGCCCGAGGCTTCCACCTTGGCTCCCAGGGGGACATCCTGCAAAATGAATCAGCAGCCGTCCTGAGCAGGCTGATTAAAATGAAAATGGCAAGACACACGTCTGGGCGGAACTGGAGCTCAGCTTTGCTGCCTGTCTGGCAGGCATGCTCGATATAGCTCCTGCTAATAATGGCTTGCTGCCGTGCCTGTTTTAAAAAGGTATCGCCCTCTTCCCCTCGCCGACTGGCACGGTGCTGTACATGTGTGCCCATGTGTGTGGCGTGTGCCATGGGAAGGGGCTGGACTGCTCCGTCTTCTGCCTTCCCAGTGCTCACATGCAGACTGCCTGTCTCCATTGTTTCAAAACCGAGCATTCTTCTGTCCTTTGAGGAAGAGAGGCGGGTGATGAGCCTGGGGTGCAGGTCGCCTAAGGACCGGGACTCCATGTTCACACCCAGACACCATTCTTCCTGGCCGAATTCCAGGCAAAGACCTTGAGAGGACTCGGCTGCTGTGCTTCCTGGGATCTCAGCTGGGCGTGCTGGAGGCAGCCGGGAGAAGCCTGTTTCTACTTCAGGCGTTTGCAGCCAGACTGCGTCTCCGTCCTAGGTATCACGCAGCACCAAGGCTGGGATGGAAGATGCAAGTCACTACCAGACACAGCGGTCTAACAGCATTTATTGAAAATGTGTTAAAAGCAGATCTTCAGGCTTCCCTCAGAATTCTCAGGCATAGCTCTATGATCCCCTCAACAACTATACTTTGAATATCTATGTCAAAATTTTATTTTTAAGACATTCTGGAAATTAGACCATTATCAACTCTCATGGAAAGTGGCTTGAGTATGAGAAGCAAGAATCTGTCAGAAATCCCTGTGCTTTCTTATACCTTTCACTCTGTTGTAAAGCATCTTCCGATTTTGTTGTCTGAATTCCCTCCTTTTGGTGACAGGTGCATGATTTTTGCATGGAGCTACTGTCTATCTAGCTGCTGGAGTTTGTCTTCTGTGATCCCTGCCTCGGAGCTGCGGTCTCCTGCCCCCAGCCTGTGCTGCAGTGGGGATCAGAAATCAATAGAGCTGCCCTAATGGAGACTCCACTCAGCTCGCGGCGACGCAGCTGCAGCCTCCTCGCTCTCACAGAACTGATGACGTCCACGCAGCTTTTTCAGCTGATTGGGCACCACATCGGATGTTCTGTGAAGCAAAGAATAGGAATCATTTACAGTCGGTGGGAAAAAATGGGAGCATGTATTCTCCCGTGTCTGCGCGACACTGCTGCTCGGCTCCGCACACCCAGCCACGCTGGTGATGGACAGTTCTCCAGGTCACACGGTCACCGTGGAGCAAGGAGGACTCCAGAGATGACGGTGGGGTGGCGACGGCAGAACAATGGGGCATGCTTCCATCTTGTGAAGGACAAAGCATTCTTCTAAGTAGCGTGAGCCAGTAAAATCCCCTTGAAGGTGCCAGGGGCAGGTGAAGCAGAGGCCCCACACCCTGCCTCAGGCTTAAACATGGATGGCACTTTAAAGAATCTCCAAGTGCACTTTAAAAATAAAACCTACAAGTCACAAGGACACTCCCAAAGCCCACATGCATGTAATCACCCTCTTTCAGGCCCCAGGAGTCTGCTTGGGTCGTGTTAGCAATAGATTCAGCTTCTCCATTAGTTTCCCTAAAGCTTATCTCCCACTAGGAAGGAAATCTCTAAATAATACCAAGCCATGATATTTAAAGTCTCAGGCGTGTGCATGCAAGTATCTTTCTCACACACGTGTCGGTGTCTATGAAAATGCAGTGTCAGATAAGGGCCCCGCACACTCGCGTGGGCACGCATGTGTGGGTGTGCAATGTGTTCAACGGGTCTGGCTCCCAGAGCCATGGGGGACGTCAAGGGCTGCACAGGCCACAGCCTCTGACGTAGTACCCTCAGGGTGAGGTGTCCCTGGAACCTGGGGCAGCAGGGCGCCTCCCCCCGGCCGAACGCCACCGCCTCGCCTCCACCTGCCTCACTGTCAGCACCTGCCCGCCTGATGCCAGCTCCAGAGAGGCATCCGTGTCCCTCCCACCCTCCTCTGCTTGACTTTCAGAGCTGGAGACGCCGGAACTCAGATGGCTGGAGAGACAGGAAGAGGAGGAGGAGTCACGGCGCCACGGAGCCCCAGCACCACATTTCAGCCTGCTTTATGGTGACATTGTGCCTGCACCTGAGGAACGATGGTTTCTAAAAAATAAAGTCAGCTGCTCTGCTGCAAAGGGGCCGCACAGCCTGAGGATGAGCGAGGACCTACGGTTTGCAATCAGACCAAGCGATGAGGCTGTCTGCACCAAATATCAATCAAACTCCCTTCAATTGCAGGGACGAACTTCTGCTGCACTCGCTCAGACGGTCATGGCACAG
The DNA here is from genome assembly GCA_020662805.1 of Glaucomys volans. Lineage (NCBI taxonomy): Eukaryota > Metazoa > Chordata > Mammalia > Rodentia > Sciuridae > Glaucomys > Glaucomys volans. The sequence goes on along the minus strand of JAJEJO010000436.1, from coordinate 264,285 downwards.
AGCAAGTCCTTTCTGTGTGAGGAAAGCATGGCTTATCTCCTTTAGTTCCATTTATATATTTATTTGTTTACTTGTAAGAGAAAAGAAATTTAAATGTACAGTCCCTTCCAAAGGATGTGACTTCTAATAGACAACAGGAAATAATAGAAAATCCCAGACATGGTTGTGTGGAACTGGGACAGGCCGGGCCCCAGGTGGTCCCCTCCCTGGGGCACCACTGATAACAGGTGGGTCTCCCAGAGGCAGGGAGGACACGCTCCTGTCTCTCCTTCAGATGAACATGCAGACTCTGTCGCAGCATGAGGTGCATGGGCAGGACCCCATGCCCCCTCAGACCCCACAGTCCCCCCAGGACGTGGGGACACAAGCAGCCCTGCACGTGAGGACAACGAGGATCCATCTGTGTTTTGCCACGGGCAGCTCATGGTCTGTGTGACGTTGCTCAGAACCTGTCCGCGAGGGTGACGGACGGCTTCACGCCCACTGGGAGTCTTGGACGGGGGGCAGTAGAAAGCCATGGGGCCCCACTACGCGGGGAGCCAATGGCTGAAACATGGAAACAGGGGGAGCCCCAGAGATGTGCACCGTGCAAACCCTGCCCAGCCCTTGCCCTCTGTCTCTCTCGCGCACACACACGCACACACACAAGGTCAGACATACTCAAGGTGCGTAAGGTAAGTGCTGCTTGCTGCATGTCAAGCAATCAGTAAGAGCCCATTTCCACCACAGGGATTTGGCCTCGCTGGTCGAGACCTCCTTGCAGTGCTTCAGCAAAGAGCAGGCACAGCAAAGACCAAGGAGCCGGCCAGGCAAGGGGAAGAACCTGGGGACACAGCAGGGGGCGGGGTGGGTGGCAAGCCCAGAAGGGCACCCTGGCCTTCCTCGCCTCCCAAGTTACTTCCACACCACCTGGAGCAGACGAGGCTGCGGAGCTTCACCAAGACCACCTGGGAGTCCAATCCTCAGCGTCCATATTTAAATCCCTCAGCCTGAGTTTATAGAACAGCCATTTTTTGGCAAATTTTATAGGCATACATTGCAGGGAAGACAATTCTATCTAAAAGGACAGAGAATTCAAGGTTTCAATAATTAGCAAGCTAAGATAATTATAAAAAGAATTCATTCCACCCCTAAATCAATAATTTTGAGAACATTATTTACAATCTTATTAAAAAGAAGCACTATTCAATTCACCGTGTGTAGCCCAATAAATTCACTAATCCCTGCAAACTTCCTCTAGAGCCCCCCCACCGGGGGTCTTCATATCCCTGTCCTCTCTACAGCTGCCGTCTAACATCCCCACAGCCCCCACGACTTCCAGGAAGGGACTGAGGCTCTGGCTCAGGGGGAGGAGGTGCAGGCCAGGTGCGTGATGGGAGGGGTCTGACTGACCGTCCAGCTAGTTCATGGTATAATTGCTAAAGTAGAAAAAAGGAAGGAAAGGAACGGTTCGGGCTGTCTGCCACATTTGGCACTGTAGCGAAAACTGCTGGTCATCCAGGGTGTGAGGAGCTTCCCAAGGACAGCCACTCGGAAGAGAGACTCTGGAACAGAGAGCCCAGAAGGCCCACGCCTCTCGGCCGCGCTGCCGGGAGCACTCTCACCCACACGATCCTCCTTCCTGGCCCAGTGTCCCCAGCAGAGCCTCGTGGGGACAAAGAAGACCTGGTGCCGTACGTGGTGAATTCAGCTTGCTCTTTGCTTTTCCAACATCAGACACCTGGCTTGCAGCCCCCGCCGGGGCCTGCTCCTTCTAGATCCTGAATCACAGGTGGGTTATACCAAGAGGCTCGGACCTCAAGGGTTCTCCGGTGGCGACAGGGTCCGGGCAGTTGGGTGGGGTTTTGCAGGAGGAAGGCTGTGCCAGTGCTTCTGTTGGGGCTGCATCGTGGGCAGAGCAGCTCCACTGCATGCTTGGGCGCTGTTGCTAATGAGCTGCCTCCAGGTCTCCGTCAGCCGCCTGCTGGCTCCGCCTCCTCTGCTTGTGTCAGCTGCCTGTTTCCTGCGGCCCAGGACACTGAGCTCCCCGCACCAGGGTCCTGAGTGCATGTCCACATTTGAGGAGTGGAGGAAATCAAGGTCCCCGGTTTCACTTGCAGAGAACACCCGGCAAGACAGGAATTCATCAGTCGTGGCAAATTAACTTGCTAGCCACATCCCCATGGCTGGACCGGACGGGTGGTCTGCAGAGGCCCTGCTCCACTTGAGGGACTGAGGAAATGGCATCTGCCACAGAGTCCAGATTCTTCACCCAGCTGCAGAAATGGATCCGTTCAAGACCCAGAGCATCTAGGGTACAAGCTGCCTGTGGGGAGCCTGGTGGAATCATCACAGAAATGAACGACCCTCCCCCAGGTGGCCTGCAGCCGTTCATCAGGGCCATGCTCAGAGGGGAAGGGAGGCCTCAGCCCTGTGGCCCCTGCTGGACGCTCGTTCCCTCCATTCCTGGGAACCCAGAGGATCATGTGAGTAGCTTGGCAAGAGCTGCTGACGTGTGCTCAGTGGCCCTCCGTGACCCCTGGTGCTGCTCCAGATTCCCACAGCGGAGATGTAAAAGCTGCCTTCAAGGTGGAGTGCTGGCCTGGAGGCCCCGGAGTGAGCCAGCGGGCAGGAAGTCAGAAGCACGGCATTTCCGGAGTTCACAGGAGCAGCCTCCCCAGTGGCATAGGGTGGGGTCTTCATCGTGTCCCTCTCAGCCGTTGGCTCTGCTAGCACAGGAGATGCAGCAGCTTGGGCGGGTGGAGGGGTGCCAGAGCTGAAGTGAGGGGTGACCTTGCAAAAGAAAAGCACGGAGCTCCAGCCCGGGACACAGCTCGCCCAGGAGAGCACCAGGCCCAGAGAGGTTCCGTGCACGGGGCAGAGCTGCGCAGCAGCACAGCTCCACCGTCTGCCCGGGGCCAGCCATTCCTCCCCGTGCAGGGACACGGCCCACTCGCCCGGGTGAGGCTGCCCTCCCGGCAACGACAGGGCTGTGGGACCCCAGGTGGGACTTGCGTGCTCTAGATCGACACAGTTTTCCAGTGGCCAGAGGCGAGATCACTGGGACACAGGAGCCTGTGCCTGGCCGGGGACGCTCCAGCTCCTTACGTGCCCTCTGCTGCCATTGCTCCCAAAGCCACCATCCAAGGAGAGCACACGGGGGTCCGGTGTCGGCTGAGGCAGAGATCCTGAGTACTAGAGGAGGCAGGGTCATTGCAGAACACAGGAAGGGGCTCCGCATGAGCAGCAGGCCTCCTGGGGCATCGTCCTCACACCAGACAGCCATGCTGGCGACAGGAGGCACCCAGCAGGGCACCCGGGACCCACACCTGCCCCTGACCTGCCTACCTCTGCGTCACCCTCAAGGTACACGCTACGACTGAGTGGAACGCTGGCCGGAGGCAAGGGGACAGGTCTTGGAAGGGCGGGAGGGGAGCCCTAGGCCACCCTGGACCCTGAACAGAACAGCTGTATCTGGGTGCCAGGCGAGGCTGCGGCCACCTCCTCGTGTCCCTCCTGACATTCTGTGGGCTCCAGTGTCCTCTCATCGGTTTCCTCAGCTCGCATGAAAGGCCTTCAACAGCCCAGCGTGAACCTCGAAACAGGGACCCGCACACGTGGGTCACCCCGGCTCCTCTCAGTGACAGGCCACACAGCAGCCTTTCCTGGTCCACCTGGCGCCAGGGGTCCTGCCTCCTCCACCGAAGTCCAGGTCTCTCTGCCCCCATCCTGCTCCCCTCAAGGTCCCTGGCCTCCTGGGGCAGTGGCCTCCCATGCAGAGCCCCGTGGCAGCTCAGCTCCAACCTGCTCATCTCCCAAGTGCACACACTGACTCTCAGGCATGGGGGAAGTGCATGGCCCAAATCCAAATCCACCAGGAGCAGAGGGAGCAGGCAGGTTGGACCCTGAGCTCTCTGGTCACCAGCCCTGTGTGACCTCAGGCTGGAAGAACCTGGGCAGGGAGAAACAGCCTAGCCAGGTGCCTCGACGCGGGGTCTGGTGGGTGTGTAATGATGGACAGCTCCTGCTTTATCTTTTAATCTGCTGCACGGAGGGAGTTCTGCCCCCAATTATGTAAAAAGACCTTTGTCTTCTGTCCCTTCTTGTTCCTGAGAAGAGCCTAGCGGCCCTCCAAGCAGCATCAGAACCAGGCTCCAGGCAGATACTCTTGGAAGAGTGACCTCTTAGCATCCAGCAGTGGCCCCGAGTCAGGATCTGCATCACCCAGAGACTCGGGGCCCCATCCGCAGTTTCAAAGCAAACAGAAAGCCAGCCTCAGCTCGTGTGCTTCTAAGACTCTTCCAGCATCTATGCATAAGAAGGAAATGCAGACAGGGAGAATCAGCTTTAATAGTGCATTCTATCTAGTCCTGGACATCTCGAGCGTCATCCTCTCAAAACGTAGTCAACATACCATTTATTAGGAGAATATTTTATTCATTTTGATCTGGCATCTCCTCACTCGGGGCCCCCACAGCTCGAGCCAGCTGTGCTCCAGGGGCCCTGTGGACACTTCTGGCTGGCCTTGATTTCCTGTTCTGAATTCACCCTGGAACAAGCCTGCTGGGCTTCTCTGGTCCATTGTGATGGCCGATAGAGGAACATAAGGTCGTGTTAATAATCAGAGTCCGGGCATGTTCCACACAGACATGGACATCAGTAAGGACTTGGCTGCCCAAGTGGATGGACATGGCTGGCCACTGGGGTGAGGCCGTCCTGGCCTTGAGTGACCTTGGCCCACCTTCCGCAAGGACGGCCCAGGCTGGTGTGCTTGTCATCATGAGAGTACATGACCTCCGCTCTCTGCAGAGGCCCAAGGTGTGTGCCATGGGAGACAGGTGTCAGGCTCCCCGACCAGAGCTTCAGAACCCTCTCGGCCCGTCTCCACAGGCCTGCTCTGGATGTGGGCATGCATGGCCAGGCTGCTGTTCCTCCAAGTGACTCCCAGCTTTGCTGGAAAGAACTCCAAGGCTGGGAGGATGTGGTGTTCCTCCGCAGAGGCCGCGTGAAGTAGGGCTCGGATCCCCACCGCTCAGATTTACTTCAGACAGCACGCAATTTAGACAATCAACTTCAGTTTATAGGATTGGAATCTCATTTCCCAAATACACTTACTTCCCAAATAGAAATAAGAGCATAACCAGATGTTAGACTCAGAGGAAATTGGAAATGAGACCTTTGGAGTTTCTGAAACAAAAGCCTAGAACATAGTGACCAGTCCAAAATCAGTGAGGAGAGAGAGGGACGGGGGGGGGGGGGGGAGGGCGGGGGGGGGCGGGGGGGGGAGAGGGGGGAGGAGGGGGGGCGGAGGCAGGGGAGGGGGGGGGGGGGGGGGGGGGGGGGGGGGGTGAGCAAGGCAGAGAGAGACAGGGAGAGGACAGGACAGAGGGGGACAGGAGCCAGGGGCTGGAGTGTGGGAGACCTGGTAAAGGAACGCGCCTCTCACGCAAGCTCAGCAGAACCTGCAAGCGAGCCGGCGGCTTCCCCACTGGAACCCCCTCCCGAGGACACCTACCTCCTTGGAACCCCCGTCCTGAGGACACCTACCTCCTGGTGTGACCATCCCAGGGGAGCGCTGGCTCCTGCAGCCCAGGTTGTGCCAGGGAGGGAGCTGCACCAGACCCTTTCCACTGGCTTCCTTAAGTCGAAGGTCCGAAGACAGACCTGGGTAGGGACGGGAGTGATGCTGCCAACGCTCACCCAGCAGGGCACCGATCTCTGTGGCCTGACAGACCACATTTGTCCTGGAAGTGTTTAAGGCCTTCATTGCCCCAGCTACTTTTGGAGGCCCTCAGGATCTCTGGCAGATCATACATGATTTCTTTGGTACCAAAAAATTCTTCATTCATAGAGGACAGACGTCATAGAAAGAACCAAACTCATCTGAAAACTGACGTGGTGCAGAAGCAATACCCTTGCTGATGCTGTGGTGAGAACCCCAAAAAAAGCTGTGTTCAAAGGCAAATTCTCAGACGGACCCTTGGGGAACCAGCTCTGAAAGGAGCTGGGACTCGCAGAATGGCACCAGGCCAAGGGAGCCCGAGCTCGCACACCCGACAGCCTGGGTCTGCCCACCCAGCGGGCCCTCAGCTTACCGAGGCCTCTTGGGCTCCCTTGGGTTCCTCTGGTTGTGGAAGAAAAGCAAGGACGATGGAGAAAAGGTGATAATGTAGAAAAGATGAGAGGTGTGCAAAGAATCAGCCAAATCCAAAGTGTCGACAAAAAGAAAATAACAATCGTAGCAAGTGTCAAGGCCAAGCTTTGGGCTGGGTGTCTGGCCCTAGGGAGGTCGAGCAGATGCCAAGGAAGGAGGAGGCGGGATCAGGACCATGCAGCTGCTCAGAAGGTGCTCCTCAGGCCTCAGGAGGAGGGGGGACCCAGGACCACCCAGGTGCTCAGAAGGTGCTCCTCAGGCCTCAGGAGGAGGGGGGACCCAGGACCACCCAGGTGCACAGATGGTGCTCCTCAGGCCTCAGCAGGAGGGGGGACCCAGGACCATGCAGGTGCTCAGAAGGTGTCTAGAGTCCTCAGGAGGAGGGGGCCCAGGACCACCCAGGTGCACAGATGGTGCTCCTCAGGCCTCAGGAGGTGGTAGGGGCCTGGGACCATGCAGGTGCTCAGTTGGTGCTCCAGAGGCCTCAGGAGGAGGGGGGACCCGTGACCATGCAGCTGCTCAGAAGTTGCTCTACAGGACTCAGGCCCACCTCCCTCCACCATCCTACTAGGCAGTGCTGCCTCAGGAGGAGGCACTGCAAGCTTGGAAGGAGGAGGGCAGAGCCCGCACAGCAGGGAAAGGCCTCAGAAATGGACAGGGCTGTGGGGAGAAGGGCGGACTCAGCTGGAGCCCCAGATTCCACAGGGAGGTGATCCAGTGGGAGAGGGAGGGCTTGTTGAAACCACGGTGCACGTACACTGTGCACGTGATTGTTGAGAACAGGGTGTATGCTTCTTGCCCCTTTTCGCATTTTAGAGAATGGCAGGCACAAAACAAGAACCGAAAGAATTGCCAGCACAATGGCACACCCCTAAAATCCCAGGAACTCAAGAGGCTGAGGCAGGAGGATTGCAACTTAGAGGACAGCCTGGGTGATTTAGTGAGACCCTGTCTCAAAATAAAATGAAAAGGGCTGGGGGTGTAGCTCAGTGGTAGGGCACCCCTGGGTTCAATCTCCAGCCCCTGCCCCGCATCCCACCTTGTGAAATTCCACAGCCAGCTTCAGTGCGACCGGCGTTGTGTTGTATGGCCAGGCTCCCTTCTAGCATGCAGACCTTGGGTTCCAAAGACAATGAGAAGTGAACTGTCACTTATTCAGTCAACCATAGCTGCAAAACCCAGGTGTGTGGTGGGGCACGCTGTAATCCCAGACTCGGGAGGCTGAGGCAGGAGGATCTTCAGTTCAAAGTCAGCCTTGGCAAGTTAGCAAGGCCCTAAGCAACTCAAGGTCTTTATTTAAAGACCTTGTCTTTAAATAAAATACAACAAATGGCTGGGGATGTGACTCAGTGGTTAAATGCCCCTGGTTCATTCTCTGGTGCTAAAAACAAAACCAAAAACCAGACAATAGCTATAGAAATTGGAAATAATAGAATCCCAGAACGTTTTGAATGTAAATTTAATTTTAACTGATACACAAAAATCATAGAAGTTTTATATGTTTTGGGTGCCAGGTGGAGTTTTGACACATGTAAGACACTTTCAAAGGGAAAGGATCTAAGAGCACTGCAGCCGTGTTCATCTTTATGGTTGATGAAGGGAGGCTTCATCCCAAAGCATCAGTCTCAACATAGAGCAGTGCATATTCCCACACTAGTCTGACTATGACAAGTTAAAAATGTTTTCTCCAAGAGGCCGTGTCACCCCTTCACGTTTTATGGTTGAGCTACAGTTACACTGCCAGGCAACACAGCCATCAGTCACCGTCCTCTCTCCTCTGCACCCTGGCTTAGTGTCTTGCCTGCAAAGGGTTGTGCATTCAGAAAGGGCTCCAGGCTTTCTGTTCAGGTCGTTGGCTTGCAACACGCCTCACAGTAGCCTGATGGGGACATGTCCCTGAGCTCAGGATGGTCTTTTTGCTGGGTATAAAATCCCTGGTTCCACACCTTAGAGGATCCTGCAAAGGTCACTCTCAGTTCATGTGTAACCTGCTGGGCATGTCCAGGTCCACCTGCCAGGCATACCCATATCCCCAGGGCTCGTCTCTGCACCTCCACACATGCACCCACACCCTGCTCTCCTCCAGACCCTCACGGACACCCTGTCCCCCTTCCTTGTGTCTTCTTTGGATTTCCCACCACCCCTGGCCTCGACAGCACCTCGCCTGCCCTGTGGAGTCCCACTTCCTGCAGCTCTTTCCAATGGACGTGTCTTGGCTCCCAGAGGAGTGCAGCCATGGGCCACCTGCTGTGGCCACTGGTAACAACCCCAATTCCAGTGCCAAGCCTGGGGTGGTGGGGCGCCTACTGCGTGTGTTGATTGAATGGCAAGTGGATGAAAACGACCACCTCTGGCCAGGATGATGGAAGCACATGGGGAAATTGAAGCAGCAAGAAAAAGGGAAAGAAAAAAAGAAACAGCATCCAGAGAAGAGGGACCCTCAGCACTGAGCCTGGGACTGACCACGCAAATGCTGGCTCCCTGCTGCCTGAGCCACTGACGCCAGACCACACTCAAGAGGACTATGACAAGTTAAAAATGTTTTCAAGAGGACAGTGACCTGGGGAACTCGAGAACAGCAAGCCGGGCTCAGTGGGGCCGCCTGTCGTCCCCGTCAAGTAGGGCCTCAGGGTTGAGACCAGCCCAGGCAGCAGACTGAGGCCCTGTCTCAGGAAAAAATCAGCCCTTAGAATCACCCGATTCAGCTCTGATTCTCCTTGAGGAAGTCACCTCCTGTCACCTCTGGGTGGGTCTTCAGGATAACAGCAGAAAGTGAGTTCTCTCTAGGCAGACTTGTGCTTCAGGGTCCTGGACAGATCTCATGCCGGTTACCCAAGACCCTCCCCTCCCTCATCTCTTGCTGGGGACACATGTCCACAGACAAATGGCCAATTCCCCCACAGGGTAGCAACAAGTCACCTCTGCTTGCTTGATAAGCCCAGGCATAGCATATCACACAGAAGAGGGGTACAGGGATTACTGAAGATCACTCCATCCTAGGAATCACCCACAGCCACGAGAAAGGCTGAGTCTGTGTGAGGAAGCTTGGCGAGCACGGGCCAGGACCGCTGCCGGCCGGGCCGCTTCGGGCATGCGCGAGTGCGTGTTTGAGAACTGTTTAAGCATACATAAATACCCTTTGGAAATGCAGTCCAAAAACTACATATTTTTTTCCCTCTCAAGATCAAGACATTTAAATAGGGACTTGAGAGAAAAGCATTCGTGTCTTGAGCCCAGAGAGGGTCCTCTCAACCCTTGGCTCTCCACTGGGACAGTGAGCTGGCTGTCTCTGAGAGGTCGCTGCCCTGGGAGGGAGGTGCCCAGGACCTGCGCACTCTAAGCCACGGCTTTGCTGAGCACAAACCAGCAGCATCCAGGTCAGGGCTGGAAGCAAAGCTCCTCGTCTCACAAGCACGTTCTCCGTCCCCAGCCACACGATGCTCCTGCTCACGTGCATCGACGGCAGCCTGCCGTCTGTCAGGAAGAAACACACGCCACAGCCTGTCGGAAACTAACGGTGAAGGACACAGGACGACGTGTGGCGGTCCCGTGCCCAGGTAGAGCTCTGGAGCACGTCTTGTCTCAGAAACCCCTCTAGACCACGTGTGCTCCGCGGCCAGCGAGCCTCCTCTGGGCGGCACGGGGCGTGGCCGTCTTGGTCTCCCCAGTCCCCTCCCCGGGGCGTGGCCGTCTTGGTCTCCCCAGGCCCCTCCCCGGGGCGTGGCCGTCTTGGTCTCCCCAGTCCCCTCCCCGGGGCGTGGCCGTCTTGGTCTCCCCAGTCCCCTCCTGCGCCCGTCCTTGAGCAAAGCGGGAGCAGGAGGAGCTCTGCTGTGCGGGATGTGTTTCCAGGTAGGTTCGTTCTGCATTTGGCGATTTCTGGAGAGACCTAGGCTTATGGTTTGCAGTTAAATCATGTTTGACTCTATTCCAAATGTACTTAGTACTGATTTTCCTCTGGTTCTTGATCTTTATGCTGTACGGCAATGAGGGTGAATTTGGGATTCCGTTTGTTTCCATTTCCTCAGTAACTTCCACTTACGTTCAGCAAGTTTCAGAACCATACTGAGGGATGCTTAGCTCACTATTTATCTTGACGTTTTTCTGTGGGTTTGGGGATTACTCAACGTGAACTCTGGAACTGTTTTTTGTGTGTTTGGGGTGCTGCATTCACAGTACCCCACCAAGAACCTCCAGCGCCCTGAGGCTCTGGTTCACGTCGATGTTGCTCCTGCTCGACGTGAGCAGGTTCCCTGAGACCCCGGCAGGACGGCTCCCGGCCACGCTGACCACCACCCGTGGCTCCCTCTCCAGCCCTGCGTGAGAACAGCATTCCTGGACCTCACCTGCAGTTAGACCTCCCTGCTGCTCTGCCTCCTCTGGTGGACCAGAGCCTGTGGGCATGCCTGGCCAGGTGCTGCCTGTTGGGAACTGTCCCTCTGTGAGCTCGGCCACGGCCCTCTCCCACTCCTGGGCCTCCCTTCTTGTCTGCGGCGTTGCTGTGCGCGGTTCTCCTCTCCAGGCTCTTCCTCCTCCAGGCACCTCCCACAGGGCCCGTCACCTCCCGCGCTCGTGTCCTCGATTCTGCTGTTGGCCTGTGGGAGGAGGCCACAGCGGCAGCAGACAGTGGCCGACAGGACAGAGGGCTCTGTGGTCCACCTCCTGCTGGAGTTCCTTCACTTCCGCTGCTCGATGGTCAACAAACTCCCTGCAGGGAGGCCTCTTCTGCTCTGCGGCTGGCGGAGGGCAGAGCTCAGCACCTCTCAGGGGCACTCGCTGCTCACAGGAGCCTCTCCTCCGCCCGTCATGAGGCCAGGTGGGTGGTCATTAACCTGTGGGTGCTTTTTCCTTCATTGGTGGACGAGGTCATGAAGATCTTGGTGGGACATGCTGGAGACATGTCCCTCTCATGCACCTGAGCAACGTGGACGCCGGGTCTGGTGCCCATCTGTGCTGCCCTAGCTCCGGGTCTTTCTCTTCCAGGCTGGGTGTGTCCAGGGAGAGTCTGTGTGTCTCAGTGATGGCGATCTGCATCACAGACTGAAGGCAGCCGCTCCTGCCCCATCCCTCCCAGGTCTGCAGGAAGCCTCCGGGCAGCTGGAGTCCCACAAAGGGAGGTTTCCGGTGCGGCGAAGGAGGCTTCTACCTGCAGTGTGATCGCTGGGGGACTCCAGAGGGAGGAATGCGGGCCACCCCGAGGGGAGCGCCCTGAGTCCGGCTTCGCATGAATTCACAGGTGATCATGAAAACAGCTGGGTAGGGTCGTCCCTCCCAGCCAGCACCTCCACCCGACTCACTTGACAACATGATTGACCAGGCACCATCGTCCCCTGTCTTCCTCACCCAGGTTGCTGATCAGCAGGGACATTGGCCAGCTTGCAAGTGGACGGCCCTGCACTGGCTGGCAACTTGCTCAGACGACCTCCACGTGGACGCCTGTTGCGGCTTTGCTAAATGTCACTTTAAGGTAAGATGGATGGGCAATGGCTGGTCCACCTCTGGATGTCTCACTGATCTCACGTTTACACAATGAACTCCAGGGCGCTGTCAGATTATTCATCCCACAAATGGCCTGGATTAGAACTAAATATTTTTTTTAAAAAAAATCTGAACTTAGAATTAAATATTTTTTAAAAATAATAATTGGCAGTAAGAGAGAGCGTGTGTATTTGTCATGTGGAACATTCCTTTTTCTAATCAACACTACAGTCGCCAGAAGAAACTGCGGTCCGCCCATCCGTGTCTGCACATTTGTAAGCTCGAGTCTCTTTTCTGAAATGGGCCCTTCCCACAGGTGGTCTGGACACCTGCGAACACGCCCCCGGGATTCCACCTGCCTCTCTGTCCTGAGCCACCTTTTCTCTGGCGTTGGCGTAACTGACCAGTATGAGCTGCCTGTGTTCCGGTGTGGGGCTCCCAGTCCAGCCGAGCTCTGCCGTCGCCTGGCGCCCTGTCCCCCGACGCTGGGGTCCCTGCAGGGCGTCCCTTCTTGGTGGGGATCTCTCCGCCCCGCAGATTCTGGCCGTGGAACTCCCGGGCTCTTGTGCTGCTCAGCTCTCCTACCCCCGCAGCTGGCAGGGTGGCAGGGGTGGTGGCTTCCTGTGCCTCGCAGGACACCTGGCTCTGGGGAGAGCAGTTAGGCGCCGCCCTCCCCTGACGGGGCGCTCTGCCACCCCAGTCACCTGCCGCTCACCCTGTAGTCCAGCAGGTGCGTTCCTGCCTGGGCGCCAACGTCCTCTCCTTGGGTCCTGCTAGACCAGAGGAGGAGGAGGAGAGCGGGCGAGGGAGCTGACAGCGGTGAGGTCAGCCCAGGGCTCCACCGAGGCTCATGGCTAAGCTGTTCTCATGGGGACGGTGGTGAAGGCAGAGGGGAATCTGCATCACGGTGTGTGTGTGTGTGTGTGTGTGTGTGTGTGTGTGTGTGTGAATACGCATCATCTCAAATAAAAAGTTATTAAAATCTACTAACATTCCAAATAGATAACACAATTCCTTAGGGACCTTTGAAACAAAGGTCAGCAATAGTCATTCACTTTCTTGAGGAAAAGGGAATGTATTATTTGTTTCTTTCTTTTTTTTTTTTTTTTTTGTAAAATATGCCCTTCATGGTATGATTCTTCCCTCCTCCCTCCCTCCTTCCCTCCCTCCTCTCTCCCTCCTTCCCTCCCTCCTCCCTCCTTCCTTTCCTCCCTCCTCCCTCCCTCCTCCCTTCCCTCCCTCCTCCCTCCTTCCCTCCCTCCCTCCCTCCTTCCTTTCCCCACCTTTTCTTTCTTCCTTGTTGCTCCTAAATGGTGACCGTGAAGTGTTTGGTGCACAAGGTCAGAGTCATTCCTAAAGGTCAGAGGAGCAGCCGAGAGCTTGCCTGGGCCAGACACCCTGACCTGTCCCCCAGAGCACAGCTGGCCCTGGGCTCTGTACACCTCACCTTGCTGCCCCCACCCCACTTGCACGTAGCTGGCATCCCTGACTCGGGCCCCTGCTGCCACGGAACCTGCTGGACAGGAGGAGGCCCCAGGGGCCACACACTGAGCATGTCTTTGACCCCCTTTCCCCCGCCCCCAGCTCTAAAGGGCTGTTTGATCCACCTGTGTGCTGACCTTAAGGAAGTTGCTCTTGTCCCTGTGGGGGGCACTCTGAGCAGAAAGAGGGGGTGCAGCTGCCATGCTCAGCCTGAACTGTTCATGTGCTGCAGCCCTGGCTGCACCCTCTGCCTGGCCACCCGCTCACATGGCTCAGGTGGACAGGAACGCTGCCCTAGGAGGAGCGGAGCAGGGGAGGTGTGACAGACAACCAGCAGGCCTGTCCCACGCAGACATGGGGCCAGGGCTCAGCCAGGCTCTGGGGACTCTGCAGGCCTGCGGTGACTTCCTTCTGTGGCATCTGCCATCAGTGGGCAAAGGCCGACAGTGGGCAGGCCAGGGGGACACACACAGCCTTCCCTGCAGGCCACCCTCGGACAGGCAGGCCAGGGGCTGGGCCAGTACTGAAGGCATAGGAGACCCCACAGGCTCTGCCACCCTGGGGCTCTGTCTCCACGGCCTCACTCCTCACAGTCTACCTGTGTCCACTGGGCTCTGGTCAGGGGCGAGGAAGCCCTCGAGGTGTTCTTCCTGGGAGAGTGGGTCAAGGTGCCCCTGAAAGTCAGGGGCAGAAGCGCTGGAGGCACCCCAGGGCCCCGGACCCACGAGTCCCTCCAGCTCAGGCATCCTCCCTCCACCGCTGAGTCCAGCCCTGCCCCAGAACGTCCACCCAGAGCCGTCGGGGCTCTGCCTGCACAGGGCACCGTCCTCTGCCCCCGGGTCTCTCCACAGCTTCCACAGAGAGGCTGCGTCTTCCTGCTTTGAGCAGGACTTTCTCATCGTACCAACTTCTTGACATCACGCCTTGACGTCCGATGGCGCAGCATGGATTGGGGTTGCTCGTCACTTCACAGCATCCATCACTTGTCGTTAGGAGAGTCCTGGAGGTAGATCCTCCTGCTCTTCTAATCCTCCACAGGAGAACAGTCAACCCAAGTGGCGAGTGCCCCCCTGGCGTCAGCCGGCTGCTCTGAGCTGGGCCAGGCTCTGGACACTGGACTTCAGGCACCCTGTCTCCTCTGATGTGTGAACCTCGCGCTCACACCACGGGCTCCAGGCCGGCCAGGGCACTGGCCTCACTGAGCTGTCTCCTGTGTGAGCCCATGTCCGCAGAGTCCAGTCTGGCTCTCCCTCTTGTTCCTGTGGCTAGCCCTGGGCGCACCAGGACACCAGAGGCTGATGCCAAATCCACGCTGAAGTGTGTCCACTGACCAGGGCCCCTGGCTGCACGCCATTCCTGTTCCCTTGGTTTTCACCCGAGGCCTTCCTTGCCCCCCCCCTCCTGTCAGGGCCACCAGGCTGCACTTGGTCCTGGTGGGCACCCTCCTGGGTGTGTGCTCCTCTCAGCTGCCAGGTTCTCAGACTTCTAGCTCTGATGACCTTGAGGGTTCTCAGGAATGCTGGTCAGATTTTTTTGTACAATGTCTACTCGGAGTCTGTTCCCCTCATGCATTTGGGACCGAAGACCACAGAGAAGACTGTGAGTCTCAGGACATCATAAGGAGGGTGCCTGCCTCTACTTCAACCCTGTTGGTGCTGACCAGGGTCACCTGGCTGTCCTGGCCCCTCCCATACGCCCTTCGCCCTTGCTCAGGGGTGGGAGCTGCGTTGCGCTCCCGCAGGGGGAGGGGCCCTGGGATTCAGCTGGAATGCTCTGCGGGGATCAGCTTCTCCCCAGCTCACCTCTCCACTCCACCACTCATGGGCTCTGCTGTGGACTGTGGGTGCTGAGTTACACTCTGGGCTCGACTCTAACATCCTCATTCATGTCGCGGCTCACGTTTGTCCAGCTTTGGTCATGGGGAGCTGTATCAGGTCAGCACTTCTCCCCTCAACAGGTCCCATAACTCTGGGCTTGGGCAGTCCCTTCCTTTCCGGAACTAAAGACGCCCCTGGCTTGTCTTGGGCATCTCCTGCCTGGCCTGGATGCTGTTATAAGGAAACAGCCTCGTGAAGCAGGTCTGTGAGCGCAGGGCCATGGCTGAACTTCCCAGGTCTCTGCAGGCAGAACCAGGGAATCTATGTGCACACAGCACCGCAACACTCCCTGGCGGTCCGTTTGCCTCCATGCTGAGCCTGACTTGGGTCGGGCTACGCCTGCGTCTAACTCGGCACCACATGGCTTCCTCTGCTTCTCAGTTTCATCTTAGAATATATTTCCTAACTTCCGTCTTGCTAGCTGTCAAGTTTTCTCTTACAAGAACACTCACCTGCAGCCACGCCTTCTCCTCTTCCCACTGCAGCTTTAGAGTGAGAACATTTTTGCTGGGATATTTTTTAAGATGAAAGTCAGGTGTCCTGAGCAAGTGCGGGGCAGCCCTCAGGACTGACAGCCTGAGTGCAGTTTCCCCGGGCAGGAGCCTTCGGGGACCTGCAGGCAGGCATGTCGTCGGCTGGGTTCTGACGGGAGGCCAGCAGCCCTCTGGCTGCAGTTCGACCGTGCTGCACAGGGAGGGGTGCGCTGAGCTCTCAGGGCAGAGCTCACTCCTGTTCAGGGCTCTCTGTGTTCCCCACACTTCTCATTAAATGTGGAGCTGCCTGTCCTCAATCCCCCTAAGATCACGTCTGCAGAACTGGCAGACCTGAAGGAGGAGCCTCCTGTTTGGAAACACAGGAGGATCGCCCGTTCTCTGCCTCCTTTTCATCATCCACGGGAGCTATAAACCCCTCCAGAGGTCTGAACGGTTTCCAGGTCCCTGTGCGGTGGAAAGTGCCTCAGGAAACAGGAAGAACCAACGCTGGGGAAGCCAGAAGTCCCAGAGTGAGCGGGGGAGGGTGGCCTGTGGGGCTGCAGAGATTGCCAGGCTCCAGGCTGGCCTCAGAGGCCAGGGACTGGGACGGCCTAGAAGAGGGTCCATATCCTGATCTCAGGATTGGCCCCTGGTCAGGAGCACTTATGGGGGACCCTCCTCAGGCAGCGTAAGCTGACCCCCGAGGGCTGATGAGGACGCCAGGCTGATCTGGTGCAGAGCATCCTGGACTTGCGGTGCAGATGGAAAGCGCGGTTCTTGCTTCTCACCTCAACGAGGCTGAATGCCTGCTTTTTCGTGGTTAGGGTGGAGATGCCAATGTGACCTTCGATGGGAGGAGATGGAAGTGGGCATCTAGAGGTGGCCAGTGACTTCCGCCTCTGCGAGTTACTAGTTACTCTCACAGAGGTAACAGGAAGGCATTCAATGAAGGCCCAAACCTCAGGGAAGAAGTGCAATAATACTCAAGATGATAGCAACAAACCTTAGAGGCAGGAAGACTGAGGCAGCTTTGGGAGCCCAGGACTCTCAGCTTCTGAGAGCAGCCCTGACAGAGAACAGGAAAAGCCAAAGGGAAGAAACTAAGACATGAACTGGAGATGAAAGCTACAAACCGTTCAGAACTGCAGGCCCGGACGAGAAGGTGACACACACCTGAACCAGAAAGAGCTGTATGGAAAGGAGGCGTGGACAGCCCAGGGGTCCCTCACACTGACACCTGGCAGCACGTCCCAGACTCCAGGGGAGGACCTCGATGTATCCTGCGCACATGTTCTAGAAGCAGAGAAAAGGCAGAGAAAGGAACAGGCCAGACCTGGAAGGATGCGCAGGAGGCTCCACCAGTCCCAGCACACCCAGAGGAAGCACTGGACTCAAGGTGGCAAGCCTCACTGAGGACACCGGGCACAGAGCCCCAGAGTCCAGCACTCACAGCCTGGGGACAGGAGGCATCACAGAAGCTGCTGAGGAGCCAGAGTCCAGGGAACTCCAGGTAGCAGCACTCTGCAAGAGCTCGGCAGGACACACTTCAAATGTCCAAGTAAAGGTGACTTCCAGCAGCGACTTCCTCATGCAGTTAAACTGATCACGGGTAACGGTGCAGGAGTAACACGCGTGTGCATGCAGGTGCCAACGTCTACACGGACGGTGTGGTAATGCACACCACGATCTCGTCCCTGATCTTCCTTATCATCAGAACCGCAATTGGGCTTATAATGGAAAAGTGTGCAGAAAATAACCACAAAATTAAGGAGTAGTTACATCACATAAATCTGGTCAATGAGCGTATGTGGAAGTCTACTGGAAAGTTTTTCTTTCTCCCAGCTGAAAAGAAAACGGAATGCGGGGAGAAGCCTCGCTGCCTCCTTTCTTCTTGGAGTACCGACACAAACACCAGGGATGGGCGAGGGAAGAACGGATGATCTCCAGACCTTGAGGGTGCAGCTAGCCACGCAGACTGGATTTCCTGGTGCCACATCTTGCCACAAGATAGCAGGGAAACCCTCCGGCTTTGCCGCCAAGGTCCCTGCGGTCGCAAATGGCCAAGGGCACCCAAAGCCTGTTCCAATCATCCACCTCTCACCCCGAGACGGGAGGCTCCTCTCAGTGCACATGGGTGGCCGATCAGCAGCAGCCTGGAGGAGGGGTCTGATGTCCCCACACCCGGTGAGCTGACTCCTGGGTCAGCACCACACCGCGGGCCAGGAGAGGCCAGGAGAGGCCCAGGCTGTACTGGAGGACCAAGAGCTCTGGAGGGCATCCCCAGGGCCTGCATTCTGGGCGCGCGTGCACCCAGATGAGAAGTTGCCACAAGCCCTGGGACCAGGACGCCATTGCTGCAGGGTAAACGCACCTGCAGGAAGGAGTGCAGCCACTCACCGCCGCCCCGCGGCCAGTGCCCGCTCCCTGCGTGACAGTGGAAAGCCAGCGCTGGCGCTCCCCTCTGAACTCCAGCTGGGTGTGCAGGGGGCGGGAGGAGCGTTGGCACTTGCAGTGGGCGAGGAAGCTCAGCCTCACCTTCCAGACCGGGAAGCCGATGGATAAGCCTCAGCCGGGAACAGAGCGGAGCAGCGCCAGGCACCATCCATCCGGAGGCAGCCTCCCTGAGGAGGGGCGGCCCTTTCCTCGGGCGTTCCCCAGGGGAGCGGCTCCTTTAAACTCCACGCTCGCAGTTCCCATAGAACAAGAGGACTTGTCTCGTGGGCACTGGAGTCAGGCGCACATTCATACCGGGAATTATTTTTCTTAATATGAAAGGTTTTGTTTCTCTCTTCATCGTTTGGATCAATCTCTAATTCTCCATCCCTTTCATTTTGTATGATTTTTCTAGTCCAGTGACAAATATTAACAATGAAATAAATGGACACAAAAGACTGCGGGGAGAGCAGGACTTTTCTGAGCTAAAACATTTGCAAACTTGAAGACTAATAAATGGACACAATTAACACCTGAATGGAAAATAGCTGCGGGGCGGTTTGTCTGTTTGCAGGAGACTCTGGGTAGATGCTGGCAGACGGGAGATCCACATCGTTCTCCCCATGAAGCTCTGCAGAGGGACCTCGGGGTCTTTCCAAACTTCCCTTCTTTCTCATCCTGCCTGTCACACAGGATGGGCTGGAGGCATTGCAGGGCTGGGCTTGGTCCGGGGCTCTGAGAGGAAGCTGGCTGCCGCTCCTTGACCCAAGGGCCTGAGGCCCCTGACCCTTGCTGCCTGGCACCCAGGGGCCAGTCTTCAGGCCTGGATGGGCCGTGTGCCTTCTGCCTCCTCATGTGAGCCCTTCCTAGTGCTGGTGAGGGCCGTGACCTCAGGAAGAGGTGTGCCGGGCAGGCCGCTCCCATCGCTCCTGCCTCTCTCCTTTATTAGGTGAGGCTGCCCACTGCATCCTGCAGGGTGGACACCTACATGACCAGCTCGTGGCAAGGGGAACCACTGAGAGGCCTGGCCCCCGATGATGCCGAAGCTCATCACCAGGCAAAGCAGTTGGTGAGTCTTCCCCAGATGGAAGGTCCTGTGACACCCAGACCAGCTGAGGACAGCCTTTACAGCTGCTGACCACTGCTGCCTGCCACCCCTGCTGCCACCTTCCCCCGTCTCCGTCTGCCCAGGGACTTGCCCAGGTGTCACATCTGGCCTGTGATCTGGCTCTGGGGTGGGTGACAACTGCATAGCCACAACCATACAGATGGTCAATGCTTTGCATGTGCGAGGCACATGGAAACCAGTCTTAGAAGTGACAGCAGCGTGCGTGCTCCCCTGGGCCACTGCGAGGCGCCTGCTCCTCCTTGAGTCGTGCCTCTTAGGAGAAGCCCAGAGCAAGTCCTCCGTGAAACATGGGTGTTCAGGACCACGTTTTGACCTCGGGAGAGAACTGCTGCCCTGTGCCTCTTACCTGGTTTCCAGGCCAGTTAAACTCCCTGCAGGCTCTTTCTTACCCATCTACCCTTTCTGAGTCGTCCATTACAGTGAAGCTGAATTTGCATGAATACATGCAAATTTTAAAGGCATGGGGGGAAGAAAAAAGTAGGTCCAGAGAGATCTGTTCCCAGAACCCAGAGGGGCAGTCGTGGGCCTGCTGTCAGTGAGTGTGTGATAGGGGCGAGTGGAGAGTGGCAGACCTGAGCTCCACCCTGATCCCGGCAACCCGCCATGCTGGATTCACCCCATGCCCACTTCCTGTTCAGTCTGAGAGTCACCTGTGCCGGGGAATGCGAGGTGCCGTTGTGCCCGCACCCGTGTCGCTGATGGAGGACAGACCACAGGAGGGGTTGGCCTCTAGCTAGGAACTGCTACCCGGCTCCACAACCAAGTCAGGCATTGGGGTTCAAGGGAGAGCCCCTGGGAGAGGGTGGGAATGGAGTACCCCTGCCACGATCCTGCACAGGGCCGGCCCGGGTCTGCCTGGCTCTGTGGGAAATACTGCTCAGTAAATACTTGATCGTTCCACAACTCTGAATTCCTGAAATCAGAGATTCTCTATGTAAGGGTGACACAGCCAAGTCCACAGCTCGTCCCAACTCAGGAAGCAACTCTGACACGAGTCTTTCTAGTCATCCTGGATTCTCCATGTCAGTGAGCTTTTTGTCAATGTGGCCAAACGCCCGAAGGGGACAACTGGGGGAGGACAGTTTATCTTGCCTGGTGGTTTCACAGGTCTGTCCATGGTGGGCCAACCCCCCTGCTCTGGGCCAGAGGGAGGCAGAGCGTCATGGAGTGTGGGGAGGGAGGACGGAGGCTCAGAGCAACGGGGAAGCAGAGCGAGAGGGGCAGGGGCCAGGGATGGACGCAGGGCCAATGCACTCCCCCATGGCCACCTCCTGCAGCCACGTCCCACCTGCCCAGGCTTACCCTCCAGCTGTCCATTCAGATGATCAAACCATCAGGTGGATCAATCCGCTGCGAGGTGACTGCCCTCGTGATCAGCCTTTTCCCCTCTGCACACTGCTGCCTTGCCTGACGTGATATTTGGGGGTGCTCTAGATTCAAAACCTAACACGCTCAGACTAGGGGACCAAATGCCATCAGGGCCTGGAGACCCCGAGGCCGACTGGACTTCCGGTGCAGGCCTGTGACCCTGCCCAGGCTCTCCAGGCAGACGCATGCCCGCTGCACCTGACCACTTCCCCCACGTCTGGGTGCTGCGGGCAGTCAGACGGAGGACACAGGGAAAGCCCCGGAAGGCTGGCTGGAGACGGGGCGCCCTCTGTGTGGGGGCCTTGTCTGTCCGGTGTCTCTGAGTCAGGCAGGGTCGCCTCCAAGCAGAGAGCTGGCTGAGCACAGCAGGCACAGACTGCACTTCCGCATCGCAGAGAGCAGAGCGCGGGTCTGGGTCTTCACACCGCTGCGCACGTGCGGGCTCTCGGAAAGCCAGCACTTCCCAAGGCCACTGCACGGGAGAGGAGGGAGCAAAGGCAGCGAGATCCTGTGTGTGCGTGTGGATACACACATGCATGCACACCCACACACACCGATGGACAGACACGTGCACACTGATACATGCACATGTGTGCACACATGTACTCATGCTCACATACACATAGCCAAACAAATCCCCAGACAGTTGTACACACACACAAATACACATGCACAAGAATGTGCATGCATGTTCTCAGACCTCGACACACACACACACAATATGCCTCTTCATACACCCAGAGAGGTCTA
>JAJEJO010000436.1:179963-243155 GCA_020662805.1 Glaucomys volans | reverse complement strand
AGGTCTACACATGTACACAGAAATAAACACCCACTCTAACCTGCACTCGTGAGCACACACATCACACACGCATGCCCATGCACACACAGACACACAGACGCATGTGTGCAGGCAGATGCCCCGGCTGCCCACAAGGTCCACTCTGCTGCATGCACTTCCTCCCACACACCGGCCTTGATCAGGAGGGATACCTCCCAAGGTCAAGACCGTGAGTACCCAAAACAGTTAACACAAAACGGAACCTAGACCATCGTTTTTCTACACACACACTTATGATAAAACTTCATATATGAGTAAGGCAAAAAAATTCAAAAGTAGCTAGTACTAAGATAGAACAAGTCTATAAAATGACCAGCATCCCTACCTCTTGCACTTGGAGGTCATTCACTGTTAAGCAAGACGAGGGCTGGGTGGACACAGCACTGGGAGGGCACTGAGACCCTGTGACAGCCAGAGACATGCTCAGCAACCATGCAGCACATGCAGCCTGGACACACGGGGCCAGGCAGGGTTCACGTCCCCAGGAGAGAGCAGGTGGGCACAGAGCAGGTCACACGGTGGGAACAGCAGCAGGTAGAGCTCACGAGGTGCTCATTCTGGCTCTGCCCAGTTAGTATTTTCAGATTGCTTTTGATCACAGATAACAGAATCTGTGGAGAGAGGGGTGTCGTACACACAAACACACACACCACCCTCGGTACACACAAACGGGCTGCCCAGCGTGGTGCACACTCACACACAATGTCCGTCCTCTAACAACTGTACTTAAAGGACAAAAAAGCAAATCCTAAGAGAAGCAAGAGAGCTCAGTGACCCAGAGAAAGCACGAAGTGAAAATCCAACTGAAGAGATCTTGCTTTAGTTGTGTCCTTCACACGGGAAGCAAGCCGAGGTGACCTTGTGAGCAGCTCCACGGGAATGAAGTGCGCCTACCATGAACACTCGTGATCATCCCCCAGAGTTAATGGGACTGAAACACAGGCCCGTGGTCTGATGGTCCATGGGCCGGCAGGGAGCGGGGACGCGCTGGCGCTCCCTCTGTGCGGCACCCAGGCTTCCAGAGTGAGCCAGAGGCGCTGAGGCAAAGGGAGAGACAGGGCTTTGGGACCAGATCACTTTTCCCTTATCCAAAACCAAAGCGAACCAACGTAACCAGAAGAGTATTCTGGGGGAAAGTGAAATAGGTTGATCCTTGGGGAGGGAGGGAGCCAAGCCTCCTTCATGATTTGTGAATGAAACTGGAGATCTACATGGGAATACCTAAGTATCAGCTGACACAGTGTCACAGGGCCAACCCCCAGAGCGGAGGAAAACAAAAGGAAGCAGTTCTAACGCATTGCAAGCAGGAGTCTTTGCACAGATGCTCGTCTGAGAGAGACCTTTCAGATTCCAGGCTCAAGAGCAGGAGAAGCTCACCAGGTTCACGCACCAAGACTGGCTTGTGTTCACTGTCAGGGAGCACAGTGTCAGACTCGCCATTTCACAGAGGCCGCGTCATGTGCAAACACAAACAGCAAAATTCAAATCAACAACTGAGCTCCCGTGAGCGTGGAGGCTTGGATGAAGCTTGGCCGTGGCCCAACACCGTGACTTCCACTCGGATTTAAGCTATTTTTAACTCTGTTATAAAATACAGAGCACTGAGAAGCAACGTTGCTAGCAAGGGTCCGCTTAAAATACGAGAGGAGTGCGAGACGTACCATCTGGAACACCCAAAGGGCAGAATAGAAGGGAGGAGCCACAGGGAACGGGAAGCCAGCTAGACCGCAGGTTACAGGACAGGACGGTGGCCAGGGTGGCATGATCTGGCACACACAGCACCACTGCCGCTCGCCCAGGCACAGCAGAGCCAGACAAAAGGGGCTCTTGCACACGCACACGCACACGCACGCAGCCCGGGCCACGCCTGGCTGTGCGCTCAGCTTTGCAAGGACAGTAGGGTGCCACCGGCAGGGGGAGCTTCACTGCTGCCCCGACAGAATCTCCACCCTTCCAGGTGCACGTGGCCCAGAGTCGGGTGGAATCGTTGTCATTCATATAAAAATACAGAATCTGTCATTTGATTAACTTAACAGCTTGATGTCACTGGACCTGTTGGTAATTGTCTTGGGAGCACAATTGCCAATCAGCTACTAGCAGTCACCATCCAAAGACATCTTAGTCCATCTTTCTTTTTAAGACTTTATTTTTTAGCACAGTTTTGATTCATGGCAAAATTGAGAAGGCAGAGAGAGACATTGTGACCCTGTTCTTGGGGCGCACAGCCTCCCCGCTGCCCATCCTCCACACAGTGACCAGGGCTTTCTGCAGGATTGCAGAGGCCCGAGGGCAGATGTCCTCCCACCCGTCAAGCCTCTGTCTACTCAGAATCCACAATGGTGTCAAGCAAACCCACAGGACAACGTAAAAGGCTTCCCGGCTTCTCCCCACTGCGAGAAGGCCCCATCCTCACACAGTCTGCAGGCCGGTATCCAGCTGCTCCAGGCCCAGGCTCCTTCCTGCAAACCGCAGGCCGATGCTGTGTCCCGGGAGCCCCTCTCCATCAGGAGGCCCTGAGGCTGAACGTCTCCTGCTGTGGCTCAGCCTTGGAAACTGCCCTCACACCACAAAGGGGGACCGCCCAGGGGACTCGGTGAGTGGCAGATGCCGGATGAAGGCTGGCGTGGCCAGTGAGGAGCTGTGCGTCCTGGGTGAGTCTTCGACGTCTCTGGGTCATGGATTCGTCCTCTGCACATTCCCAATGGATTAGATTCCGATTGCCGCCCACGGCTGTTGTACAGTGAGTGCGACTTCAGAAAGCCCACTATCGCTACGGAAGGCCCCACAGACTCGAGTCGCTGTGACAACCCAGTGAGGATGGCTGTGAGTCCCGCAGCAGGCCGGGCCCGGCCGGGCTTGGGCCTCCAGGAAACCTCGCCTGTTTCCTGCTGCTCTTGCTGTTGCTTTTGAGCAGATGAAGCACAGCGTCTCTTCCAGCTGCGAATCAAGGTTCAGGAACGTCGGCTGGAGATCCGCAGCGACAGCACAGCTCCTGCCTTTGTCCTGCCTTGCTTCTGTCTGCGCCTCCGGATTTACGTGGGGCCCAAGATTCCTCTCAGGAGAAGAATCCAGCCCTTGTCCCTTTCAGACCATCATGCGGCCCTCGCAGCTGGCTGGGATTGTCCTCTGCGATCTAGGGAGCCGAGCGCATCGGCCAGGCCTGCGGCACCGCGAGGAGGCGTGCCCCCGCCGGCTCACGGCTGGGTGCTGATGTTGGGGCACATTCTGGAACAGAGCTCCTCACCCCGCCCCGGGCAGTGAGGTGGCTCTGAAGGCAGCCTGGCCCGAGTGTCGAGGCTCCATGTCTGGGATGAAGTGCAGCCGCCGGCTCAAAGATAAAAATAAGAATAAAAATGGAGGAGAGAGCCACCATGGCCACCCTTCTTGGGAGCAGGCAGCAGGCCAGTGGGCGCCAGCCTCCTGCACCAGCAGACGTCACCCGAGCACCTGTCGACTTGACCACGACCTCGAAACCGCATTTAAAAATACCCCTAAGCTTATCACCGAGCTGGCAGGAGACGCCCAGGAACCCAACCCTGAGCCAGAGCAGACCCTGTGGCTCTGGAACCAGCCTGACTTGCTGAGTCTGGAGGCCTGACGTGGCACGCCGCGGCTTCACAGGACACGGGGAGCACAGCCAGCGTGGCCCAGACGGAAGGCAGGAAGAAGCTGGGGAAGCGCTGCGCTCACACTGGGTAGGAACACAGGCTTAGGATCCCCAGTGAAGCTTCTGAACTAATTAGAGTGAAAACAACAGAAAATCCACCAAGGAAGGAAGAGTAGGAATCCAAGATAAGAACAGGCTGCACATGCGGCTGAGTGGTGGGATGCACACGCAGACCCTGAGCGGGATTCCAGCACCACACAGACACACAGCAAATATGACCGGAATAAAAATGCTCTGATAGAAATAAGTTGCAAAAGTCGAAAAGTGAAAAATAAAGATGCTTATAAGAAAGACGAGAAGATGAGAAAAAGCACAGATAGATAATATTAGGAACAAGGTGCAAAAGAGCAGAATGTAAAGAGAATGAATGACAAGAAATCATTCTGAACAACTCTGACAATAAGTTTGGAAACTTCAAGGAAATGACCAGATTCCTAGAGAAATATAATTTCCAAAAATTAGAAATATAATTTCCAAAAATTGACACAAGTAGAAGCAGAAAACATGAATAGTCCTGTACACACCACAAACTGATTGCTGGATATCCCCTGCAAGGTCCAGATGCTTGAGAGATAGACATGAGGCTTGCTAGTTGGTAAGTCCACATTTACCCCAAATATTCCAGAGTATTTCAAGTCACTTTTTGAGGCTACCAGTTTCATTTGCATGCCTGTAATCCCAGTGACTCAGGAGGCTGAGGCAGGAGGATTGCAAGTTCAAAGCCAGGCTTAGCAAAAGCAAGATGCTAAGCAACTCACTGAGACCTTGTCTCTAAATGAAATGCAGAATAGGACTGGGGATGTGACTCAGTGGTCAAGTGCCCCAGAGTTCGATTCCTGGTACAAAAAATAAAAAACAAAACATCCCAGCAAAGACAGACAAAAAGGTCCAATCTTGCTCACAATAAATAGATGAGAAATTGGAAATAAAATATTGGCAAAAATACAGTGACATATATCAAAAACCAAAATCAAGTTGGAGTTTTCCTAGGAGTACAATTTTCTGTGAACATTTATATACCACACTGCACCTCAAAACTATGTACAAACATTACATGTTAATCAAAGTTTTCAAAAGGGTTTGAAGAGATGAAAATATTATTTACTTGGATTTGATCATTGCACATTAGATTCTTCTATTGAGTTATTATGTTACGTCCCATGAATTTATACAATTAAATAACAATCCATAAAAGTACATAAGTATTAAATTGTCAAAATAACTAACACAAATTATTTACATTAGAAAAATCATGTGACCATGTTAAAAGATAAAATTGATTTGCTAAAACTTAGTGTCTATCCTTTAAAAAACCAAAATCAAAAAACATTTGGCATAGTCAATAAGTAAACCAATATATGCAATTCTGCATTTTTCTAGCAAACTAAAATGCCCTTAAAGTGACTATGCAGGCAGCAGCGTTAAGGACAAGCACCACCTGTCAGGGAGGCGTGCAGGCAGGGGTGAGGACCCGTGTGCCTGGTGCTGGGACTGGCTGGGAGGTCCTGCCTCAGGTGCCGATCACTGGGCCCTGGGCCTGGGTGATAAGTACAGGGTCCTCCCAGGCAGAGGCAAGCTGCGCTCACTGGGGAGCAGAGGAGCTGCGAGGAGAGCCTCTGGGGACACGCCTCCCAGGCAGCAAGCAGGAGGAGCCTCCTCATCCCACCACTGAGCTCCAGGCTCGGCAAGCCTGGCTGCAGGGGCTCCTGCTAGTCCAGAGGCCAGCCTCCTGCTCTCCTTCCCAGCGATGGCCACTGCAGCCTCATCTGGACCGCGTGCCCTTGACCCAGAGTCCAGCGTGCATGGAGAAGCAGCCGCGGTCTCCTGACGTGTCCATCACGCCCAGACCTCCTCTGCCCAGGACTTCATTTCACAGGAGCGGGAGCCCGCTCCCGACAGCGGCCCGAGGCCCTCGTGCCCTGTGCTCTGACACGCCTGTGCCCAAGTGAGCCTGCCGCCCCTGCAGACCTGGCCCCTGCTCCTGGTCACCCTGCTCCACGGCCTCCTTCTGCCCGGACTTCCCCGTTCAGGCCTTCTCTGCTCTGGGCCCCATGCACACCCAGGCTGCACTTCCCCTGCGAGGGCCACTCAGAGGGCACCTCTCAGGGAGTCCCAGTCTCACCGTGTTGAAAGTCCCTGCGGGATCCAACACGGGGACTTGTGCCTGAGAGATGCAAGTGCAGGATCTGGGCCGACCTAGGGAGGGCTCTGTCTCCTTGGGAAACTCCCAGCGTTGCTTCCGGAAGATCTCCTTGGCTGGCTGTGTGGGAAGTGCCTCTCAGGTGGGCAGAGAGAGGGCTTCTGGAACTGTCCTCAGTGACCTCGTCACGTCCAGCAGAGGACGTCCATCTTTGTCAACTTCAACGCTTCGTGGAGGTCCACCTGCTGTGGTCTGGGCCTGAAGGTCCCCAAAGGCCCCTGTGCAGGAGCCTGGGGGCCCAGCCTGTGCTCCCGGAGGAGGTCCTAGAGAGGTCACTAGGGCCCCTGGTGCAGCTCGAAGGGAGAGGTGGGACTGGCCCTTTCTCTTTATCTCCCTCCCTGCCCAAGGGCTGGGCAGCGGTCACACACCACGATGATGAGCTGCACGGAAGGAAAGAAGCAGGGCCACCACGGGTGGACTCAGAACCAGGCCAACCTGTGCCCCTGTGCTCTGAGGATGCCAGGCACCAGGCACAGTGAGGGGACCCTGCGCTGCAGACCTCCCCAACCTGGCCCTGCCACCACGCACTGGTCCTCCTATGACCCTCTCATCACACTGAGGGAAGGTCCCCAACCTGATGACCCCCTCCCCACACCTGATCCTTCCATGACACACCTGTCCTCCTGTGACCTCCAGTCACACTGAGGGAAGGTCCCCAACCTGCTGACCCCCTTCCCACACCTGGTCCTTCCATGACACCCTGTCCTCCTGTGACCACTGTGTCCACTCTTGACCTTTCCTGAAGGTGCTGTCTCTCTAAACCCAATGCACTGCTATTCTCGGAAGGTTTGTCCTTGTTTTGTATTTACTTCTCTCCCCACCACTGTCTCCAGATCCCAGGGGAGATCTGCAGGTGCCGCTGAGCCGTGGCCGTTGGTGATGAGGAAGGCAGAGGTAGTCACTCGTCTCTCCTTAGAGACGCACACTGTGGCCCGTCCTGGGAGTGACGCCCCGTGACGACCCCAGTCCCACAGATGCAGGTATGCCACCATGGGCGGAGGGAGGTGGGGCCTTGGCTCCTGGTTCAGGATTTTTCCGGCATAGGTGACCCTTAAGCTCCGTGTTTTCCCTTAGCCAACACGACGTCCCCATCCGGCTCCTAGCAGACAGGACAGCGTCCCCTGTCCTCCCCAGCTAGCTGCGCCCGGCTCCCACGGCTCCTGAGGGGCCAGGCCACGTGTGCTCACAAGCAGTTTCAAGATGCATCCAGACGCAGACCCACCCTCAGGCCAGCCAGAAAAGGCCCCTCAGGTTTCCGAGGCTTCAGAGCAGTGCCTGCCCCTGCCACCAGCAGCCTCCAGCAGCCAGCAGAGCAGCCCCCTCGGAGGCCCTGCTCAGACCTCTTCCTCTGCATGCGAGTCTTCACAGGGTTCTGCCTCTGCGAACTGCGAGGCAGGGCTCCCCCCACTGCTCTCCAAAGCCCTGTGAGAGCTGGCTTCTCCCTCCTCTGACTTCACATCCAAATGTTCTCCTGATCGCTCCTTCACTCCAACAGGCCCCTTGCCATCCCCAGGGATGGCCCCACACGCTGTCCCCGGGCTGGGGGTCTGTGCCCACACACATGCACAGCCACACACACGTGCACACACATGCACATACCTGCACACACAAAGTCACAATGTGTGCGCACATAGACACAGCCGCACACATAAAATGTACATGTGCACACACAGGCACACAGCAACACAGTGCACACACGCAGTCACACGCATGCACGCAAGTCATGCCTAACGTGTGCACACATGCAGTCACACAAGGAAGGCCCACAATACAACTCACACGTGCACACATGCAGACACACATGCACACGGTCACACACGTGTGCACACACCTGCACACATGCATGCACAACTCACACGTGTGCATAGTCACACACATCACACACATGTGCACACACCTGCACACATGGGCACAGAGCTACACACAAACCACCCCCTGTGTCTCTTCTCGTCATTGCTTGGACTTCTCTGTCCGGATCTCGCTTCCTCCGTGGGAGCTCTGCGGCCCTCCCTGTCCTCCCTCTCTGTGTTCCTGCCTGCTCTGCAGTTTGGTTGAGTTTCCGCCCCCACCGACATGGCAGCCCTGCAGAAGGACTCTGCTCTCCATCCTCTGCTGCAGGGGTGAGATGGGCCATTCGGGCTCCAGAGGCTTTGCCGCTGAATCAATGAATACGAGTGATTTGAAATATGCTTTGGACTCGCCGTAGTGAATCTTCAGCTCTCTGGAAAACCCAGTGATCCAGAATAGTCCTCTCCACATGATCCTTGCTGGTCAGGACTTTCCGGGAACTTACGGTTCCTGGGCCACACTGCAGTCAAGCCAGCTCTGTTGACGCGCTTCGGAGAGCCCCTGCCACTGCAGCGTGTGCTCAGGGGACGGTCGGCTCCTCAGCACCAAGCTCCCCAGCAGCCTCTGGGGACACAGTGTCGTGGTCTGGGTTTCCATCCCACGTCCCCAAGCAGACGTGTGATGGGCACAAGAATGGGCTGTAGGCAGGTCTCACCCACCGTCCTCCAGGAAGCTGGTCCCTGGAGCAGGCACATGGACTCCTTTAGCCTGGCTTCTCCATCTACCGAGAAACACGGTTTGGATTGTGTGGTCTCTAAACTTCTGTGCAATGTGAAGTCTGCGTTTTTTCAAAGGGCGATAAACCACTGAGAGTTAGAAATCGCCTCAGCCCCCTTGGCTTTCACGCAACGTACTGGGCTGCTTGGAAAAGCCAGAGTCCACACGGGGACAGGGAGACCCGTCCACTGCGAGCTGCCCCACCCTCATTCTCGAGGTTTCATGAAGACTCTTCATGAAGAGTCTTGCCAGGGACTCTTGCTGTGAGGCAGTGGCCACTGCTCAGGAGCCCTACGGTCAGCTGACTTCCAGAGATGGACCCCAGGGCCCGTCGTGACTCCCGCTCCCGCTTCCTCCACGGTTGGCATCCGGGTCCCTCTATGCTCCTGGCCGAGGCTCCAGGTCTGGACACAGAAGCACTGCTAGACTGCTGGGGGGTCAGTGGGCCAGGGGAGCAGGGGCAGCCTTACTGCCCGAAGGCCAGCACTCTCCACCACACGCAAAGCAAGCTGGGCTGCTTTTAGTGGTGGAGACGTCGCTCAGTTTTCCCACTAATGCCCCTTCAAGGAAGAAAATTAAACTGGCTGAAATTCTAGAAACTTGGGGGATTTTCCTTACTTTTTCAGCCTAATGATGTAAACTGTCAAAGCAGAACTCTGACGTTCTGGGTATCCGAGGACCACAATCTGATGTCATGAAATGTCTTCCTTAGAAAATGTCTTAAGGAGGGCTGGGGTACAGCTCAGCGGGGAGAGCGCCTGCCTCGCAAGCACAGGCGCTGGGTTCAATCCCCAGCACCGCAAAAAAAAAAAAAAAAAATGTCTTGAGGAAAACACGACTGGGTTTTTGGGGTGTTTTTTGCACTTTTATTGAGAGAACACTGGCAGGTCTGGGGAGGGGTGCAGCTCCACGGCCTCCCACGTGCAGGGTGGGTGACTATCACAGCAGGGAAACACGCCCCGCATCTCCCCTGAGCTGACCCCCCTGTGGGGACCCTGCAGGCCTCACTGCCATCTGGAAACACATCACAGACGCCGAGACACAAGCCTCCTGGCTGTGTGGGTGCTGGACCTGAGCTGGACCTGCCTCTTTCCCTCCCTCCCGCCCTCCCGCCTCTGAAATGCCATCGCACTCTGTTCCTCTGATTCGGAGTCCCAGTGCTGACCTATGCCCCGGGCAGTCACTCTGCTCTTCTCCAGAGCCACTTCTCAGTTTTCACGCAGACGAGTGATCACAGTATTTGTTTCTCTTCTAGCTTGTGTCACTGAGCCTAGCGCCCTCCAGGGCCACCTGCACTGCAGCAAATGACAGAGCGTGTTCTTTTCATGGCTGAGTACTATTCCCCTGTGCCTGAGTCCCAGATGTTCCCTTCCTTCCGCTGATGGACACTGCAGGTGACCCCATGTTGGCCGTTGGGAGCGGAGCAGGGAGTGCGGTCTCCTTGACATGATTGTCTTCTGTGCAATCCCAGCAGTGGCTTGCTGGGTCACATGGCCATGTAGGTGACACAAGTAGAAATGGACAAAAGTCAAAATAGCTAAGGAAACAGTGAGCAGCATTCAGAGACAGCCTGCAGAGGAGGAGCACTCTCCCACTGACCATCCAAGTTGGTGGTGGCCAGAACACCTAGGAGCCCAGGAGGCTGAAGGAGGGCCAGCAGGACCTCCCTTAGGAAACGGCTGAGGGGCACTTCTCAGAAGGGGGCCTGCAAGTGGCCCGGGAAGGCCTGTCAAAGCGCGCCAGGCAGCACTCACCCCAGCTAGAGCCGCGACCGTCAGACAGACAGACGCAGCAGGCACTGCCCAGGGCGCGGAGAAGAGCTCCCTGCAGTTTGGCTCAGCCCCGTGCAACAGGAGGGATCCCCAGAAACCAACACGGCCGTGGCGGGAAAGGAGGGCGAGGCCCCCTGCAGCCGAGGAGCCTCGAGGCCACCCACGGGGGTCTCTGACTTGTTCCCGGGCGTCCTGGGAGGTTCTGAGGAGCATGGTGCGCTCCCTCAGGACGTCCTCATGCCCCACAGTCCAGGGTGGAGGCGAACCTCAGTGGACGTGACCCAGTGCTTCCCAGGACGGGTTCTCCCCTCCCAGAACCTCGGGGGGCTCTGGTCCCCTTGTTTCCATCTGGACTCCAGGCACACATCCAGGAGGACGCGGAAGTGGCTGTGAGAACACAGGTGGGGCCTTGGTGCTGCGGGCCCAAAGCTGCTCCCTGGACGGAACGAGAAGCACTGCCGGCCTCCCACGGGTCTCACTTGGGGAGACCGAGGGGCAGCGTCCCCCACTCTGTCCTCTGAAGGCTGATGGGCGCGTGTGCTGCGAGGTGCCTGGACACCAGGGACGCAGAGGTCCAGCGGTGTGGGAATCACACCTGCTCCCACAGAACCCGGGGCCTGGTGGAGAGGCCGGGGTCAGGCTGTGCGGGAGCCTCCTCGGCCGGGCCACGTGACCTCCCCGGAGACACTCAGCTGGGACGACTCAGGGATAACAGTGGGTGCCACCTCAGGACATATGGTCTCAGCCAAAATCCAGAGAGCGGAGGGCAGGGCACCGTGAGGGACGGGATGGCCTCGCGGGAAGACCCACACCAGCCACAGGAGCAGCTCCGCGCCCGCCGCACCAGTGGGGGAGCCAGGACGGCGGCCTGTCGTGGACACTCCTCCTGCAAAAAGTGAGAAGATGGCAGAAACGGCACGGGGGCCACGGTGACCCTCTTGGAGGACGAGCAGTGGGCACAGGCCACCGTGGACGTGGGGAGGGAAGGGCTGGCGATGTCCAGGTGGGGCTGCTCCAGATCTGGGCTGGCCGCCGGCTCTAGTGCAGCTCCTGAGTAGACGAGGTCTGCTCTGGAAGGACTGTCCCCTCAGAGGCTGATGACCGAGTGGCCGTGTCTGCAAGCCCACTTCATGGAGGCACGCTGTGGGCAGGCAAGGGATCCGGGCGACGCAGCATGCTCCGCCGTCCGCTTCCGTGAGAACGTGTCAGGTCAGGAGCATCAGCGAGGCCAGGGCGCTGGGCTTCCTGTGCTGCGTACGTCTCTCAGCACCAGGTCCTCCAGCCAGCAAGCGGCCTGTCCTGGGGAGGGACGAGGCGGGGAGGGAAGCAGAGAGACGGGCAGCGCAGGCGGGGCTGCCGCCGGGAGCAGGAAGCTTCTGCGCGCAGGCTGATTGGAGCGGATAATGTGTATTTCCAAACAACCAGAGGTTTTGAATATTCTCGTCGCGGGAACCGATAAACATCTTAGGTGATGAGTATCTAACTACCTGATCTGATGATCACCATGTACACATGGACCAAAGCACAGCATCTTCCCCAGAAGCATGCGCAAATATCACATGTCAGTCATGGCTAATAAAAAGAGAATCGTGAATACTAAATGCACGAGAGAATTACAGAGCACGGAATAGATAGGCTGGGGCTACTAGTGAGGCACGTCCTAAGTTGGCTCCGCGATGGTCACCGTATGCAATCTGCAGGACTCAGGTCTCATGAAACACGGAGTCTTGCTTAGCAGCTCAACATCTGGAAGGATGTTCTGGTGAACGTTCCACAGCAGTTAAGAGAAGCGAGAGCTCTGCCGTTGCGAGAGGCGACTTCCCGCATGCCTGCGACCTCAGCACAGCCCAGGGACTCACCAGACGTCAATCTCACCTCCTGCAGGGAGGCAGAAAGCCTGCCACCAAGGCTGCCGCAGCCGGTGTCGGGAGGTCCACACCTGGTGGGAGCCAGCTCTGGTGTCCCTCTGTCCCCTTGTGAGGGCACTAGTCCCGTCTTGGGCTCCACCCTCCCTGAGCCCTGGCCACCTCCAGAGGCTCCATCTCCTAAGACACCGAGGTGCAAGGTGCAGACCCCGGGGGGCGGGGGGTGCACACAGACACTGGTCCAGGACACCCCTGCGTGTCCTCTGGAGGCGAGCAAGGAGAGCTCACGCTTTCCGCCAGGGCTGTGGACGTCTGCTGGTGCTCTCAGGCTTGCTTCTCGTTTGCTTCTGGGAATGACCTGCTGAAGTCCTCTTGACTTCCTGACCCACGGCTCAGAGCCCATGCTGCCTTCAGCTCACTGGCCGCTGCTCTACAGAATGCTTCCTCTGCCTCTGGAGGCTCGGACTCTCAGAGGGTGCCGCAGCCCTCGCTGACCTCCCTGTCCTCTGTGGGCAGTCAGCCCACCTTCAGGACCTGGCTCCCCGCAAGCCCGTCGACCCATATGCCAGCCAGATGGTGGTGGTCACCATCTCTCCCGGTGCCTCTCCCTGCCCAGGGTTTCCTCGGACTTTCTCACCACCCTGCTGTCTACCAGATCCCACCTCCCAGCCTTTGTGGTGGCCCCTGTGGACGAGAGGCCTCACACGTGGTCACTGCATGTCTCAGATGCCACCACGTTCCAACGGCCACTCTTCTCACAGTGCGGAGGCATCCCCTGATGTTCTCCATGCTCCCTGCACTGGGCTGACAGTGGGCATCTCCTGTCGAGCACCAGCGTCCAGGGCAGGGATTTCACCAGGAAACGGGCCTGTCCTTCTGCCTCCCATGGACCTGAGTCTCTCCCACTCTCAGAGCTCTCGGGATGTCCCCATCACCAAGTGGACAGTCCCTGCAGCCATCAGCTTGAGACCCAAAACTAGATGCATTCCTGCCTGTCGTGCGGCCGTTCAGCCCCCAGGAATTCCCGCCAGGTAGTAAGTCGAGAGGAACAAGCAAAGCTGCACTGGAAGGAAATCCAGAATGTTATCATTTAGGACTGGTGTGTGTACACAGGAAAATCACAAAGGTCATCTTCATGATTTATGAAAATTAACACATTAAACTGGCAAGTTGCTGAAATAATATTCCATATATAAAATCAATTAAATTTTTGTCAGAAAAAATTAATTAAATTGAAAAAATACATCTTCTAAAATAGCAGCATAAACATTAGCTATAGTCCTCACAATAAATCTGACTAGAGATGTGAAAATATTCTATAGATGAAATTATAAAGCTGATGGATATTTAAAAGATCCAAACACGAAGATACGCCATGCGCAATGAGTAGGAGCCTTGGTGTAGCTGAGATCCTACTAAACCCCAAATGTGATCAGACACATCATCATCTCAGTTAAAATACCAGCAGCGTGTGTGTGTGTGTGTGTGTGTGTGTGTGTGTGTGTGTTCAGAAGCAAAAGGCACTCATCTGTGGACTTGCCAGAAATCAAGAAGAGACAATGTCCCTGAAGAAGAACCGGAAGGACATTCACTCTGCATCAGGGCAGATTTTAAAGCTATAATAATTAATAAGGGGAGAAATTTGTACAGAGCTAAACAAATAGAGCAGCGAAGCAGAACAGCGAGTTCAGAAAGAGGCGTGCACAGACGGACTGTTGATTTATGACGGATCACATTTTAATTCAGTGGAGAAAGGACAGTCTTTCCAAAAAATACAGAACAATCTAAAAGCACACAGTCACCACTGTCCCTCCTCTCGCACTGTCCGTGCTGCCGGACACAGTGCCGGTGCCGGCTATCATATGAGATAAAGAGGCGTGTTTGGCTCTTGGTTCTGGCGGCTTGAGGATCCAAAGAGCAGGGCACCAACACCCGAGGGTCCCATGGCCGCACGGGAGATGGTGCAAAACCAGAGGAAGCCCGCTGTGTGCAGGGAGAGCAAGCATGCGCCTTGGCTTAGATCATGACCACACTCCCATGACCGGCCCAGCCACAAGGCCAGCACGAATCGGTCATGAGCTGGAGCCCTGCAACCTATCACTTCCCACCACCTCACCTCCAAAAGGCACACCACCTGCCCAGCCTGGCACTGGGGCCTGGTGTCCAGCACACGACCCTTTGGGGACCTACCACGTCCAAACCTGAGCACCACAGTTACACCCCTAGACCCACACACGGGTGCACACACACACACACACACGCGCGCACACACACACATGCCTCAATGCAAGAGAAATGAAAGGCCTGGTGTGTGTGCAGAGAGCAGCACGCTCATGGGAGAAATCCATCTTAAATACGCCCGGGAAGGCAGTGCCCACACTGACCAGGTCAGCTGCACTGAATGGAGAAGCTTGTGCTCGCCAAGATGCCACTCACGGGGTGAGAAGGGAACTGTCAAGACTGAGCAGAGTCCACCCCAGCCTGCAGTCTCCACACGGGAGACAGGGCCAGCCTGCCAGTCTGCAGGAGAGGCCTCGGCAGACAGGAACGGGTAGGAGGTCCACAGGGCCTCCTCCAGAAGAGGGTGTCCAGAGATGACCAGGACACACAGCAGGTATCGCCTGTCCTGCAGCAGGTCTGCCCACCCCTGCCAGGCCCCACCTCTGGCCTGGAGGCACAGGCAGCAGCTTTGGATCCCCAGACTAAGTTCAGGGCTGGGTCCTGCAGGACCGAGGGGTGGGACGGGCCGGTGGGGGGGACCTGGAAACCCCTCAGGTTCTCGGTAGACCCTCCTGGCTAACGACCTGCTTGATGCATTGGCCGTTTGTAGAGGGGATTTTCAGCCGATTGGCTTTTGGCAAATTGGTTACTCCACAACCGAAAATTGATTTCCGAGGAGGGCTCTGGAGCAAAGCCCCGCAAACCCCTTCTGGAGTTAGGGTGTCCTTGGGCTCCCAGCACCCACAGAGGGCTCCGAGCTGCAGGTGTCCTGCCCACTCCTGCCCACAGACCTCGCAGGAAGAGGCCGGGCTTACAGGGACAGAGAGGGAGCGAGCTCCGAGGAAGAGCCCACCAGGAGGAGGCGTGCAGGCAAGCGGGTGCTAACCAGGACACAAGGAAACGGGCCTCATCCAGGCCAGGCAAGCAGTGGGAGCCTGGCACTGGGCACTGGAGGGAGGCGGGGAGGCCAGGAAGGTCAGAGGAGCAGCCACCAAGGCAGGAGGCCCAGAAGCCACGCTGCACACACCCAGGAGGGCTTGTACCTGAGCCGGCTCCCTCTGGATGCAGCACGCAGAGTGGATTGTGGGGCCAGGCTCAGGACCCGGCTGAAGTCATCAAATGAGAGGGGAGGTACTCTGCCGAGGAGGGGCTGCATGGAGGGTGAAGGTGGGGGGAGACCTAGAGGCAGCACCCCAGCAGGAGCGGACATGGGCAGCATGAGTCCAGCGCACGTCTCAACAGAGCTGCCAGGGCGTCAGCCCTCCATGCCCACTCCACCCCCAGCACCGTCCACCACAGCGTGGGCACCCGCACGGCCCTGTTGTGAGGATGAGGAGCCAGCCTCTGCGGGAGAACCAGAACCTGCGCCTCCTGTCAGGTGAGAATCTTCCAGCAACCACGTTAATGGAAGTGAAAACGAAAGAGTAAAATCGATCTTGACGAGATCTTTCACGATCTGCGTGAAAGTGTAAGTGAGGTGCTCGCGGCCCGTCTCCCAGGGAGCCTCTGCACCTGTGCGCTCGTACCTGGGCACGTCACAGGCAGCCCCGCTCGCCAGGGGCAGGGCAGCTGCAGTCGGCTTCAGGACTAGAGCGGAGCCGTGGGACCAAGCGGCTGCAAACACATTGAGAAGTTTTCCGACCACGGAGTTGGTCTTCAGCTTTCATCCCATCCCTCAGCGCCAGCGACCTCGGAAACTCCTGATCACCCAGGCTGGGGGACGCTCCGTGGGACGGTTCAGACCGGGAGAAGGCCGACGGTCCCCAAGAGCCTCAGTCACCAGTCGCAGGGCCAGGATCAGAGTGTGAGCCCACACAGCCTGGGCGGAGGCCCCCGCCTGCCGCTCCTCTTCCTCGGATTCCTGATGGCAGCTCCTTTCCCTCCCTGGAGGCACCTGCCGCAGGCCTTCGCCTGGAGGATCTTCCTGCGCTGTGAGGGGTCCTCTTCTCCCCTCCCTGCAGCACCAGTGCCCCCTCTGAGCAGCGTGCCCACTCACCTGCAGGGGCACAGACCCGAGGGTTAGGACGTGGGCCCCGTGCCCCCTCCTCCACGTGAGTGAGCAGCCCAGGGCTGGGGCCCGCGCTCGGAGCTGCACCCGGTATGATGGCCGTCTGGATGGGAATTAAGCACCCATTGGACATGCAAGGAGAGGTGAGAGGTCGTGGACACGGGCTCTGGGTGGAGTGCAGAGGGACAGAGGGTGGACAGGGTCCATTTAGGGTCATGGGCAGGGGGAGGGAGGGGACCAGGAGGGCTGCTCAGGATGAATTCTTGCACAGTTGCTTTGCGGATGTCGAATGAGGAGAGAAAGGCCGGAAGTTGAACTGGCTGTTAAAACCACACCCTCTGAAGTTGAAGAGCGCAGCCCGCCTCAGTTTGGGCAATGAGGGTGGAACCTGACTGCGTGAGGCTCGGGGCGCACTGTGCCATCCACCTGGGGACCCGTGCTGAGGCCGAGCCACTCAGGGCTCTGGGACCATGGCAGGTGGCCAGCAGACTGCCCGGGGGCCCAGGCGAGTCCTGGAGCCAGCCTCACTCAGCCAGGCTCTGGGACACTCTGGACACTGGGCGACCCTCAGGTCCACTGTCCTTCTACCCCCAAAGATAGGAGAGTCCTCTCAGCCTCTTCTGTCCTCTCCTGTCCCACGGTTGCCCTGGGTGGGCTGCACATCCTGTGAGCTTCACTCCGCTTCCTTGCTCCAGGAAGCTGAGACCCTCCCTGGACCCAGGACACCTGGCCCCTCGCCTGGCACCTCCAGTCCTTAGGCCTTGACCTTCTGCCCCGTGCTCTGTCTCACTTCCCGACACCGGGAACCCAGAACGTAGAGCCCCTGCGGCTCCTCCTCAGGCCTCCCTCAGTGTGGGATGGAGGCTGCTGCCTGGCACTGGGAAGCCCAGACTGCAAGGCAGGAATTTTAATTACACTAAACCCAAGAAGTGCCCCTAAAACATGGAAGAAGAAGAATTTCAATCAAATTCAATATATGCTCATACTGCCAAAGGGCCTGGGTGGGAATTCACAGGGCAGGGGTTTGCTCACTCTCTCAGCCAGTGGACTCAGGGCCTTGGTCAGCTCCAAGGAAGGACATGGCGGGCACACTGAGTTGGAGAACCCAGGACAGGAGTCCCTGGGCTTCAGGAGGCAGCAGGAAATTCAGCCACCATCCCTGCCTACAGTGCCCGTGTCCCAAACTTAGGGGGACAGATCCCACATCAGACCTGCTGCCCACTGTCAGACCATACGTCCACACTGATGTGAAGAAACAGGATTAATTTCCTGAACAGGAGCCTAGGCCTGAGGCTAAGGGAGCCACTCCTGATCTCCAGCCACCGGCCTTTCATGCTCAGCAGTCCCTGGGGGTGGTCTAGGACAGGGACCGTCATCCAAGGTGCTCCATCTGGGGACAGGGAGGAACCAGGCAGAGCAGCCCTGGACGGCCTCTGCATCCAGGAGGTCTGCACTCTGTGGAACTGGCTGTGAACCTGCTGGGCAGGTAGGAGGGCAGGCAGGGTCACCTCTGCAGGGGCAGCGAGCTGGGTGTCCCTGTGGGGCATCACTGAGCAGGGACACGGGAAGTGCAGTGGCTGTTGTCCTTGTCCACTTGCCCCAGTCTCCCGTTGTGCCCAGTTTCAGGGGGTGTCAGGCAGGGGGTTCAGAGGTGCTGTTGGCAGAATGTCGGTCAGTGAGTCCTCGGGATCCTGAAGGTCAGTGAATTCCAGGGACACCCATCACTTAGACAGGGTCCACCGTGCCCGGACAACTCACCGCCTGGAGAATGCACCTTCTCTTAAAAGCAAAAACCCCACCCTGTCCTTACGCTCTCGTGCGACCACTGCGGAACTGGACTTATATCCAGTTCGAAAGATGTGTTATCATTTGATAGATTTTTATCTGTACGTATTGAACAATTCCATCTTACAGGGAAGTTGGGAATCTGACAGATATAACCTAATTATAATATCTAATGACAGGATGAAATAAATCTCTAAAACCAGCTTAATGAGTCTTAAGTACTAATTAACATTCGGACGAGAACCTGGCTTTTGACTTTCCCCTCGTGCAGGGAAAGCCCAGGGCTCCTGACACGCGGGACTCTGTCACCTTGAGTCTGGTCGCCCCACCCCCTGCAGTGCGACCCTGCACGGGCGCCTGGGAAGCCCCTGCTGAGGTCTGGCCTCCATGAAGTTCTTGGGGAGGCCGTTTTGCTGCAGTCCGTCAGGGAGTCTGGAAACGACGTTAAGCAGCCGTGTTGCAAAAGCGCAGCGGCTCTTTAGAAGAAGTGAGGGCCGCCTAGGGCCACCTGCGGGGGGTGTGAGCTCTGAGTAATCAGCAGCGGGCAACCCGCACGCTCTCTGAGGCCAAGGTGCAAACTGGGCTCGGCCTGGACCAGACTGGCCGGCGTGGTTCCTGGCCCGCCTTCCAGCAGGAAGCTGGGAGCTCGCTCAGGTCCCACCTGTGTGAGCCACGGGCACTCTCCAGGGGCACTGCAGTGCCTGGGCGTGTTCAGCACCTGCGGTCACTCTCCTGGCCACTCCCAGCTCAGGAGGCCCGGGCTCTCCCTTCACAGCCTTATTCTGCCAAGGGTGGCACCGTCACATCCCAGGCGTGGGTGACGGCTGCCGTGGGACAGAGGACAGGAAGAGCAGCACCACCTCGCCACTCACCGGCCCACGGGGGGCCCTGAGCAGCCTGGGTGAGGGGACACTCTGCTGGACACTGGCCCTGTCCCCACAGGCAGCAGCTGCCCCCGTCCAAGGCCCATGACGGTGGCGCTGACCTGGCAGGAAGGAGCTGCTCCGCGTTCCTGCGGCCGGCCGGGAGCTGCGGAGGGCGGCTTCTCTGAATCCCGTCTCAGCTGGACGAGGGTCCTGCCTGCAGCCACCAGGAGCCAGCTCTGTCCCCACCCCATGCTCCGGCAGTCTCCAACAGCCACCTCCAGACCCGGACTCTCCGCAGCAGGGCCGCCAGCGCCGGCTGCCCAGAGCCTGCCAGGACCCTCCAGGGCATCTGCGCCCAGAGCCCTTCTTCCCGCGGCGGGGACCCCTCCGCTCAGCGTGGTCTGCGGTGGCCACGTTCTGAGGCTGAGTATGTGGGGGCTGCAGAGAGCAGGGACGCGGCCCCTGGGGCCACCTGAGCATCTGCTCCCAGCACCATCCAGAGGAGCTACCCAAGGGCAGGTGGCTGCTCCGCGAGCCCCGACGGGGCTGTTCCAAGGCGGGGTCGCAGGCTCCTGCTCAAAGAGACAGAGGACCGCAGGCTCCTTCCGCTTCTGCGTTCTGCTTGGTTAAGCAAGTTAGGTCACTTAGATTAAAGCCGGGGAACCGGCTGCAGCCTGGCCTCTGGGCCCCCACTTCCGGGAGCTTCCCTCCAGGCCACGGCCCCGCGACATCAGAGCGGCCGGTGAGCTGCCCCTGTGCCCAGGGCTGCTTCTGCCGGCCTCCAATCTTCCTCTCTCCTGGCTGCCTCCTTCCCTGCCCAGATCCCCCGCTGAGGTGCCTCTTCCTAGCTGCTCTGCCCAGAGCTTCAAGCCCCACCTGCAGTGCAGGCCTCAGAGGGCCACCTCCCGTCAAGACGCCGCAGGGGTTCCAGAGCCC
Source organism: Glaucomys volans (assembly GCA_020662805.1). Classification (NCBI taxonomy): domain Eukaryota; kingdom Metazoa; phylum Chordata; class Mammalia; order Rodentia; family Sciuridae; genus Glaucomys; species Glaucomys volans. Next base: position 223,232 of record JAJEJO010000436.1, on the reverse strand, counting down.
TCTGAGCTCCCCCGGGAAGCCCCCCAGGAAGCCCTGCCCCGCGCGCTCACACCCGTGTGCCGGGAAGTCGGCCGCTGCTTGGCTCTCTGACCCCCCGGCTGCGCGCGGAAACTCCACGCCCTGGACGCGCCCTGCTTCAGAGACCAGGAGCAGCCCCGGCCTCCTCTGTGCACACGGACCACAGCGTCTTGGGCCTCTCGGTCCTCAAGTCCCAGGGCCACGCTGCCCACTGGCACGTTTTTGTGCTTGGGAACCTCACTGCTGGGAATCCTGCCTGCACTGGGCACCCCCACCCCAGCCCAGGGGCACTGACAGAGTGGCCTCCCACCTCTGCTCCTGTCTTCGGAGTCACCTCCCAGGGCACCAAAGGGAGCTCAGGCAGCGCCCCCTGACCACACGAGGTCCAGTCCCTCCACCTGTGCCCACACCTCCCTGAAGAGTGAGGACTCCCACGGAGGCCAGGGCATGGTCCCCCCTGACCCCTGCCCTGCTGCTCCGCCAGCTCATGATCAGCCGCTCTGCAGTGAGGCCGCCCCTGGACCCACGGGCTGGGTCCTTCCCCGCATCCCAGGGCGCCTCGCAGCCTCCCTCCGTGACTGCGGATTCTCTCCTCACCTCCCCACCTCAGCGGAAGCCCTCGCAGTGAGGTGGCAGCAGACCTCGACTCCTGCCTGCCAGGACCCGGTGCAGGGAGGCAGCTAGCGAGGAGTAAGGGGAAGAACGGAAGTGTGGGCTTCCAGAGTAAGAGCCAGGCTGCCGCGCCCACTCGAAAGGGTCCCGGGAACTGCCGGGCCTCAGGCCCATGAAGGTGGGCACTCGAGCCAGGCTGATCCTGCCCTCCTGGAGGCGTGGACAGAAGTGAGTCCTACAGTCTGCTTGACCCGAAGCTGCGGCCAGAGAAAAGAAAGCAGAAGTGGGGCAAAAGCAGAAAGGAAAGCAAAGGGAGAATTCCTGAATCTGAGAGGCCAGGGCAGCCTCCTCTGGAAAGCGGCATCTGAAGACCTGGGGGCCTGGGACCATGCGGAGGGTCCGAGGGGGAGCCGCCTGGGGAGGCAATGCCCCGTGCAGAGGCCTGGGCAGAGACTGGGTCAGGTGCCCCGAGGAGCCGGACCTGCACAGGGCTGTGGGGCATCGTCCAAGCTCGACCCAAACTCAGAGCACACTGGCCAGTTCGCTGGCCAGACCCCAGAGCCTGGACGAAAGGCACCAACGGCAGAGTGCGCTCAGGGAACAGCGGGAAAAGGCTGATTCACCAGACACGGAGCATCGCAGGTCAGACAGGGAGAGTGTGGACGGGAAACAGACGGCTCACAGTCGACGCCACACCCAGTGTGGGCAGCCACGTAAACGCGATTCTGGCGTATTTGTAAGACTTAGCACTCATCACAGTGACGGGTCGCCCTGTAAGGGAGTCACTGCTCCACAGGAAGGCTCACCACGTGGTCTGAGTGCCAGCGAAGCTTCCCCAGCTCTAACTCGGCGAGGTCCAGTTCTAGGTCCAAGTAGAGCCCGGGCTTTACAAAGGAGCAGCAGAGTGGGAGGAGGCTGGGTCTAGGTCCTGGGGGTGCTTTCCTGAGTCCCTGGGAGTGCTTTTCTAAGTTCCTTGTAGTATAAATTTTGCAAATTTATAAAGAATAGGTGTGATTTTAATATCAAATGAAAACAACACTGTATTTTTTATTTTCCAGACTGCATTTTGGTTCATTGTACACAAACGGGTACAGCTTTCGTTTTTAGGGTTGTACACGATGTGGATTCACACCATCGGTGTGATCGTACATGTACATAGGGTGAGGACGTCTGTCTCAGTCCACCATCTTCCATGCCCCCACCCCTTCCCCTCTCATTACCCTCTATGTAATCCAAAGTTCCTCCATTCTTCTCTTACTCCCCATCCCCCCAAACCCCATTATGTATCATCGTCCACTTATCAGAGAAAGCATTCTGCCTTTGGTTCTTTGGGATTGGCTTATTTCACTTAGCATGATATCCTCCAGTTCCACCCATTTACCTGCAAATGCCATAATTTTATTCTTCTTTATGACTGAATAATATTCCATTGTGTATATATACCACAGTTTCATTATCCATTCATCTATTGAAGGGCATCAAGGTTTGTCCCACAATCTAGCTATTGGGAATTGAGCAGCTATGAACATTGATGTGGCTGTGTCACTATAGTGTGCAGGTTTTAAGTCCTTTGGGTATAAACCAAGGAGTGAGATAACTGGGTCAAAAGATGGGTACATTCCAAGTTTTCTGAGTAATCTCCATACTGATGTCCAGAGTGGCTGCACCAATTTGCAACCCCATGAGCAATGTATGAATGCGCCTTTTCCCCACATCCTCGCCAACACCTATAATTGCTTGTGTTCTTGATAATAGCCATTCTAATTGGAGTGAGATGAAATCTTAGGATGGTTTTGATTTGCATTTCTCTAATTACTAGAGATGATGAGCACTTTTGCATATATTTATTAATCCCCTGTACATCTTCTTCTGTGAAGTCTCTTCCCAGTTCCTTGGCCCATTTATTAATTGAGTTCTTTGTATTTTTGGTGTAAAGTTTTGTAAGCTCTTTATAAATTTTGGAGATCAGTGCTCTGTCTGAGTGTGAGTGGAAAACATTTTCTCCCACTCTGTAGACTCTCTTCACATTATTGATTGTTTCCTTTGCTGAGAAAAAGTTTTTTAATTTGAATCCGTCCCATTTATTGATTCTTGCTTTGATTTCTTGTGCCTTGGGAGTCTTGTTAAGGAAGTCTGGTCCTAAGCCAACATGATGAAGATTTGGGTCTACATTCTTTTCTATTTGGTGCAGGGTCTCTGGTCTAATTCCTAGATCCTTGATCCATTTTGAGTTGAGTTTTGTACAGGGTGAGAGATAGAGGTTTAATTTCATTTTATTGCATATGGATTTCCAGTTTTCCCAGCACCACTTGTTGAACAGGTTATCTTTTCTCCATGTATGTTTTTGGCACCTTTGTCTAGTATGAGGTAACTGTATCTATGTGGGTTTGTCTCTGTGTCTTCTATTCTGTACCATTGGTCTACCTGTCTATGTTGGTGCCAATACCATGCTGTTTTTGTTACTGTTGCTCTGTGGTGTAGTTTAAAGACTGGTATTGTGATACCTCCTGCTTCACTCTTCCTGCTCAGGATTGCTTTGGCTATTCGAGGTCTCTTATTCTGCCAGATGAAGTTCATGATTGCTTTCTCTATTTCTATGAGGAATGTCATTGGAATTTTAATTGGAATTGTATTGAATCTGTATAGCACTTTTGGTAGCATGGCCATTTTGACAATATTAATTCTGTCTATCCCAGAACATGGGAGATCTTTCCATCTTCTAAGGTTCTCATTAATTTCTTTCTTTAGTGTTCTGTAGTTTTCATTGTAGATGTCTTTCACCTCTTTTGTTAGATTGATTCCCAAGTATTTTATTTTTTTTTTGAAGCTATTGTAAATGGAGTGGATTTCCTAATTTCTCTTTCAGAGGATTCATCACTTATGAATAGAAATGCATTAGATTTATGAGTGTTGATTTTATATCCTGCTACTTTGCTGAATTCATTTACTAGTTCTAGAAATTTTCTGGTAGAGTTTTTTGGATCCTCTAAATATAGAATCATGTCATCAGCAAATAATGACAGCCTGAGTTCTTCTTTTCCTGTTCATATCCCTTTAATTTCTTTGGTCTTAGTTGCTCTGGCTAGTGTTTCAAGGATGATGTTGAATAGAAATGGTGAAAGAGGGCATCCCTGCCCTGTTCCAGTTTTTAAAGGGAATGCTTTCCTTTTTTCTCCATTTAGAATGATGTTTGCTGTAGGCTTAGCACAGATAGTTTTTACAATGTTGAGGTATGTTTCTACCATCCCTATTTTTTTCAGTGTTTTTTAAAAATTTATTTATTTATTTATTTTTTTATTTAATTTTGATTCATTGAACACAAATGGAGTACAGCTATTGTGTGGTGACGCACGCCTATAATCCCAGTACTTGGGAGGCTGAGGCAGGAGGATCGTGAGTTCAAAGCCAGCCTCAGCAACTTAGTGAGGCCCTAAACAACTCAGTGAGACCCTGTCTCTAAATAAAATACAAAATAGGGCTGGGGATGTGGCTCAGTGGTGGAGTGCCCCTGGGTTCAATCCCCAGAACCAAAAAAAAAAAGAAAAGAAAAAAAAAGTTTAAAATTTTTCAGTGTTTTGAGCATGAAGGGTGCTGTATTTTATCAAACACTTTCTCAGCATCTATTGAAATAATCATATGATTCTTAACTTTAAGTCTACTGATGTGATGAATTACATTTATTGATTTTCAGATGGTGAACCAACCTTGCCTCCCTGGGATAAATCCCACTTGATCGTGGTGCACTATCTTTTTAATGTTTTTGTGTGTGATTTGACATAATTTTGTTAAGGATTTTTGCGTCTATGTTCATCAGGGATATTGTCTAAAGTTTTCTTTCCTTGATGTCTGGTTTTGGTATCAGTGTGATACTAACTTCATAGAATGAGTTTGGAAGGGTTTCCTCCTTTTCTATTTCATGGAATACTTTGAGGAGTATTGGTACAAGACCTTCTTTGAAGGTTTTGTAGAACTCAGTTGAGAACCTGTCTGGTCCCGGGCTTTTCTTGGTTGGTAGGCTTTTGATGGCTTCCTCTATTTCATTGCTTGACAATTGATCTGTTTAAATTGTGCATGTCCTCCTGGTTCAGTTTGAGAGGATTGCATGTCTCTAAAATTTTGTCAGTGTCTTCAATATTTTCTATTTTATTGGAGTATAGCTTTTCAAAGTAGCTTCTAATTATGTATTTTAATGGTGTCTGTCATGATCTTTCCTTTTTCATCATGAACTCTAGTAATTTGTATTTTCTCTCTCTTTTTCAAAGTGTGACTAAGGATTTATCAATTTTGTTCACTTTTTCAAAGAACCAATTTTTTGTTTTGTCAATGGTTGCCATGGAAGGATTTTATTTCATTTTCAAATCTGAAGGTTCATTTTGCTGGGTATGAGATTCTTGATTGGCAACCATGTTCTTTCAGAGTTTGAAATATGTTGTTCCAGGCCCCTCCAGCTTTTAGGGTCTGGGCTGAGAAATGTGCTGATATCTGTATTGGTTTTCCCTTCTAAGTAATCTGACACTTTTCTCTCTTTTTAAAATCCTATCTTTATTTTATATGTTAGGCATTTTCATTACAATGTGAATCTGCTGTAATTCTGTCCATTTTGTGTCCTGTGAGCTTCTTGTAGTTGATTTTCCATTTCGTTCTTCAGGTTTGGGAGATTTTCTGATACTATTTCATTGAACAGCTTGTTCATTCCTTTGGTTTGTATCTCTGTGCCTTTCTCAATCCCCAAAATTCTAAAATTTGGTCTTTTCGTGACATCCCATAATTCTTGGAGGTTCTGTTCATGATTTCTTACCATCTTCTCAGTTTGGTCAACTTTATTTTCAAGATTAAATATTTTGTCTCATTTTCTGAGGTTCTGTCTTCCACAAGATCTATTCTGTTGGTGATGCTTTCTACTGAGTTTTTTAATTTGGTTTATTGTTTCTTTCATTTCAAGAATTTCTGGTTTTTTCTTTTCCCAGAATCTCTATCTCCTTGTTGAATTGCTCTTTTGCTTCCTGCATTTGCTCTTTTAACTCTTTATTGGAGTGATCATTCATTGCCTGCATTTCTCTCTTATCTCATCTTTTGCTTCATGGATCATTTTAATTATGTACATTCTAAACTACTTTTCTGACATTTCCACTGCTGTGCTGTCTTTGGATTCTATTAAAATAGCATCTTGGTTTATTAGGGACACTTTTTTACCATTTTTTCATATTGTTCCTCTATCTTCCCCTCTAGTAGTGAGGATCTGAGGTATTGCAGCTTCCCCCCATAGGCTTATTGTGAATCTGCAGGTTTCCAATATCTCTCCTTTGAGGGGGACATCAATGTTAATCACACCCAATACAAACAATATGCAGCCCTAAACCAGATAGCCCTGATAAAGACGTTAACAGTATGGAAATAAACAGATAGGGTAAGCTCTACAATTTCTAATGGTGGACAAAGAGGATGGGGAAGGGTGTAGAATGTAACTGTTAATGGGATAAGAAGGAGTATATAGAGGTATTAGATCCTGGGAAGAGTGAGAGCAGGATCAAAAGAGGTTGGTTGTTAGCACAAGAGAAGGGAGAAAGAGATTCTGAGGAAACAGGTAAATATAAGGAAAATAGAGTGAGAAAAAATGAAAAAAATCAAAAATTGAAACTTAAACAACAACAAAAAAACTGGCATAGCAGTCATTTACTATTCAAACCTCCCAATCATTCAGTATCCGCATGCAAGAGAGCTACCTGACAAAGAGCCTCCCCTCTCCAGCAGGCATCCCTGGACGGGAATTGCCCCACCTAAACATGGCGACCCCCCCTTCAGGGAGAATCCAAGATGGCTGCACCAGCTTGCAAACATGTTGGGGCCATAGTGCAGGCACCACATCCATGGAGGTGCGGGCTGGCCAGGGTCCAGAAGAAGGGCACAGTGTTGTGCAGGCCGGGGTCCAGAAGAGGTTGGCCTTGTTGGGCGGGTCGGCGAACAATGCTATTTTTTAAAAAGAGACAGAAGTTTGAAACAGAATCCAAAGTATATATTTTTTTTAAATTAAGTTTCACATATCATGGGAAAAATCACTATTCAATAATTTCTCCTGGGGAAATCGGAATTATTTGAAATAAAACAAATGCATGTGATGCAGCTCCTCCCTCACACCATGCATCAGAACACATTGGCCACCCACATACAGAACACTTAAACGCAAGCAGTTTAGAATCCCTGGACTGAGGGCGTACCTCAGTGATAAAGCACGTGCTTAGCACATGTAATGGCCTGAATTCAAATCCCCACACCAGAAAACTCTATCTACACATGGAAGAATAAAACTGGAACTCTCTCTCAGCCTCCATGTAAATCAACTCAAATGGATCAAAGATCTAGAAATTAGAACAGAAACTTAGCATGTGTTGGGAGAAAACAAAGGGTCAGACTCCAACACATAGGGTGAGGCAATGACTTCCTTGATAGCACTCCTAAAATTCAGGAAGCAATTAATAAATTGTTTGGATTAATAAATTGATTATTGGGATTAATTTATTAAGAACTAATCAACAAGATGGCATCAAATTTAAAAACTTTGGCACAGCAAAGGAAACTACTAAGATCATGAAGAGAGAGCCTGCAGAATGGGAGAAAATCTTTGCTAGCTTCTCTTCCAACAGAGGATTAATATCCAGTATATATAAAGAACTCAAAAACAACACTAAAAAAAACAAATAAATGGACAAGGGAACTAAACAGACATTTTTCGAACAAAGAATTAAAAGTAGCCAACAAATAAATTTTGAAGTGTTCAACATCCTTAGTAGTCAGAAAAATGCAAATCAAAACTACTTTGAGATTTCATCTCCCTGCACTGAGAATGGAAATAATCAAGAATACAAATAACAATAATTGCTGATGAGGATATGGGGGAAGGTTAGACTGATAACCTCTTGGTCGGACTGTAATTTATTACAACCACAATGGAAAATAGTGTGGAAGTTCCTCAAACAATTAAGAATGGAACCACTATATGACTCAGCAATTCCATTCCTAAGGATTTATCCTACAAACTTAGTCAGCATATGATAGCTACAAATGTCTATTCATATTTATAGCAGCACAGTGTATAAGGGTCAAATTATGGAACCAACCTTGGCACCTGTAAACAGTTAAAGAAAATGTGGTATATATTATTTATGGATGATTTAATTCAGCCATAAAGAAGAACAAAGTATGTCATATGCAGGAAAATGGATGGAACTTGAGAACATTATATTAAGTGAAATAAGCCAAATGCAAAGAGAGGAGGGGAAGAAAAGGAAGTTACTGGGGAATAAAACTGACTGAATTATGTTGTGTATATGTGTAAATATGTAACAAGGAATTCCTTTAACATGTATAATTAAAATGAACCAATAAAAAAGAAACAAATATCTCACACTAAAAATAAAATAAAACAAAATAAAAGCCCTAATTGTCTTCTGGTTGATACTGGGGATTGACAACATGTATTTACACATTATTCTTCCAATAATAGTAGGAGATTTTAAAAGTCTATACATCCATAGCTACCCAAATGCTAAATGGGACCTGTGGATAAAGAAGTAATAATTTATTGATGGAGACTAAAATATAAAGAAAACATCTGCATAGGGCGATATGAAAGAGAAGCAAGATGACCTGCCAAACCGCTCAGGTAAAAATTGAAGAAATCATTGGTATCACTAATGCTGGGTAATGAGAAAGCTGGTTCATTGTCTGGATGTGTGCATGGGGAAGTCACATAACTCCCATAATCACACGCCCCAGAGGCCCATCCACACCTCTAGAGAATGGAGGTAGGTTTATGTTGTAATAGTACAAGGAAGTGAAATGAGGCCCTGAGAACAAGGTGGTCTTTTAATATTGTATTAAGACAGCTCATAAGAGCATTAGCTATTCGGTTCCTAGGATGTATGTGGCCACACAGAAGCCTGGAGTGTTAATCCCTGGTGAAACCACATCATCCCAGTTTTACCCATGGGTATTCAAGGTCCTGAAATGAAGTGGCTGCCTCAGGGTGATCAATCTTCAATAATGTTGGGCATTCTATCCAGCTCATCCACACATTGTGAACTTCCAGGGTGCTACAACATTATTTACCAACATAAATAGGCGTTACTTAATATTTGAATGGAAAATGTAATTGAGACAATCAAAAGGATTGAGTGTGGAGGAAAGGGAGATACTGCAATAAGAAAAAGAAAATAATTCTAAAGCTTAATGTGGTAGGAAAAGACATCACACCTATAAAATGGGATGCTGTGAACAGGGAACACTCTGATAACAAGCAAAGGCCATGGAAACTAGGAAGATGAAAAGTAAAATTAAAAGTATATTCCATATAGGCTGGGGATATAGCTCAGTTGGTAGAGTGCTTGCCTCGTAAGCGCAAGGCCCTGGGTTCAATCCCCAGCACACACACAAAAAATGTATATTCCATATCTGTGTCTATAAAGGATTTACTAAAGACTTCCTTACAGACAGATAAAAAATTTAATTTTGTACAAGAGATAAAAAATTAGAAAGATAGTCTTTTTAGGAAAGATATTTTGTTAGATAATAGTAATAAAGACTTGCCTTCAAATTTTGAAGTAATAAAAATGTTTCTATGTAGAATTTTATACCTAGCTAAGCTGTCAAATGACTATGGAAATAGAAGAAAAGAATTTTCATAAATTCAAGGATTCAGAAAATTTGATATTATATTTTCTTCTGTAGGAAGATAATGGAGAATTTATTTCAATGAATACTGCAAATAAATCTAGAAAAAATAAGGTACAGAATTCAGGAAACATTAGCAGAAATTTGTTAAAACCAAGTTTCTGTGTGACGATCACGTGGTAGGTCTAGACAAAGATGAGTACAAATTGGAATGGAAGAGCAGACTCTAGTTAGACGGGGCTTAGGAAGATAGAGCAATGGAGCATTGGCTGTAACAGATTAGCTGGGGGAAGGATTACAAGGGCAGTATAACCCATGGATCATTAGGAGAAGGACTAAGGATGATCCCTGGGCATCGGCATAGATTTCTAGTGAAATTTGTGTAACAACATCCATAGACTTAATAATGCCTCAAGTTGAGCTGTGTCCTCCCCAGAGACATCAAACTACATGCCCTGCAGCTGCATGTGAATGTGGCCTTCTCAGGAAACAGACTGATGTTAAAATGAGATTATGAGTGTGAACCCCAATCCAGTATGAGTGGTGTCTTTAAAAATTGGAGAAAACACCTTGCAATGACACAGGCAGAGACTGGTGTTGGGAAACTGCAAGCTGGATATGCTGAAGATTGCCAAAAAACCACCAGAACCTTGGAAGAGGCAAAGATTTTAAAATCTTGTGGAGTCCAAAGAGAGCACAACCCAGCCAAGCCCCTGACTTTGGGCCTCTAGCATGCAGACTGAGTTAACAGATGCCCATCGATTTAAGTCACATAGTTTGTGGCACTATGTTACAGCCGCCCTGGGATACCAACACAGAATGTCATCAGTATTTGTTAATTTAAATAATCACTGTTATAACCATGTTGGTAGGGAGACCTGAGACAACATTATAAAACCTCTGCTTCTTTATCAATAACAATATAAATTTTACAATGATCACATTTATTAAGCTAAGAATTAACAGTCTAATCATTTGAAACAGCACTTATTGAGCATCTACAAAGTAATATTGACTATATTTATATGGAGACAAATATCAGAATAATAATGGCAAATTTCACACTTAGTGCATAATGTACTATGCTAGGTAGTGTCCTGAATGTTTTACAGATGGTAATTTACACACTGATTTAGTAACTTATGAAGTATTTTATCATCATTTCCTTATTTCATGTGGAGAAACTGAAAGAGCAGTGTTAAAACATTAAGAGACAGCTTGCACACTCAGGACCGGAGTCCATGCTGGTGACCACCACAGCAGGTGCCTCCAAGGTGCTTGGTGAGGGTTGTAACACATTGGACGTGAATTTCTTTCCAAGAGGGTTGTGGGGCTCTGGGTCAGCTGGAAGCTCTCACGCACTGATGGTCGTGTGGATACTCCAGGGAACTGCTGGCATTGCCCATTACACTCACGTGTTCATAAGAAGTGGTCATGCATGGCGCAATGAATAGACGGAGCGGTGGCATTTCATACCATGCAGAACTGTACAGCAAATAGAGCAAGCAAATCACCATCGTGCTGGTACGAAGGGAACCATTTTGGAAAACCAACAGTGTGCACGTGGAGCCGTGTGCACGCACTCAGCAAGTGCAACAGAAGGGGCCTGCAGTCACGGCAGGAGAAGAGTGTGTGTGAGAGAACAGAACTTATGAGACCCAATCTGAAGGCTACAAAATGTCCTTCAAAAATAGGAGCCATAGACACACCTGGGGGACACACTGGGACTCGGAGGTTGTCACAACAAGAAGTTTACAGTGAAAGCAAAGGAGGGTTGCCACCATGATCTCACAGCCTCTTGTGCACATGCACCTGTTGAAGGCTCTCCATTACTGCACCAGTGGGCGTGGTGGAGACCTTCCAGAAGCAGGGAGGCCATGGAGGAAGAGTGGGGTGAGTTGGTGGGTTGGGCTTGTTTACGTTCTCTCTCGATCTTGGTGCTGGCTTAATGGGTGGAATCACTTGGGTACTGTTCCTTGAACTTTGTGCAAATGATTCGTGTGCTTATTATGCATGTACGTTGAACTGCACCTTGAAAACAGATGTCCAGGTCTCTCTTCCCGGACACCAAAGAGGAGAAACACAGGAGCATCTGTAAAGGCTCTTGAAATTGGGCAGTGTGGCTAGAACGGTGGATTTGAATTGTCAACTTGACTGGATTAAGAGATGCAGATGATTAGGAGGCTTCTGAGTGTGTCCTCGAGGGCGTGTCTAGGAGTGATGGAATGGACTCTTGCAGATGCATTTACAGTGCTTGGAGGTGATAATACCTTGCAGGGCTGGGGCAAGGTTCTTCAGAAGGTGAATCAGTGTCCACTATATTGTACTGTCTCTCCTATTGCTAGAATTCGTGGGTCCAGGAATCAAGGGGTGGAGATAGGAATGGTACCACTCACCATTACCCCTAGTAGCCCACTAGGAAAGTTTTTGCTTCCTGCAGGCCCAGAAGTCTTAGTTCTAGAAGGAGGAATGCTTCATCTGGGAGATACAACAATGATTTCATTAAACTGGAAGTTAAGACCTCCCCCTGGTCACTTTGGGCTCCATGTACCTCTGAGTCAACAGGCTGTGAAGGGAGTTAAGGTGCTGGTGGGGTGGTTAACTCAGATTACCAAGGGGACACTGGAGTGTTGCTCCACAGTGGAGGTAAGGACGCACACTCCTGGAGTGCAGGAGGTCCTTGGGGCGTCTCTTGGTATTACCCTGTCCTGTTATTAAGTTCAGTGGGAAACTGCAACCCAATCCCAGCAAGACAACAGAAGGCTGAGACCCTTCAGGAAAGAAGATGTGGGTCACACCACCAGGTAAAGAGCCAAGACCTGCTGAGGTGCTTGCTGAAGGTAGAGGGAACACAGGATGGGTAGTAGAAGAAGACAGTCATAACGCCAACTATGGCCACGTGACCAGTTACAGAACCGAGGACTGTAATTGCCATGGATATTTCCTCCCTATTCTGTTAACAATAAGCTTATGCATACTCACGCGTGCCTTGAGAGGAAGTGCTTGTTACTCTCCTGTTATTCATCATGTAAGTAGGATTGATTGACTTAACATCAGTAATGCTTCTGTTTCTTCTTCTATTCTGTGGAGAGAACTAGTATGTTTTCAGTTGCAAGAAGGATAGTTATGTTAGGTGGAATTACGAGCCATTAATGTGTTGATTTGGAGATGAAGTATGATGTAAAGAGTCATGCGGGATATCAAGTTGACAAGGGTGGACTTGTAATGCTGAATTTGAATTGTCAACTTGATTGGATTAAGAGATGCTGATGATTAAGGGGCTTCTGGGTATGTCCATGAGGGCGTGTCTAGGAGTGATTGGCATGTGGGATAGGGACTGAAGTGGAGACCCTCCCTAAGCATGGGCAGCACTGCCCAGCAGGATGGTGGCTTGGGTGGAATAAAAGCTGGAAGAACAAGGAAGCAAATGCAGATGCAAGCTCGGCTCTTCTGGAAGGGATTCTTGATCGCTGCTTCGATCCTCTGAGGATATTGGACTCACTTCTTCACTCTTCTGAGGTAGACTCTGCCAGTGACTCTCCACGGAGTTTCCAGAAGGCTTGGTCCTGGACTAGGGTAGCACTGTTGATCCCTCTTGTTCTGGGGCTTGCGCCCCTTGGACTGCGCAGCTGCTGGTTCTTCCAGCTGTCCAGCTGCAGACGGCCACTGTGGACCATCCAGCTTCCGTCGTGTGAGCAATCTAATAACCCCCTTCTATAATCACACTTCCGGTTGATTCTGCTCCTCTGGGGATCCCTGACTGACACAGTGGCTGGAGGCAGGCGTGCTGCAGACTGCGGCACAACTGGATCCGACTCTTCGCTCCACACCTGCATCGCCTCCTGCTCGAGGTTCACCTCCTCAGTCTCCTGTTAACCAGGGGTGGGGGGCACCCTCAGGGTTTCTGTGAGCATCAGTGAGCCATCGAGTCCCCCAGCCCCACAGGAGCCTCCACAGGGCAGGTGCACAGAGAGGCCTGAGGATTTGGTCTGGGGACAAAACCCCGGGCGGGAAGGCTGAGAAATCCAGCCAGAGAGAGCAGCAGGGAGAGGAGGCAGGGCCACCAGCCTTCAGGAAGAGCTGGGCAGGGCAGGCCTTGGGGTTTCAGCTTCCCTCCAGGAGCACATGACTGGGGGCCACTGGAGAGAGGAAGGCAGCGGCGCTCACAGAGCTCTGCCCCAGGGCAAGGCCGTCTCCCCGCCATGAGTCCAGGAATTCAGACTTGAGCTTCTTCTGGATGGGACACTGTCCTGCTGTCCAGAGAGAGCCCGAGAGGCCAAGGCCTCAGGCCCGGGGTCGCCTGCACCACCTGCACTCCTGGGCTTCGCCTAGCCTGTCCTTCCCTGGGGGGTGCGGACACCGGCCCCGCCCGCGATGTGACCGCGCTTCTGGTGTGCGTTTCCTGGTCCCGCGCGAGGACACCTCGCCTTGGTCTCGCTGCTCCTTGTCTGGTGACGGCACCCTGCCAGCCCGGTTCCTGCCTCCAGCCCTGAGGTTCGCCCTGTGCGCGGGCGAGAGCTGACGTGCGTCCTGCCGGCTGCCCCTGAGCCGCTGCAGTCTTGTGGGAAGGAGGCCGCTCACCTCTGGGAGCCGGAATTCCACCTTCCAGGCAGGCATGATATGAACAGCTGCGGCCACCAGAAAGGGGACCCGGGGACAGGCAAAGGGCAGAGTCCACGCGGCAGCCGCCCTGGTACCGGGCTTTGCCTGGGTGCAGGGAGTCCACTCACAGGCCGTCCCCCAAGGCTGGCCTCACCCTCGTTTTGAGGCGTTGCTCTGGGCTTTCCACCCAGCATCCTGCCCACTTCTTCCTGATTTTGCAGCTGTGTCTGTCCATCTTGATTTAAGCCACCCCTGGTCATCTCAGTCCCCTCACCTAAAGGGCACAGGCTGAGCATCTGATGCGACCCTGGACGGGCAGATCCGAGAGCGGCTGATGGATGTGGCTGCACAGGGTCTGCCTCGCTCTTGCTAAGGGTCAGCGTGACGTGGCCTCCTTCCTGTGCACACGCAGCGTCCACAGCGACAGTCGTCAAGAGCCATGAGGACAGGTGAGTGGACGCACAGCAGCCTGGGGAGGGCCCCACAGAAGCATAGAAAACTGGTCCTCCCTGACATGGTGGCAACACTGGGGTCGCCAGGCAGAGTGGTCATCTTACCTCTGGGTGCTCATTTGAGAGCATCGTTAAGCCATTCTGAGTGGGGACACGCAGCTTCCCATCAACCGCATCTCTAGGTCAACAGGTGTCCAGCCGCTTGCCTCACCTCTGCATGATCTGCAGTCAGGAGGGCACCCAACCCAAATGCAGGCTCTAATGTCCACCCACGTGTGACCCTCAGATCAGAAGAGTTGGGAACAGAGGAGGATTGTTTCCAGTCCCTAAGCCTGACGCGTACGTACTGGATGTCTAACAGCATTCTCATCACTATTGACATCTCACATTTGTATGCTGTTTTAGAAATTATTCATTCATTTCATATCAATTTAAAAAATTAATCAGATAAATTTATACACAGCACTGTGCCAGATGCTAAGGGAATTCAAGAAAAATACGGAATTGGCTTGACTATTTGAAAGAAAGCCAAACAAAAGTTTTGTTGAGGAGTTTTATTCAAAGTCGAGCATCAGCAGTGCTGGACCATATTCCAACCACCCTCCACAGGCCACCCCTGTGCTGGTGGGACAAGGAGCAAATGATTTGGTGTGGCATTATTTCTCAATCCCCCGGGCGACTGAAGTGTCACTGACAAGCAAAAATTGGAAAAATCTAAGACGTTCAAGTGAAATTTCTCCATGTGCACGTGGTGTGAAATGATCACCTGTGTCAAGCCAGGCAGGAAGCTTGATTGATATTTTCAGCATATTAGCTTTTTGTAAACAATTTGACATATTTTTTCCAAAAGAAATCAGTTGAGAAAAAGATGTTTCCTAGAAGAAAAGCGAATCCTCGTGAGAGCACGGTAATAAACAGCACGCTTGCTCTGATTCTGGGTCTGCAGTCATAGTAACCACACGTGCCACCTGAGCTCAGGGCGCTCGTAAGAGCGGAATCCAGGACGCCCCGTGGCAGCGCGGCACCCGGCTCAGCGCAGGCTGCATTTCCCCCTGAGGGGCTGGGGGATGGGATGCCGTCCACGCCTCCTACTTACTGTCCTCTGCAAGGGGAAAGCAAACACTGCCCGCACCACGGGGATCCCCAGCAGCCAACCAAGTGCCAAGGCATCAAAAGGCTCGGACACCGTGACCAGGCGGTGCCCTTCCCAGGGACGCAAGATTGGTCCAGGTGTGAAAATTGAGCCCTCTGAGGCGTCCTGTTCACAGAACAAAGGACGCGGGAGACACGGCTGCAGAACAGATGGGAGGAGGACGAGGTGCACCCTCCGTGAGGAGAAGCCTGCCCGGGGTCCGCAGGGACGGACGTGCTCCACCCGGCGAAGGGCGGGGGCGCGAGCTCCCAGCCAGCGTCACCTTTAGTTATCAAAGTCGGCTTTCTGCCAAGTCAGGAGCCACTCGAGTTGGTAGATGGCGGCCGACAAAGGTCACAGTGAGTGCCATCCTTGTCCAGATGACTGCTTTCTCCTGACATCAGGAGGATCTCCAGCTGGCAAGGGGAAGGGCGTGTGAGAGGTCACGGGGGCCAGGAGCCTGTCCTGAGGACGCAGTGCTGCACTAACTCCCGGGATCAGGGAAGCCGAGCTCCTTCCACTGACACCAGGGGCCACTGAGGAAGGGAAAGGGAAGCCGAGGAGCCCTCTGGCAGCCTCACTCTTACTGACGTGGGACCGCCTGCTTCCTTAAGACCAGCAGCAGTTCAACCTGGGGAAGGGCGCCCGCAGCATCTCAAACTGGCATTGTGCACAGTTACGGCCTCTCAGCCTGGCAGCGGCCATCTGCCAGGGGACAGAAGGGGACAAGGCCCATCATACCTAATCATGAAAGCAGGACTTTGTGCTAACAGCAGATGAACTCCACCTGGTGAGGGGCACTTGCCAAAGCTCTCAAGGAGCCTCATGTGACGATGGGACTGAGCACCTCCTAGGACCTCAGACGCAGCCCGACGTGGCAGGGACATCCATGAAGCTCATGACTAGCACCGCACTGGAGTGTGACGATCGAGTTCTTTCTACTAACACCAGGAACCACTCGGCTTGCTAAAGGGCATCTGTCAAAGCTCACAACCAACATAGTACTTACTTCTGAGAAGCGGAGTACTCTCTACGGAAATCCAGCAACTCTGCTGGGTAGAGGGCACCTCTCACAGCTGGGGACTAGCTGCTCACTTAGCTGTGACGTCCTGAGCACTGCCACCCACACCAGGGCAGCACCACTGGTTAAAGTCCTGTGTGAGATCTCACTCCTGCCATGAGCTTCGCCCTTTAACCTCACGAGCAAGCCACGTGGTGACGGGCGTCTGTCAAGGTCTGCAACCAGCATCACGCTCAAATACAAAATTCCACGTGCCTCCCACGGACACCAGGAGCACCTCCAGTGCACCTGGTCCCACCAGTTCCTCTCACCTTGTCCTGGTCTGGCCAGTTCCTCTCACCTTGTCCTGGTCTGGCCAGTTCCTCTCACCTTGTCCTGGTCTGGCCAGTTCCTCTCATCTTGTCCTGGTCTGGCCAAGGCGATTGGACAATGCAGAAAACCCAGATGAGAGGGGAGGCAATAGTACTAAAGGAATTTGTAATTTGCATGATTATATGTATGTAAAATCCCAAGAAAATCACTGAAATTCATCAGAATTAATAAAGATGTTTGATAAAATCAACATATAAAGTCAATTACATTTCTATATACTATCAACAAAAAAATCAAGAAATTAAGAAAACAGTTCCATTCACATACCATTGAAAAAATAAAATCATTTAAAATAAATTTAACAAAATAACTGTAAAACACCCTCTGAAAATTACAACTTTGTTGAATTAATTCAAGAAAACCTTTAAAAATGAAAATATGATCAGATGATTCAGCATTGTTAAGATGACAATATGCCCAAAATTGACCTGCATATTCAACATAATTCCTATTTGATCCCAGATCCTAGTTTTTGAAGAAATTGACAAAATGCTTCTAAAATTCACATGGAAATTCAAGGACTACAAAATATCCAAGCAATCTTTAAAAACAAAAAGAAACCAGGCGCTTTGGCAGATGCCCATGACCCTGAGGCAGGAGGGTTGGTAGTTTGAGGTCAGCAAGACCCTAAGCATAAGCAACTTAGTGAGCCTCTGCCTCGAAAAGTACAAAGGGCTGGGGACGTGGCTCAGCAGCTAAGCACCCCAGGTCCAATCCCACCTACTAAATGAATAAATAAACAAAAACAAAAGCAAACTTCAAGCACTCACGTTTATCATTCCAAAATATGCTATGTGGTACAATATCTGGGTCAGCTTGAAAACAGAGGAACTAATAAAGAGGGAAGTACAATAGAAAGAAAAATACAAATTTTAAGTATTGATCATAAAAGGAAAAGGATTCACTGGAATATAGAGGGAGTTTGATTATCAAATTCTAAACACATACAGTACATACCTATGATTCTTGTTTTGACAGGAAATTCTTATTTTGAGCACATAAGGAATTCCAAAAAGTCAATAAAATAAATAATTCAATTAGAAAAACTAACAAAGGCTTGACTTAGGTGTTTGGAAAAAATAGCCAATAAGCACTCTTAAAGGTTTTCAATGTAATATTTTAAATCAGAGAAACACAAATTAAGCCCTCACCTGACACCATTCACATTCCTTCCCAGGATGCACTGAAAAGAGAGAGAGAGACTCGAGACAGACAGCAGGGCTGGAGGACCCCCCCGTCCACCCGCTGTGGGTGTGGATTCACGCACATCAGCAGCATTCACCAACAGCAAACCTGCATTTTCTAGAAATTCGTGCCTCGGAATTCCTCTCTGAGGACACACCCAAGAGAAATTCGCATGCAGGCAAACGTGTTCACAGAAACACGGTTCCCAACAGTCTTGTCAAACGATGGTCAGGATGGAAGGGCCAGGGGGCTGGTGGCACACCCCAGGGCGGGACTCGAGACTGCAGCCCAGGGGCAGCGTGGACGAGCTCCTAAACGTGAACACACACCCAGCCCAAGGACGCCTGGCAGGAAGCGCCCTGTGGAGGTCCAGCTCCAGGTCCTGGTCACCTCTGGGGAGCAGGCGAGGAGGAGGAGAGCGCAGGGAGCTCTGGGGCTGTGGATGCTGTTTCTCTGTCTGGCCTGGGTCCCAGTCCCACGCTGCGCCCGAGACCCACCGCACGGTGCACTTGTGATCACAGCACCCTTCTGAGATGCGTGTTGTCATTCAATGACATTCCTACAAACCAGTCACTGTTAAAGACACGTGGTTCAGAGGTGCCCCATGCTACAAAAGCTGCTCTTTAGGAATCAGAGTGACAACTCAGGACGGTGTGCATGGTGACGCGATGCCTGGAGGGAAGGCGTGCTCCCAAAACACACAGTGCTGGCGCCGTGGCGAGGGGCAGCGCTGGATCACCAGCGAGTGCCAGTCCCGGGCCAGGCCATGCCTGCTGCAGACACCACAGAGAGAGGACGCAGACTGAACCAGGGCGGCAGAGAAAGTTTCAAGACGCGCTATTTCAGGGAGGATCACCAGGACTGAGAAGGGTGGAACCACTGGGGTGGGGGTGAAGCCCACAATGGGCTTCTGGTCCACATGAGGTGGGATGGAAGTGCTGAGGCAGACCTGTGGGCCCATCAGCATTGCTGCTGCGAGGTGATCCAGGTGAGTTTGTGTAGGGAGGATGCTGCAGGTCCGGCAAGCACCTGGATGATGTAAATAGGGTCTCAGAGGAGAGACCTGAGTGGGAACGGGAATTTGAAAATCCTCACAAAAGCGACGTCTTGAAGTTCTTGCAATTGGTGGAAATACAGGAGAATGCATGGAGTGATGCATAGAGAATACCATTCTGAACCCCCAATAGCTCAAGATGAGGATTTGGGACAAGGGCGAGGCAGAGAAGAGTCAGGAACTCATCAGACAGGCAGAGTGTCCAGGAGCACGGATTCTGGGGCAGAGAGTGTGTCCCGCGACCTCTGAGCTCTGTCCAGGCAATCCAGGAGGCTGAGAAAGTCGCAACCACAGGCATCGCCACTGGACGGGGAGCCACTCGAGCCACCCAAGACCTCACCAAGAACTGCCGACCGGCTGGTGGACCAAGAGCTCAGAAAGGAGGAGCTGAAGAGCGCCAGGGAGGAGGAGGCAGACATCAGGACACTCCTGCCGGGAGCTCTTCTGTGGACAGGTGCACAGCCCAGTGACGGACAGCATGCTGCTGCCGCCTGGGAGCAATTGCCCGGAGATCTGAGGTCCGCCACAGAGGTGTGAGTAAGCATTTGATGACCTAATAGGTGGACAGTATGATCTTAGAGTCAGCTTCTTCCTAAAGAAGAAAAGCTTCCCCCAACTCTTCTACATGTCTTCCTAGAATGCTCTCCGGAGTTCACATCTAGCCAGTGCTGGGATAAGAGGCACCTGATGCCTTGGTTAGCCACCTGTCCACTTTGCTAAAATATGTCCTCTTTTAAAAAAAAATTGAATTTGGATCTGTCTGTGCAAACTGGAAATGCTCCACCAACATTACTACTCTCCCCCTAGCCACAGATTTTGAGGTTGTATTAATTGAAATTACTTCAGTGGGTTCATGAATCTGTCTTCCAAGTTGAGCGTGCCTTTGAAATTTGTTCATCCTTGTTTGCTTGTTGAGAATGTCCAAGTGTTTGACGTTCATCTAACTCTCCTGGTGAGGTCTCAGTGGTTACAGTGGACTCTATTCTAAACCAGGAGTCAAAACCTACCTAACAAAAAAATGCTCATGACCAGGTTGATTTCCTGGCAAATACTATCAAAAATTTCAAGAAGATTTAATATCAATTCTTTTCAATTTCCCACAAGAAGTTGAAGAGGATTAAATATTTTCAAACACACTTTATGAGATCTGGATTCCCTTATACCGAAGCGAGAAGAGACACTACAAGAAAAGAAAATCACAGGTCAATGTCCCTGATGAATACAGATGCAAAAACATTCAATAAAACACTATCAGGTGGGTTTATAGCAAACTAAAGACATTCTGCAGAGAAAAGGAAGCAACAGAACGAAGAGTCGGGCTACAGAATGGGAGAAAATATTTGTCAACTATTCATCTGTCCAAGGATTAATATCCAGAATATGTAAGAGCTAAATAAACCAACAACCTAAAAACAAGAGACCCAAGTAACCCAAGTAACGTTGGGCAAAAGATCTGAATAGACACTTCTCAAAATACATACAAATGGCTAACAAATATATGTTAAAATGCTTAATATCATTAGCCACCAGGAAAATGCAAATAAAAACTACAGTGAGATGTCCTCTCACCTCAGTTAGAATAGCTAATAAATGCTGCCAGGAATGTGGAGAAAAGGAACTCTTATACACTGTTGGTGGAAACGTTAATTAGCAAAGCCGTTGTGGAATACCGTTTAGAGGTCCCTACACTAACTAAAAATGGATCAATCATATGATCCAGCTATCCCACATCTGGGTATGTACTCAAAATTAAATCAATATACCAAGGAGAAACACTGTTCACAATAGCTAAGATAAGAAATCCACCTACATGCACATTATCTTGGCAATTGTACAGATAGAGAAAATGTAGTATACATATGCAATGGAATATTATATGGTCATAAAGAAGAATGAAATCTTGTAATTTGCAGCAAAATGGATAGAAATGGAGGACATTTGTTGAGTGAAATAAACCAGATACAAAAATACAAGTGCTTCATATTCTCTATGTGGAAACTGACCTGCATGGAGAACAGTGAATACTAGAGGTGAGGAAGCATGTGAGGCAGGGAGGCTGGAGTTGATCACTCATGGTGTATACATGTATGGAAATACCATGCTGAACCCCGTAACATGTGCAATTAACACACATTAATCACAAACAAAATAGCACAAGTATGAAGGCAAATTTAATAGCACATTAAAAGAATCTCAAGCTGCGGCTAAACAGGATTTATTCCTGAGATCCAAAAAGGTTCAACATATAAAAAACCACATATACACCATGTTCACAGAACGAAGGGCCAAACTGCACATCATCTCAATAAAAGGAGAAAACCACATTTGACACAATGCTGACACACATTCATGGTAAAAACTCTCGACAAATAAGAAGTCCGAGCACGTTTCCTTCATCTAATGAAGCTCTCCTGTGAAGAATCCACCATTAACATCATGCTCCGCGTGGAAGTCAAGTTCTTCTCTGAAGACCTGGGACTTCTGCCCTCGTCTACCACTTGTGTATGACATAGTACGAGCGAGACATGCTACTCAGGGCAGCCAGGCCCTAAGAAATAACTGCTATCCAAAGGAGAAAGGGGGAAGCAAGATCATCCGTTTGCAGGTGACATGATCTTACAGGGAGAAAACCTAAAGACTCAGAGGCCAACCAACTGACAAGTGGACTGTGAGAACCAACAAATGTATTCCGTAAAGTTTCAGGATATAAAACCAACACAGGGGAAGCAGTGGGTTTCTAGATACTATCAATGAGCAAGCTGAAAATAAAATTAAGAAAACAATCCCACTTTTAGTAGCATTAGGAAGAATAGAATATATTTAAGAATAAACTCAATCAAAGTGATAAGAGCCTTGGAACCAGTACACTAAAAACTACAAAATACAGATTAAACCAATCACAGAATGCTCAAATAGATATAAAGACATCCCATGTTCAAGAATTGGAAGACTTAATTTTGGTAAAATGCCCAAACTACCCAAAACAATGCAATCCCTCTCAAAATCCAAATTATATTTTTTATAAAAATAGTAAGATATTTAAAATTTCTAAAGAAATTGAAAATCCTATGGAATTACAAAAGAGTCCAAATAGCCGAAATGATCTTGAGAAAAAAGAACAAATCTGAAATCACTTCCTAAGTTCAAAATACATTACAAAGCACAGTAGTTAAACTGCATAGGATGGGTGTAATTTCCTGCCTTAATAATTTGTTGAGCTTTATTTCCTGCCCTGTCATCCAACGAATGTCCATATTTTGACGATTTGCTCTTAGGTCTTTCTGCACCTTGCCCTGCTGTGATCTCTTCCTTGCCTGCATGGACTCCAGACTCACCCACAGATCCTCCCTTGACCTTCGTGCTCCAACTTCTCAAGAGCTGCTCCTGATTCTCCTGTGATGGACTCAGCCTCCTCCCTTGCTCTCCGAGACACTTTCCAGCTGTGCCTTCAGGTGCGAACTCCTGCAGGTGCGGTTTTACGGGACCCGGGGATTCCCGCCTGTGCGCTGAGTGACCCTGCCTGGCCGTGGCGCCCGTCCGCTTGGCAGACCAAGTACAGGCCTGCGGAGGAGAGAGGCTGCTGTCTGGACGCTCCCGGGCGGGTGCTGTGGTGGGAAGGGAGGCTCGGCCCTCACCTCATCCTCACCTCCACCTTCCACCGCACAGTGACATGATGGTAGGACTCCGAGGAACTCGGGCAAGGTCTCTTGCATCTGCCAGAGGGAAACCTTAAACTCCCTAAATAACACACGGGTGTGCCCAGAAGGTCCACCCCAGTGTGAAAACGGCCTTTCACAGACTCCAACACCAAGGTGAGGCCCTAACATGCACGATCTTACATCAGTGCGTTAATGCCTCAGAGCAAAGGGACATGCAGGTACAAGACAGACCACCCTGCCTCCGTGGCACAACGTGACCCCGGAGTCTAACCTGCATTTCAAGTTTAGATTTCTTCAGACAGAAAAACAAATTCTGAGGCATTTTAATAAAAATCAAATTGCTTTTGACTGAATTGAGTCCCTTTCTGATTTTTTTTTTTTTTTTTTTGGTACTAGAGATTGAACCCACGGGGGACTTAACCACTGAGCGGCATCCTTGGCCCTTTTCTTTTTGTTTTTTGTGGTGCTGGGGATTGAACCCAGGGCCTTGTGCATGCAAGGCAAGGGCTCTACCAACTGAGCTGTATCCCCAGCCCTCCTTTTATTATTTTATTTGGAGACAGTGTCTTGCTAAGTTGCTTTGGGCCTCACTAAGTTGTTAAGGCTGGCTTTAAATTTGCCATCCTCCGGCCTCAGCCTCCTAAACCCTGGGAAATCCAGGTGTACACCACCGTGCAGGGCTCCCCCTTTCTGTTTCCTAAAATGAGCTGTAAGGTATGGTGAGAGGAGAAGTCAGGTCTCCTTGTGGCCAGGTTTCCACAGAGCTGGGCAGCAGGCCCACAGAAGGCGGCCAGTGTGGGAGAGCAGAGGGGCGACGGGTCTCCGCACCCTCCGCTGCGTCCCAGGTAAGGTTTTCCATGACCTGCTACCTATGCTAAAGCCAGGCTTGTTCTGGGGGTGTGGACAACAGTGACCCATTCTGGGATCTGCAGGCTGAACTTGGGGCACCTCTGTCCCTCAGACTCGTGCATGCAAGAGGTCCTCTTGGCCTCCTGGCCTTCCTTTGCCTGGGCCCTGACCCAGCCCCGAGTCAGAAGTCAGTTCACTCCGTGACTGAGACCTGCTGTCCACCCGGAGACCACGGCAGGCCCAGACAGGCCAACCCCAACCTGGGGCAGTTTCCTCAGGCCATGAGGGCCACCTCCAGGCTTGATTCACACAGATGGCTGGATGAGGCTGTGTCCAGGGCTGCCCTCTCAGCGGATGCCCACACTGCCCAAGGCTGATGTTAGGCAACCAAATGGGAATCTCGAAGTTTCGGATTTTACACCCGCTGGGATCCCACTGTAACTGCGGCCAGTCCAGAGTGGCCTGCTATGTGATTCGATTCATCAATATTACCGGCTACATGAAAAAATGTGTGAGTCATCTTAACCTATAAAATGTCAGGTCTTTTCCAGGTCCCTGCTTTCGGGAGCCGCGCGAGCTCGGAGTGCTGGGCAGGGGAAGGGCTGGACTCGGCGGTGGAGGACCGCGCAGAGGAGGAAGAGCTCCTGTGCTTCAGGAAACAGGCCGAGGCATCACCCTGGTGAGGAAGGGAGGAGGGCGAGGGCCAGGGCTCCTCACTATTCCTCAGGGCCGGCCCTCAGGCTTGCAGAGGGAGCCCAGCGTGGGCCCTAGAGGCCCCCCATTCCACCTTGGCCGCATCTCAGAATAGCTCCAGGGGCGCCCACCCTTCTCCCAAGGGGGTCACCCTCGGGCTGCAGGGGCTGGGGTGGGGCGGGGCCCTGTTCAAGCCCCGCCCACTCCCTGGCGGTCATTCCAAGGGCAGGAACCACTCGGCATCTGGGACCTAACTCCGGAGTCATGCTTTCCTCTTTAAAAACGACGCAGCTGTTCTGAACGACTCTCAAGGTCACTGCAGATCTGAAATGTCAGTTTTCCATCATGGACTGTTTTCATGCCAGAATTAAATCCAACAGACGTTTCTGGAGAGCCTGTAGCTTGTAATCCCTGCGGACCGGGATGAGAGGTCAGTGGCTCTTCCGGGCAGCAGGACATCCGTGCTCCTAACCTGACTTCAAAAAGGCACAGGAGACAGAGCGATGAGCATGCGTGGTCTGAGCGGGGCGAGAACAGGACGGGCCTCAGGAACTGACCAATAAAAGTTAAACCCGGCACCAGGCTCTTAGCATTTACTGGTTTTCAACACTTGCCTAATATTGTCAAAGACAGACTTTCTTTGATTTAATGAAAGGCGAGTTGGGAAAAAGAAATAAAAACCACGGATGGCTCAGAAATGCACGTGTCCCAGTCCAAGAAGCCGCAGCCCCGCCCAGGAAGGGAGGCTGCAGCCCCGCCCAGGGAGGGAAAGCACTGCCCCGCCCAGTGAGGGAGGCCTCAACCCCGCCCAGGGAGGGAAAGTACTGCCCTTCCCAGTGAGGGAGGCCTCAACCCCGCCCAGGGAGGGAAAGCACTGCCCCGCCCAGGGAGGGAGGCCGCAGCCCCGCCCAGGGAGGGAATACCCCGCCCCATCCAGGGATGGAAAGCACCGCCCCGCCCAGTGAGGGAGGACTCAACCCCGCCCAGGGAGGGAAGGCACCACCCCGCCCAGGGAGGGAAAGCACCGCCCCGTCCAGGGAGGGAGGCCTCAACCCCGCCCAGGGAGGGAAGGCGAAGCACAGGGTCCTCTCAGGGAGGCACCTCAGACAGGAGGTCCTGTCTGGGCAGCTCCTCACCAAGGAGAGGAAACCCCGGAGCTTCGCCAGCGTCGAGACCTCGGCACCATGGCCGCTAGGGCACAGTGAACTGAAAGGAGCCCGTTACCAGCAAGTGCGCGTGTGAGGACACGATGCTCCGGTGCCCTCGGCCTCCGAGGCCGCCTGCCCGCCCCAGGAGCCGCCCGGCCGCGGGCAGCAGCCAAGCCTGTCCCCGCTGCGCGCGCCCTCCTTCCTGGCACAGGCACCGTGCGGGCCTGGGTGGCCCAGCGCCTCCGTCACCGCGAGCCGGCCAGTTCTCCGGCCAGGGCCAGCCCTGCCCAGCCAGCTGCTCCGGTGACCTGGATCCGTCTCCAGTTCTGCCCTCGCGGAATCGGTGCGGGACGGCGGCGGACCAGCGGGGCCTCACGCCCGGCCTCCCTAGGCTCGGCTTCGGGGCTCCCTTGGGCCTCCGTGTCCTGCCCCTGCCTGGGGCGCCCGTCCTCACCGCGAGAAGTTGCCAAGTGGTGGGAAGTGGTCATTCTGAAGCGCGCCGATCGGTTTTCCAAGGACTTTGGACCAAGCTCAGCCTCCCTTGGACGACGCTGGTTTGGTGACAGTGGCTGCGGCACGTGTGATGGACTGGCTCCTGGCACCTGGCTTGGGGGCTCTGCAGGCTCGGCTCTCCCCTGATCCAGAGCCTGGGCTGGGGAGGTCACGCAGTGACTGTCCTGGCCGGGACCCGCCCGGGACTCGGCGTCAGAGTCAGGGTCCAGCGCGCCTTCGGACTCACGGGTCCACCAGCGCTCCGTCCAGTGCCCACGCGAAGGCTCTGTGCCAGCTGCGGAGGCAGGGCCGGGGCGGGGAGGCTGGGCTCGTGAGGAGGACGACAGCATGGGAGCTGCGCTGTGCACCCGGGTCCAGGCTCGCTCAGGAGCGGCCCCGCTCTTGGAAGGGCGGGAGACGGGCCCAGAAGCCGGGTCTGGGAGAAGCCTACAGGCCGACTCGGGCCAGCACTGCTGGCGGGGGACAAGCCTCCTTCTGGGGGTCCCACGTGGGGTGGGACTCAAGGTGGGAAAGTGCCCCAACGGCAGGGGAACCCCAGCAAGCAGTGCCGCCTTCCGCCCCTGTGCGGGGAGGATGCTCTGGGAGGTGTTTCCGGCTGCAGGAGGCAGCGGACAGTCCCTCCAGCCGCACTCGGCACCCAGGGGGCCCCTCGGACCCCAGGGCCACCTCCCGCCCCCTGCTTTCCCTGGGGTTCACCCTCAGATCTCCGCTCGCTGTGACGGAAAGAACAAACGGAGACCTTCTGCCAGGAGGGTTGCGTTTACTAGCAAAGCCACTCGCTTATATACACTTAAGCTGGGGCAGGGGAGGTGATGGGGAGGTGATGGGCAGGCGGGGCTTGTGGGGCGCCATCCTACTGGTGAACCTAGACATGAGGCCAAGGTGTCTGTGCCGGATTGGGTGCCTGTTGGCACCGGCAGGAGACAATCTTCCAGGAAGAGAAGCTCCCTGGGCGCCATCTTAAGGAGAAGGGGGCAAGGGGCGTGGGGAAAATGGAAGGGGAAATAATAATGAGGTAAATGGAGTCAACAGTCCTCCGTTTTTGTTTTTGTTTTTTTATGAGGGGGGTCGTGGGTCTCTCTGGCTGCTTCCTGCTGATTGGGGGTGACGCAGGGGGTAGGGAGGAAGAGTCGACTGCACATTCCCCAGAAAAGGGCTGCAAAGCATGCGAGGGCATCAGGTGTCAGATCAGGGAACATCCCTTGCAGGAGTAGCACCTGTATTGCCTCGGACCAGTCCAGGTGGGAGCGTGCAGGAGGTGTGAGCCAGGCGTCCGCATGGAGCTCCGTCAGGAAGCACTTCCACTGATCATAGATGGAGGAGGCTGGAGCTGGGGCTGGAGACATCCTCGGAAGGGAGGGGGTGATACTGCTTTAAGAGAAGCTGGTTGAAAGTTTGATTAGTGAATTTTTGGAGTTGACCTTGAAGGAACCTTATGATACAGGGCAGGAAGGAGCAGAAGAGGAGAAGTCTGAGAAGGGCCCTAGAAATGGGAGGACACAGGTGAGGAAAGGGGATGAGAAGAAGTCTGATAGAGGACCGGCAGCGGGCGATTTTGTCAGCTGAGCAGGGGGATCCTGCAGTTTACCGACATTCTGCTCGGCAAGGCCAGGTTCCTTAATGTAGGAGCAACATTCTTCCCTCAGGAAGAGGCAAGTCCCTCCCTTTTCTGCGGTGAGGTCAATAGTCCATCTGTTCTGGAGGGTCACCTGGGCAATGGAGGTTACTTGCCGCTGGAGTGAGCTCAAGGACTCCGCTGTGGTGTCCAGAGCCAACTGCAGTTTCTCCTAAAGGTCTCAAGATGCTCAAAGGGAGTGACCTAATGCTCCCCCCGAGAGGCCCATTCCCGCTACCGAAGTTGTGAGGGTGAGGCCAACGAGAACCGGCAGGAAGATAGCGCGACGGACTCAAGGGTGATGAAGGAGCTGTTGAGGTTCAGAGGAGGAGGACAAGGAGAGCTGAGGGGTCACTGTGACTAGGAAGCAAGCACTAGTGACATTGGCAGTGGAGGAGAACAGAGCAGGGTGAGCCAGGTGAGAGGGGCTGCTCCACTTGTACCCACCTCATCAATGAGTTTGTTGAGCAGCGTCTCTGACTTCTGGACATATTCAATAACCTTGGTTTTTGCTCTGGGGGGTGTTGCAAGGGTACAGACGAGGGACATCCATCCCGTGGGTTTCCTAGCATAATTTTGCGCATAGACAGCGATATCAATGAGATCATCTCAAAATTTATCCTTGGGGTTTGTGATCTCAAAAGCATAAAAAATGTTTTCTGGGTTAATCTTTGGCTAACGGGTGCATCACCCCGAATGTACTTTGTAATGTAAGGGGAGGAATTGTGGCCTCTCTCAGAGTAGTGAATTTTGCAAGACCAGTAGGGGCACCTCCATAGATGTTCTCCCAGCGGTGGCAGTAATGGTGCTGCTGGTCTTTAGCAGGCAAAGGTATGGGTATTTCCATGTAGAAGGACTGAGAACTGCAAGTAGCATAGGACAGTGTCAGGCGAACACAGGAACAGTTTTGAATGAAACAAAGTTGCTCGTCCACTGTCTGGACGGCGGGGGTGCCATGAACTCTGGTGTACTTTTCCTGAACAGTGAATTTATACATGGTGGGAGAGGGGGGTGCGGGTCTAGTAAGGCCTAACAGGGTAAATAGGCAGAGAAAGATCAGTAAGGCACTAGGCTCTGGTTGAAAGGGGGTCAGGTTCCACAGAAGGAGAGGGTGATGGTGTATGCAAGATGCGGAGGTGCAGAGGGTTTAGAGGGTGAAGGGATGCAGGTATATGAGGGGGTAGATGACTGGGGTGGAGACAGAGGTGGCGGCGGCAGGTTCCACTGGTTTTAACCTGGAAATATGAATCCAAGGGGTAAGGCGGTTATCAGACATTGAGAGTTTTGCAGCAGTTGGGGTGCATAAGATTACAGGATATGGTCCTTCCCATTTTGGAGTTAGAGAAGCCCTGGGTTCAGGAGGATTATAGAAGACTAATTGGCCTGGATGCAAGGACAGGTTGTTCTGCAGGACAGATGGGTCTGGGAGTAGCCAGTCCTGGTACTTCCATAGTTCAGCCCGAAGGTGGGAGAGAAGAAGTAAAGCTAGAGTAGGTGGTATCCCTGGGTAGCCATGATACCAGGAGGCAGGAGGGCCTACCGAACATGATTTCGAAAGGGGAAAGGTTGGTAGGTTTCTTTGGGAGACCCCTGACCCTAAGCAGAGCAAGGGGCAGGAGACGGGTCCAGTCAAGGTGTAATTCCAGAGAAAGTTTAGTTAAAATGTCTTTTAAAGTTCTATTGGCTCTTTCCACCTTTCCTGATGCCTGTGGCCGATAGGGACAATGTGGGTGCCAGGGGAGGGACAGTGACTGAGATAATCTCTGTATTATCTGAGCAGTGAACTCTGGGCCATGATCTGACTGGATGGATGTGGGCATCCCAAACCTCAGGATGATCTGGGAAAGGAGGGTGGAGGCCATGGTGGAGGCCTTCTTGTTAGATGTTGGAACGCCTCCACCCAACCCGAGAAAGTGTCAACAAAGACCAGGAAATACCCAAAACACTGAACAGGAGGCACATTAGTGAAGTCAACTTGCCAGTCAGCTGCGGGGGTAATTCCCCTGGCCTGATGAGAGGGATAGGGTCTGGGTCTGAGGTGGGTGTTGGGATTGGTGCACTGGCAAATGGTGCAGGTAAGGGAAAGGTTTTGTAATAGGGCTTTGTCTGAAGGGGTTAGTGGAAAGAAGGTTTGCAAGAAATGGGAGAGAGTTTGGGGGCTTGAGTGGAACAAGTCATGAAGAAGGTGGAAAAGGGGGCACTCATCATCAGGAGAAGGAGAGTGGGGGCCTGCTTGTGAGGTGTCTTGGGAGGTCTCCAATTCAGGTGTCAGGACAGGAAGAAGAGAGTCACAGGTGGGCCCAGGGTTCCATTGCAACAGCTGCTGCTCGTGCAGAAAGATCTGCCTTGCGGTTGCCCTGGGTTATTGGGGAATTATCTTTCTGATGGGCCTTACAGTGGGTGACCCCCAACCATTCAGGCAACTGAGAAGCCTCGAGCAGTTTGGTAATTAATGCTGAGTTCATTACACTATTGCCTTTTGTATTGAGTAACCCTCGTTCCTTCCAAATGGCCGCATGGGACAGGAGGATATGGAAAACATATTTAGAGTCAGTGTATAGGTTAAGAATTTTCCCT
This sequence comes from Glaucomys volans, assembly GCA_020662805.1. NCBI lineage: Eukaryota > Metazoa > Chordata > Mammalia > Rodentia > Sciuridae > Glaucomys > Glaucomys volans. The sequence goes on along the minus strand of JAJEJO010000436.1, from coordinate 193,063 downwards.
TCAGCGAGGATACAAACCCAGGCTATGAGTTCAGCCTGCTGGGTGATGGTTCCCTCTGGTAATGGCTGGGCTTCTATGATCAATTCGAGGGAGACCACTGCATGACCTGCATAGTGTGTCCAGTCCTCCCGGAAGGAGGATCCGTCCGTAAACCAGGTGAGGTCGACATGTGGAAGGGGGCCTTCAGAGATGGAGGAGTGACAGGGTATGAAGTTTTGGAGGGCCTCCAGGCAGTTGTGAAGTGGTGTGTTGGGGGGATATGGTATTGGGAGTAGAGAGGCAGGATTTAAAGGTGGACAAGGGAGAAAGGAGATAGTAGGATTTTCTAGAAAAGAGGATAGAAGAGCTAAGATCCTAGATGGTGGCAGGAATTGAAGGGCTTTATGGGTGAGTAGGTCCTTAAGGTGATGGGGTGAGAGGATGGTGAGTGGCGCCCCAAACGTTAGCTTATAGGCTTCCTTCTGCAATAAGTGTCCAGCCGATAGGGCTTTTAAACAGGGGGTCCATCCCTGTATGGTGGGATCTAGCTGTTTGGATAAGTATGCCATAGGGGCGAAGGAGGGACCGTAGGTTTGTCCTAAGACCCCTAAAGCTTGCCATTTTCATGGACATAGAGAGAAAAGGGGCTGGTGAGGTCAGGGAGGTGAAGTGCTGGAGCTTCGACTAGGGTTTGTCGGAGCCTGAGGAAGGGGCGACAGGGCGAGGAGGACAGAGGCTCTTCAGGTTCCCCCTTCACCAAGTCATAGAGGGGGCGAGTAAGCAAAGAAAAGTTTGGAATCCAGGCTTTAAAATATCCGGCCAGCCCCAGGAAGGACAAGATTTCTGCCTTGGTGTTTGGGACAGGGAGGGAAAGTAGGAGTTGTTTCCTGTCTAATGTTATTTCCTTCCTCTGTGGAGATAACTGAAAGCCTAAATATGTCACGGTTGTGAGGGAGATTTGTGCTTTGGAAGGGCATACGCGATACCCCCTGTCAGCCAGGAAATTGAGGAGTGAGGCGCTATCTGTTTGGGATTGTTCCCAGGAGGGGCTGCAGAGTAAGAGGTCATAAGAGGTCATCCACATATTGCAGGAGAACAGATTTGGGGTGCAATGCATGGAAGACCTTAAGGTCTTGGGCCAGGGTTTGTCCAAAAATGTGGGAACTATCATGGAACCCCTGGGGGAGGACAGTCCAAGTAAGCTGCTCAGAGTGTCGCATGTGGGGGTCGGTCCAAGTGAAGGCAAAAATGTCCTGGAAGAAGGGTCAAGAGGGATGGAAAAGAAGGTATATTTCATATTTAAGACTGAAAAGTGTGTAAAGGAGGCGGGGACATGGGATAACAAAGTATAAGGGTTGGGGACTAAGGGCTGAATGGGAACAACAGCAATATTAATCATGCGGAGGTCTTGGACTAGGCGATATGTCCCATTTGCTTTCTTGACTGCTAGGATGGGGGTATTGAAGGGTGAGTGCGCATGGCGGAGATATCCCTTTTGGTAGAGATCCTCAACAATAGGTTGAAGTCCAAGGAGGGCGGTGGTATTCAGGGGATATTGGGCCTGATGTACAAATTTGGAGGGGTCCTTCAGCCTTATGGATATTGGTGGGCAATGAGTAGCAGGACTGATGGTGTCCCATACTGCGTCATTAACAGGGTGTGTCAAAATGGGAAAGGGGGTCTTTGGTACAGAATTGTGACCTCTAGAATTGTGATCCTCCGAAATAAGAGCCAGAAGGAAGGAGGTCGTGGGTGAGAGAAAAGAGTGTAAAGGTTTGAAACCACTGGGTGGATGGGACTGACTGCCTCATTAATTAGGTGGAGGTCCTGGACTAAGCAATAATCTCCTGAGGGTTTACGTACTGGCAATATGGGGGTGTTACAGGGGGGAGTCAGTAGGGATGAGGAGTCCCTGAGTAAGTAACTGATCTATGATGGGTTTAAGTCCTTCCTGGTGGGTATGGGAAATAGGGAATTCAGGATGTGAAGGAAACCTAGTATGAGGTTTTAGTTGGATATGGACTGGATTGTGGTGGGAGGCAATGACTGGCTTGGAGGTGTCCCAGACTTAGGGGTTAACTGGGTCTGGGGGTAGCAGTAGGATAGGTGGTGTGGGAGAGCGAGAGAATGTAAGAAACAGAGGAAGAAGAAGGTGAGTACTAGTAATACACTTGGGAAGAAGTTGTAGGGTGGCTCCCAGAAGTTGGAGAACATCTCTGCCTAGGAGGGGGACTGGACAGGGAGGAATAACCAGCAAAGAGTGTGTGAAAGGATGTCCCTCCAGGGCACAGGCTGACTTAGCTGTTCTGTTTGGGAAGGAGGGTTTCCATCAGTTCCCATAACCGAAACCTGGGAGGAAATAAAGGCCCAGAGTGGGCAGGCAAAACAGAATAGGTACCTCCCGTATCCATAAGGTTACCCTGGAGTGTGCCCTGGGCTCAGCGATCCTCAAGTCCAGGCTTCTTCAGTCTTCTTCGAATCCCAACAGTTGAGGGAAAGGGACCACCTGGCTGGTCACACCCCTGTGTAGAGGCGCAAGGGAGGGGCCAGTCATTGGGTAGTCACTCTTCTAGTGTCCTGCTTGGTTGCAGGTGGAGACGACTTGGTTGCGGTGATGGCTTGCCCCTGGCAGAGAGGACAGCTGGTCCTCCTTTGGAGTTCTTGCTGGAGCAGCAGGCCACAGGTTAACTACCAGGGACTGGACTGGAGTGTTACCTTTTTCTGTGAATAAGCCTGCCTCTCGGGCATTGCAGAATTTAAAGGCCATTTTTATCAGATTTCGGATAGGGGTTTGTGGGCGGTTAAAGAATAACACTGGATTTGTATCTGGATTTTGGGTAATTTCCCTCACTTAATGTAAGTAGAGGAGTCAGTGGAGAAAGATGAAAGTGAGTGGGGAATTAAGAAAGCAGGTGAGGGGAGTGGAGAATTGAAGTGGTTTTCACAAGGTGAATGTAAGCAACAAGCAGAGCAAAATGACAGGACAGGAGCCTCAGGGAGGCCCCCCAAATTCTAAAGGCCACAGTTCCACTGATAAGACCTGACTCAATTCAGTTGCAAAGGGATATTCCCCAAATGATACGGGTGGAACAGCAGCCTCTAACAGAACGAAAATTGCAACAGTTGCAACTCCTTGAATCACATAGAGCTAACGTTCAGTCCACACGGTGCCCCAGTGTTTATTACACAAAAAAGAGATAAAACTAAATGGAGACTTTTACAGGACTTAAGAGCAACCAATAGACCCATGCAAAAGGTGGGAGCTTTACAGCCTGCTTTGGAACGTGAACTACAAAAGCCTAAAAACCAGGGACCAACGTAAGAAGAAAGTGGGGGAGGTTTTAGATAGGAAAACGGACAGAAAAAGAGGCGGGGCGGCAGAGAGGGAGCAGAAGGTGCTGGCCTATAGGGAGGTTCGTCGGCTGGATCAAAGGAGTGAGTGGGATCTGGTGGTGGGCTGTTATGGGAGGGGTGCAGTTTGTGAGCAAGGAGGACCTGGGTGGGGGAGCAAGAGGAGCAGAGCTTAGGGAATCTCCTTCCATTTTTTCAGTCGCTGGCAATAAAAGGTTGAAAAGGTCCCAAATTAAATTTGGGTCCAGGGAGCCTTCAGGGGGCCAATGGTTCCCATTATCTAAGGGATAGGTAGGCCAATCTTGAGTGGAAAATTTGATCAAAAGTTTGGCCTTAATGTCCGGTGTGAGGGAGAGTGAAGTGAGGTTCTGGAGGAGGCATTTGAGGGGTGAGGTGTCCAGAAGAGATGAAGACGCTCCCATATTGAGAAAAGGGAGAGAGGAGAGTGAAGAGGAGGACAGAGCAAGAAAAGGAAAATCCCAGGCCGGAAACGGTCGGTCGGGGGAAATCTAGGGAGCGTCCTCCAAAGACCCCCGCGACCGTGTGACTCCTGGGGAGTCAGGAAAAGGAGGTGGGTAGGGGTCGTCACCCGTGCACCAGATCCTTTTGGCTGAGAGCCAGAGGCGAAGTGCTGGGGCCACAGGGAACCTAGTACTAGGATTTCCTGGTTCGGAGGAGAAAGGAAAGGCTAGAGTGAAAGGAAAGAACGGAGAGAAAATGAAAGTCTTCACCTATTATAGACTCCTCACACCCCAAAGCAGATGAGACTGGCAAGTTGTCAGGGGGTCCACCGAAACCATAAAGATCGTGGTGGGGTGCAGTCCCCCCCCCCCCCCCAGAGGAGCATCAGGACTTTGCCGGACGATCACGGTCAAGAGTCCCGCTATAGCTCGAATGGGGCTGACGCTTGCATGGGGGCTTACCTAGGTGATGGCCGGTGGTGGGTGCGGGAGCCAGCATCTGAAAGGGCGGACGTGGGCAGGAGGTCTCCAGACGGTGGGAGGGAGCAGGGGCCTTCAATGCAGAAGGGGACCCTGTCCTGGGTTTCGGCACCAGATGAAAGAACAAACGGAGACCTTCTGCCAGGAGGGGTTGCGTTTATTAGCAAAAGCCACTCGCTTACATACACTTAAGCTGGGGGCAGGGGAGGTGATGGGCAGGCGGGGCTTGTGGGACGCCATCCTATTGGTGAACCTAGACATGAGGCCAAGGTGTCTGTGCCGGATTGGGTGCCTGTTGGCACCGGCAGGAGACAATCTTCCAGGAAGAGAAGCTCCCTGGGCGCCATCTTAAGGAGAAGGGGGACGGGGCGTGGGAAAAATGGAAGGGGAAATAACAATGAGGTAAATGGAGTCAACAGTGACAATGGTTTTGAACTTCACAAACATCGGGAAGGCTGTTTTCTCTTTACTCTTTGATGACTAAATGTTCATTTCATTAAATTTTGTCCAGGCTGTGGGGTGAATGACAGGGACTCCTTGGGTGGTTGCTGGAACCTCTCTCAGCGGTCCTGTCTTTGTAGATCACTGTGCTGCACTTGCTTGAGAAGCTGTTCCCATTGTCCCGGGCACACCCCCCGGAGCAGCCTGGCATCGAGCTGGCTAATTTTGTACAAAGATCATTTTCCTGGCTTGCAGGATCAATCCAATTCTTAGAGTGATGAAAATACCTGTACATTTTGTCATTTTTCAGTTTTAGGGGCATGTAAGTTCAAGCCCCCTGTGGCTTTGGCGACTGTGCGTGCCCAGCGGGGCCCCTGGCCTGTGCTTCCGGTGGCCTGTCCTCAGGGAGGCCTGCCCGGCTCAGCTCTGATGCCACTTCTCTCTCCCTGTTTCTTCCAGGTCCCAGGTGGGTCTCGTGTTTGTGGGACTTCTCTGGGGCTCGCCGGTCGGACTTGAGACGTTTGCCTTCACAGTGGGATTGACACATCGGGCACAGGTGCAGGATTTTTGTTTTCTGTTCCCCGTTTCCCCATTTCCCCTTCCCCTCCTTCCCCTCCTTCCCCTCCTTCCCCTCGGCTTCTCTTACAGGAATACCTGTGTTCGTTTCTGGTTCATCTCACTGGTTATGAAACACCCTCCTTCTAACTGTCCTGCTGTTTGCATGAAGCGTCCGCTACGTTCCCAGCAGTGCCCGGACGCACAGGGCTCCCTTCTTAAGGAGCCGAGGCACTCGGGACGGGGCGTCGACTGCCCGCCTGCACGTCCCCGGGCACCTCGGACCTTCACAGCTGTCTTCTGGTTTGAACGACTTGTTATTCAGTAACAGAATGGAATCAGACCTCATCTCACAGCACACCCAAAAGCACGAACTCAGAATGGACGGAGATTTCAACATAAGATCCGCAAGGCACTCACGGTGGCCTTGGCAGAGGTTGTCTGGGTGTGACACCGAGAGCCAGGCAGCAAAAGAGGAACAGCGGGCGCAGCAGACCCGGGAGCAGCAGATCCCCGAGAGCAGGCTTTCCGAACCACAGGCCTGGCTGGGGTCATCCCAACAGGACTCAGCGGCAAGAGCGGCCAGGGTGCCCGGCTGAGAAGAGGCCACGGACCCGGCAGACGCCCCTCAGGACACACGCACAGTGGCAGCAATCACGAAGCAAGGCACGCAGGCTGCAGTTACCGAGAAATGCACGTCGAGACACGATGGATCCTCCCGCGTCAGGAGGCCTGTGAGCAAAACGCTGGAGCTACGGGTGCTGTGGAGGGCGTGGAAAAGAGGACTCTGACGCTACTGGTGGGTCAGCTGGCGCAGGCACCAAGGAAGACCGAGCGACCCACAAGGAGCAGTGCCTCCTGACCGTACGCCCACAGGAAAAGAGCCTGTGCCCCGAGGAGGCAGCAGCACACTGTGCCCAGTGTGGCTCTCTGCATTCCTCACAGTGGTCGAGACATGAAAATACGGTAAGTGCCCATCAGGGCATGAAGGCAGAGGGATGAGGTGGCCTGCACTCACCCGCACATGCCCACAGAGGAGCCCCAGGCACTCTTGAAAAAGGGAGTGTGCCCTTTGAGACGTGGGTGAAACTGGAGGGTGTTACACTAAGTGAAGGCCAAACACTGACTTGTGGACACTGGACAATGCTGAGTCCACAACAGCAGAGCAGCTCCTGGGCCAGGGGATGGAGAGAGGGAGGCCAAGGGGCGTAAGTACAGTCAGGCAGGCTGAGTAAGACCCACAGCTGGAGCACAGCAGGGGTTTGGTAGATAATCTCATGTTGCATATCAAAAGTTGCTGAGAGATAGTTTAGGTACTTTTACCACAAAAAAAAATGGAAAAGTTGGAGACAATGGCTACATCAAATGGCTCATCCACAGGGACCGTCTCACCACCGACGCATGTTGGCCGAATGCCCCCTCTACCCCTGACCTGACACAACAGTGCTCCTTGTGCCCACCCCTTCCTTCTGAGAAAGATGGAACTGTTTCTAGATTTAGTCACCATTTAAAAAAATGCTGATGTCACAGGGAAAGTGGAGAGGTGGACACAGAGAAGCCTGACCCACACAAGACAGAATCACAAGACAGGTGGAGAGAGAATCACAAGACAGGTGGAGACAGAGAATCACAAGACAGGTGGAGAGAGAATCACAAGACAGGTGGAGACAGAATCACAAGACAGGTGGAGACAGAGAATCACAAGACAGGTGGAGACAGAATCACAAGACAGGTGGACATGAATCACAAGACAGGTGGAGACAGAATTCTAGCAGACAGGTGAATACAGAGAATCACCAGACAGGGGATATGAAAATCACAAGATAGGTGGAGACAGAGAATCATAAGACAGCTGGATTCAGAGACTCCCAAGACAGGGCTGTCTAGGATTCTCTGACTCCACCTGTCTTGTGATTCTCCAGATCCCCCGTCTTACAGATGAGGATGCTGGTACTAGAAATGCAGATGGGCAATGCACACAGATAAGGACCTGGACATTGTTAACCACGAGTCAGGTCCAAGCCCACTGCAGTGAGATTGCACTTCCATCCAGCAGGATGCAAGGCTAGGACTGAAAAGCGGGATGAAGACTGTCGCCAGCATGTGGAAGGTCAGAGCCCTCACACACCGCTGGAGGGAATGCACAAGGTGCAGCTGCTTGGGAAACGCCCTCATGTGACCTCACGGGATCAAACAGAGTTAGCTACCCCAAGACCCCGCACGTCTCCCAGATATGTCCATGAGAAGCAAAAGCACATGTTCACGTCCACCCACACTGAGGTTTACGGCACCATTATTCCAAAGGGCAGAAACAAAAGTTTGTAATTTGACAAGCGAGTAAAGAATGTGTCATGTCCAAGCCACACAGTGGAATATCTTTTGGCCATAAAAAGAAATGAAGAACTGACATCTGCCTCCATGTGGATGAACCTTGAGAACATGCTAAGGGCGAGAAGCAGTTGTCAAGCCTGCGGCTCAGTGTGGCCTGGTTCTCGCGGAACACCTGGAGCAGCGCGTCAGAGACATCAAGGGCACTGGCCGCTGCTTGGAGCTGGGGTGCAAGACCTTGCCCAGCCCACAGTGACTTCCTTTTGAGGAAATCAGATTCTAAACACGGCAGCCGTGTGGGCCGCGCATGGCTATGGACTACTGAAACCCACTGAGCCAGCACCCTGAGCGGGCGAGCTGCAAGCTCTACTGGGACCTGTGTCTCAGTGACACGCTGTGGCGGAACCCTGCCCCGCCCGCAGTCACACACAGCAGCTCAAAGACCCCCGCGCCTCACAGGCCTTCCCGCGGCTCCTCAGATCACGCCCATTTGGAAGGAGGAGAGAACCTTCTTCTTGGTTATTGACATCCCTGACTGATTAAAAATAGACACAATTTGAACAGTCTGATAAATGTGTCTGAAGTCACTGAATCAAAGCCACTTTTGGCAAGTTTGTTGTTTAATATCCTTTCATTTAAAAGATAGCCATGATCAGGGGCTATTCATTTGATTTTTAAAATGCCATTTCACTGAGTCCACTCACAGTGACCATCTGTGGAGTTCATTCAACAGATTTAATTCCCCCAGAGGAACCTACTCAGAGCCCATCGCCCCAGCACAGGGCTAACTCAGTGGTGGCCGTCAGGTGATGGACGCAGAGTTTGAAAGCCCACACCCTCATGGCGGATGGGAACCTGAACTGCTCCAGGTCGCCGGGTGATGCGGGGAGCCTCCCGTGGCACCCAGAGCAGCGTCTGCAGTGGCCTGGCCCCAGTGACCCAGGACTGACTCAGTGACCCAGTGACCAGGACAGTGAGTCCCTGCACAACACCAACTCTGTGCCTGGCCAGGTGGGTAACTTCAGACCATTCTCATCCCTGGGGCAAATCGAGACGTCGCTCCGCCCTGAGCCAGGGCCAGCTGCCCAGGGCTGGCACTGCTGTGAGCACCACAAGCCCTCGCACGCCCGGGGCCCTTCTGCAGGTGCTGAGTGCCGTAGGGAGCGCTCTCTGCTCTCGCGAGCGTGCCGGGGAAGACAGGCCCGGGGCAGGTCAGAACATGTCCAAAATGAACACCACCTCCACGGCAGACGCTGCCATTCACCACGAGCAGGAAGAGAGGAGGGTGTTCAGAGAGGCCTGGGGCACGTTTGCTGAAGACAGAGGTAGTGGTGGCCTCTTCGCAGAAGTCGTATTCTCACGGGGTGAAATATGACCTCGGTGGCAGCATGGGACGGGTTTCCATCCAGGCATCCTCCATGTTTTACAGAATGGACCCCCAATTAAAGCAGCACCTGATTTCAGATTTCCTCCAATTCACACTTTAGGGAATCAGAACAAAAACCAGGGATTCATGCTGTGTCCTATGTGTATATTTCCTTTTGTTTAATGTACAAATAAGGAGCCAAACTCTATCATGAGCCATAACCAATCAAGTTATAACAGAATGCTGCCAACGCCAATTACCATCAGCCTAGAGACTATGTGAACTAACATTGGTTTCCGTTTTCTCTACAAATCAACAACAAGGGCAAAGCAACATTTTCCAAAGGGTAGTCTTTGGAAGGCTGAATCCAAGGAACACTAACACGCTTTTAAGTAGAAGAGATCAAGTGAATTTGTGGAAGACTTGCTTAAGCAAAGGGGAGCTGGTTTTCTTTGTTTTACTGTGTTTTGTTTTCCTCTGTTGGGCCTTCCAATACCTGTCATCTACCTGTTGCTTTGGAATCAGCCTGTGAGACACATAATGCTGTCATAATCCACCCTGTCTCACCGTGACCAAACGACCTGGGCAGACAGTGTAGAGGAGGAAGCAGCTGTGCCGACTCACAGTTTCAGAGGTCCAGTTCATAGCTCTGGCCCAAGGTGAGGCAGACACAAAGCAGTGAGGAAGGCAGCTCAGGGCGTGGAAACAGGAAACAGCGAGCCCTGCTCACCAAGGACAACATGCAAACCCCACCGCATGTCCCCATGACCTGCTTCCTCTAGCCACAACCTACCCAACTACAGTCACCATCCAGATAATCTCTATCAACAGATTAATGCACCAATTAGGTTAAGGCTCCCATATCCCAATCATTTCACCTCTAAACCTTCTTGCATTGTCTCACACAGGAGCATTGGGGGACACCTGCTATCTAAACCATGACATTCTGTCCCTGGCTCCCCAAAGCTCATGCGAGTCTCACTTCATTTACAAGAGTCCCCATAGTCTTAATTCCAGCATTGTACAAAATCTAAGTTCAAATCACTTCTGAGACTTGAGACAAATTCTTAGCTCTTTTCTCCTGTAACGATGAAAAGCAGGTTACACATATCCAACGAACAGTAGAAGGGAGTAACATTTCCATTCCAAAAGGGAGGAATAAGGGCACAGAAAGAAGGAGTGGGACCAAATCAAGACCAAAGTGCAGCTGAACAAACAGGTCCTGCAGCTCCAGGCCAGCATCTGGGGCACGTGGCATCGTGACGTTCTCTCCAAGGGCTGATGTAGCTTTTCCCCTGTGACCTGCTGGCTGCAGCCCACACAGCCTCTCTGTTGGCGTGTTCCTGCTAAATTCCTGCAGCCTTCCTTGGCAGGCTTTCCATGACACTGGCATCTCTTCATCTGGGGCGGAGGGGTCTCCACTGCAGTTTCAGCTTCCGCCTCTTACCTTCACAAATTGCTCTCTCAGGGGCTGCACTTCTCCTTCCCCCCAGGCCTTCCTTTGAAATCTCAGTGGAAGCCTTCCTGACCCCCTACCTTCAGCATCCTGCCAGCCTGCAGAGCGAGCACCATGTGGTTGGCACCAAGGTCTATCACCATCTCAGGCAGATCCCAAGCCTCCAGGGACCATGGTTTAGCAGGTTCTGAGTGTCTGGGTGGCAGAGCATGGTGAAACAATTTCCTGGAACTCCCTTGTGCAAGCAGAGTGACCAGTAGTCTGTTCTCAAACAGTTTTACTTTTCCTCCCTAGAACCTATAGTGAGTATGGTCTTGCTAATTCCTGAAATGACCTCGGGCCATCTTTCATATTCTGGCTAAACTGCTTAACATCTCTTTAGTGGCTACAATCTCTTGAACAACCACACCTTCCTTAGTCTCTGTTGTACAAGCACTTTTCTGGCCAAATTGCAACCTTTTCAAATCTTTCTCCTCTGCTATCTGATCCTGATTAGCAGAGTAAACTTGGCTAAATGCAATATCCACGCCACCACCTGTGTTTTAGCCAGCTTCTGCTGTTGTCTTTATTGTGCCCAAAAGACCTGTCAAGAACAACGTAGAAGAAAAGGTTATTTTGGCTCACAGTTTCAGAGGTTCAGTCCACAGATGGCCGACTCCACAGCTCTGGGCCCAGGGTGAGGCAAAACATGGCAGAAGGTCATGGTGGAGACAGAGAGAAAGCTCCACTCACCAGGGATAAAATTTAAACTCCAAAAGCACACCCCCAGTGACCTACACCCTCTAGCAGACCCTACCTACCTGCAGTTACCACACAGTTAATCCATATCAGTGGATTTTCCAGTTTCCTTGGTGATGGAAGCACTGGTCTCTGCCCCAGGCACATCTCACATGTTGAAGAACTGGTGTAGATTTTCCATGGCTTATTTCTATTCTTCTCTTTTTGAATTTCACATTAACTAAGAAAAAAAGTAACATGGTATTAAGAAATTACTCAGCTGGTCATGGAGGTGCACACCTGTAATCCCAGTGGCTTGGGAGGCTGAGATAGGAGGATTGCGAGTTCAAAGCCAGTCTCAGCAAAAGTGAGGTGCTAAGGAACTCAGTGAGACCCTGTCTCTAAATAAAATACAAAATAGGGCTGGGGATGTGGCTTAGTGGTCAAGTGCCCCTGAGTTAAATCCCCAGTATCTCCCAAAAAAGACCTTCCAAACCCCAGAGAAGACCTCTGAGCTGCACTTTCTTTTTCTGTAAAGCATGTGAAGGGCATGTGCCCAGCCTGTGCACAAGGACAACAACAGAGCCAGCTGGAAGGCTTAAGGATTATCAGTGTTATGGTCTTCTCCAAAACAAGTTCAGAAACAGCCTGGGCCAGCAGCATGTCCACAAGCCACTGAGGCGTGGGTCAAAGCATTTGCTCACAGTAGCTCGGGTTCCCTTGACAAGCCTCAGCAGCCCAAGCAGGGCACTGCACCAGGCCAGGCAACCCCCACCTCGAGGGAGTGACACAGACCCCACACACATAGACAGAAAGGCAACACGATGCTGAATAGAAAGAGTGGCCTGAAGAAACCCTCAGAGAAAGGGTCAGAGGTGGAAGGGGCATTCACAGGACCTGTTAGCAGACCTCGGGATGGGGTGGTGAGCTCCACAGCGGTCTGAGTGAAGAGCCACGCAGCCCTCCACAGGCAGAGGCTGGGGAACGTCATGGCCTGGACACAGGCAGTGTTGTAAATAAGAAAAAGAAGTAAAACCTAGTCAGTAGCAATTCTAGGGTGCAACCCTGAAAAGCAACAGGACCGTGGTTTAAAATGTAAACACAAAACCCGACTTCCCGTGCTGGCTCTATTGATGGCATTCTGTACTAGCCAAGCCTCTAACCAACTAACCGAGCTAATGCAGAAGCCGATGCAAATCAATGACTTTGTATTCAAATCATTTCCCTTTGGCTCACAGGATTCGAAGCATTGGTCGGCAAAGGCAAGAACAGTGTGACCTATTTCTGCCAAGACACGGGTGATACAGCACAATACCAGCAGCAGCAACACCATCATCATCATCATCATCACCATCATCACCACCACCATCACCAACCATCATCAACGCCGCTACCACCACCACTGTAATCACCATCAACACAACCAAACCACTATCATCACCATCAACACCACCTTCACCACCATCATCAACACCCCATCACCATCATCACCACCACCAACACCACTATCATCACCATCAACACCACCATCACCACCATCATCAACACCACTACCACCACCACTGTAATCACCATCAACACAACCAACACCACATCACCATCATCAACACCAACACCACTATCATCACCATCAACACCACCTTCACCACCATCATCAACACCCCATCACCATCATCACCACCACCAACACCACTATCATCACCATCACCACCACCATCACCAACCATCATCAACACCACTACCACCACCACCATCATCACCATCAACACCACCATCACCATCAACACCACCATCACCACCATCATCACCACCACCAACACCACTATCATCACCATCAACACCACCATCACCATCATCACCACCACCATCATCACCACCACCAACACCACTATCATCACCATCAACACCACCATCACCACCATCATCACCACCACCAACACCACTATCATCACCATCAACACCACCA
>JAJEJO010000436.1:167461-179563 GCA_020662805.1 Glaucomys volans | reverse complement strand
CACCACCATCATCACCATCAACACCACCATCACCACCACTGTCAACACCACGACCATCACCACCATCATCCTCACTGTCATCAGCGGTGTCATCAACATCAGCAGCAGCATTAAAAAGAAACCCAGTAGGAATTCACCAAAACAACAAAAAGATATATACGTAAGTAGAATTGAGTTTGCCATTTAAAAAAATTATATACATATTTAACTATTTCTAATCTTGTCAAAATAAACATGAATTAAGATTATAACACTGAAGAACTCTTTTCAAACCAAATTATTTGAGATATATTTAAAAATACAATTATGACACCAACAATATGATCCATGAAAGAAAAAAAAAAGAAGTTGAGATTCATTAAAGTAACTTTTGCTCTGTAAAAGTACTCTTAAGACCAGGAAGAGGCAAGCTGCACTGAGAGAAAAACCTCTGCAAGGCACACATCTTATACTATTGGTATCCGAAACACACCAAGGCTATTTAAAAGTGAGCAATAAGAAACGTAACAACCAGTTAGGAAGTGGCCAAACCGAATAGACACCTAAGTTAAACAAAAGGCAAATAATCATAAAAATGGATGCTAAGCAGCGTATTCCAACAGAGAACTGCAAACTGGAATGCGGTGAGCTGTCTCTTCAGACCTCCAGGGACGGCTGCCATCCAGAACCCCCACAGCACGACGCTGGCGGCACGTGGGGTAGGGGCACCGTCACTCCTGCCGGGAATGCAGGCCGTGAGGCCACCTTGAAGAGCCTGGCAGTGTGCCTTACCGGGGCGACCCAGAATCGTGTCCCGGTGTTCACCCAGGCGATGAGTGGAAGCACGCACGGGAATGCTCACGCAGCTCCCGGTGATCGCAGAGTGCGCGGCTTCCAGGGCTTCTCAGTCCGCGAGGGGCCGAGCACCTCCACCTCCGCAGGCGGTGCGCCGCTCAGCACTGGAGCAGTGCGCAGGGGACCCCCGAGAGCGCAGGGGGACGTAGGGCAAGCTGCCAGGGCACGCGCTGTGCGATTCCAACTTCGTGACACCCAGGAACGCACAAAACTAGGGAACCCTGAAAAGGTCAGAAGTGCCCAGGACCAGAGTGCGGAGGGGTGCCGGGTGGGCCGCGGGGTCCTCCGATCGGTGAAATCAGGGTGCATGGTACCGTGCTTGCGCATGCGTGGCACTGGCCAACACCCACGCGGCTGCGGAGGCAGGGAGCCCCGGCAAGCTGGTTTCTCGCGTCCACAATGCAGCACATTGGGAGGAGTGCAAACCGTGGGCTGGGGTGGGGACATCCGGCAGCCCACGTTTTCCACTTGACTTTTCTTTAAACCTAGAACTGTTCTAAAAAATTAAGCTTATTAATAGTAAACCTTGAGGTAGAAACCCCCAGGAATCATCAGTGGGACAGGCGAGCTAGCACCCCAGAACAGCGCCGCTTCGGGCTGACGCCCCTGCTCGCGGTCCGGGAGCCGCTCGTGGAGGCTGTGCTACCAGGCTGACGGGCAGCAGGCCAGCCCCGTGGCCATCTCACCTCCGCCACGCGCACGCACTCGACTTCCCTTGCTGACTTCAGCCGCTTCCCACGTGGTTCGCGTGCGGTTTCTGCTCATGCTGTGGGAAGCCGACGTACTGCAGCTTCTCAGTGAAACCCGCCGTCCTTCACAGCTGAAAGGCGAGGCCGAAGAGGACTCCTCTACCTCCATCTGCACCGAAGCCTCAGGAGGCCGGGTTGCGGCTCAGTGGTAGAGCCCTGCCTAGCAGCCCGGGTTTGCACAGCACCACCCGTCCCCACAGGAGAGGAGAGCAGTCTTTGGGACCCCTCCTCTAGCAGCCTCTGCCCTGCCCTCCTGACTTCCCCTCCTCCCCGGGCCCTGCGGGGCCCAGCTGTCAGCTCAGTCCCAGCTCTCTCTGCCCTCCCGCAGAGTCCCTGCTTCCCCAAAGGCCAAGTAACCCGAATCCACAGCCTGCTGCACGGCCCTCCCTCTCCTCCCTCCTGGGGCAAGGACCCAGCTAATCCCTGGCTGCAGACACCATCCTTGTCCTCCTTCCTCAATGTCTCTTTTGCAGGGAGGGTGACAACAGTTTCCTTGCCTGATCTGGCCCTCCTCCTCCCCCCATCACCAGCCCCATGGGCTTGAGACCCTGGCCGGGGTTTGTTTCAGGTCCTGTGTGCTCAAGCACAGCACCCTGCTCTGGCCGCCTGGTGGTGGTGCACATTCCTGGCAGGCGCTGCACATATCTGCAGTTCCCGATAGTCCTGACTCATGGTGCTCAACTTACCGTGGTGGGTTTGAGATGGTGTGACAGCAGGCACCTTCCCAGCAACCCACCCCTCAGCCCTGTTTCTAGCAGTGGCCACCAGCCGCTCTCCCAGCCAGCACCACGGTCACCAGGGTGCACGGCTGGCACTGCAGGTGCTGCCAAGCCTGATGCTCTCAGCGTCCCAGACGAAGGTGCCACTTAGGGCATTCTCTACTTCCAGGGTCCCAGCCAGTAACCCCCTGTGCATTGAGGAGAACCCACCTGCACTGTGCCGTTCTGCCATGTCACCACTGCAGATGTCGTGGAAGGACCCCTTCCCTGTCTCCCATATTACCTGCACTTAAAATAGCACCCATCGGGATGATGGACATCTCCCAGATCCATCCACCACTTGCTCTCGTGGAGGCACAAGAGCCAGGTGCTGGCCAGTGTGGTCTGCACTGGCCTTGACGTGTCCAGCCACACTCCACACTGACCAGGATGCCTCACCAAAGGCACACCTGGTGATAACATGCGTTTCCATCCTAAAACTCTGGTTCCCACGACTCCAGATACCTCCAAACCCATGAGCAATCCTTCCATGGCTTGTGCTCTGCTTCTCTGGGCAGCCACAGACAGACAGAGCTGGACACTGATGGGTGGTGAGAATCTTGCACCAATCTCAGACACTTGAGGTACTTACAAGCTACCAACACCAGTTGCGTCGGATGGTGGGGCCGAGCCCTGTGGACCCAGCCTGGTCTCTCACACGGCCAGCTTCTAGCATTCAGGAGCCATGCAGCACCCCCAAGTAGTGAGACACGTTGCCCCTGTCACCATAGAAGACAGAACTTCTCGGGCCCTCTGGATTTTGGAGACGGAACAGGGAAGCTTGGAGTGTGCTGTGATCCACTTACCGAGTAGCCCGCGAGCTTTCCATTTTGAGCTGGATGCACATCAAGGCGCACAGTTCCAAACTGTGCAAGCTACCGCAGCGTGTGTCCCTAGATGGCCTGGCACGTTAACAGAGTGCCGGGCTGTGTGGGTCCTGACGAACTCCCGCAGGAATCACATCACCAGCCAACCCAGGACTGGGAAAACCACACCCTCTTCCCCAAAAAACCAGTGTCCCCCACGAGAAAAGGATCCCAGCTTCCTAGGCTGTGGAGAGCATAGACCCCTCACCCTGGACCTCGAGGGGATGCCACTGAGACTGCACCACGCGTGTGAGTGTGTGCACGTGTGTGTGCCTTGTGCCTTCAGAGGGTAAGGAGCATCCTTGGTGCATGGCTCAGGTAGGACCCACTCCCTCACCCACCTCCGGGGCCCAAAAGGTGTGGCCTGGTTGGCAGGGGATGTTGGATGCTTCCTGACCCCACAAGGGAGCGCCTGCCATATTGACCTGGGGGCTCCCTGAATGGGCGCGGGCAGGAAGGCATGCTGTGGCACAGTGCCCCGATTCAGCTGGCAGGAAGTCGGTCAGGGAGAGAGGGCCTGGGGATGGGTGCTCATGGATTCCCAGGCAGCAAGGAGCCACCTGGACAGGGTCCACTTAGATCAGAGGACAAGGTCTGGGAAGCATGTACACGAAGGGTTCCCAGGACAGAGTGAGGCACCACAGCCCCGACTTATCACTGAAGGGCTCACGACAGGGGCAGAGTGAGGTGACAGAGTGAGGCCTGGGTCCTGCCTTCTCACGGAGGACAGTACTGCGAAGGGATGGCAGTGTCCCAGGGAGCAAGACACCTGCTCTTTCCCTCCTTCCCTGCACACACACACACACACACACACTCACCTGCCACTCCACGGGGCACTTGTTGGTAAAGGTCCACAGATGCCAACATAGACATCGGCCCCCTGGGCCCTGGCTGTGGGCCCAACCCCAGCATCCTGCAGCCCCCTGGGCGCTCTTCCCACTCTCCCCATTCCGTACCTGCAGAACATTATCCAGTTCATTAGAAAGTAGCTCGGCTTTCTCTAACTCTGCGAGAAGACTAGTCCTGGACTTCTCTTTGCACGTTTGCTTACTCATTAGTTTTCTATTTAATCCACAAATATTCCCCGAGCAGGGAGTAGAGGGACCAGGGCTCCAGGGCTCCAGGGACGTAAGGATGAGCAGGAGCAGGCCTGCTCCCCACACCTGTGCTCAGAGAGCCCTCGGTGGGAAGGAAGCCGCTGCCGGGACTCACAGCTCCCGAGGCAGATGGGCAGTGCCCGTCCCACACCTCCATCCTGCTCCCAGCCGAGGCTACGTCCCTCGCCAGCTCAGCCCCAAGCCTTGCCTCTCAGCGGGGCCGGTTCCCTTCAGCCGGGCGTCTGGAGGCTCTGAAGCTATTGGGTCTCGTGGGCAGGGGGCTTTGTGAGCAGGGCCTGCATCCACCTCTGTCCTGCCAAAGTTGCAACTTGGGCTTCAATCTTCAGGGGTCGAAGCTGCGAGTGACGGCAGGAGCCCGCAGGAAGAAGGTTGGCACCCCACGCAGGGAGGAGGCTGTGACATCTGAGGGGCCTCCAGGAGGCCACGGGAAATGCAACTTCAGTGAGACCTCTAATAGCGAAAGCCCTCCTGCTCACCGAGGGCTGCTGGGGAAGGGAGTTGGAGCGGCAGGTGGAGGTGACGGGAAGGACCTGCGAGGGCAGCAGGCAAGCCTGTCCCCAGTGCCATCAGGTCACAGCAACTCACACTTCATTCACTCATCCTTCTCTCCAGTCATGAATCACAGCAGTCTGCGTTGCTGTCAGAGCTGAGACCTGGCTTCGTGGCAGAGTGCCCCGGGTTCAAGCCCAGGACCCAGTGAATAAATAAATGCGTAAGAATAAACTCGACCCGAGTCTATTTAATTTAAAAAAAGTTCAACCTCATTATTCCTAAAGTCAAGGGTGGAAAAGTCTAATTTCTAATTTCTACCAAGTAGCAATTTTGTAACATTAAGCCTCCCATTACTTCAAAATTAAAAATTAATTTTTAAAGATTAGATAGACAATTAGAGGTTTACTCTGATTTTCTCCTGAATATTCCTACAAATCGCCCAGCCCTCCACGCCGATCTGCTTCCTGATTTCTTACTGCTGGATCCACGATCCCTGGCTTGTGTTGAGCTCTTCACGCCCTCACTCCTTTCCTCCCTTTCTCTCCTCGCATTTATTAAGTGTCTGTTGTGGTAAAATGCAGCGCTGCTGAGGACGCTGTGTGCACGAGGCTTCAGCAGGCGCAGGCTCTCTCGACCCGGGGATGCCAGCTGGGGAGATGGACCCCTGAAACCAGCTCCAGCTTTTGGGACTGGCTCTGCTGCAGGACCTCGAGGAAGCCGGGCGGCTTTCTGCCGACCTGTAGCTGGGAGCAAATCTGCCCTGGCAGGAGCTGCGGCCCAGCCCGCGCTGGGTGGCTGTTCTGAAGAGCCGCCTCTGGCTCCTACTGCAGAGCCCCTAAGCACAGCGTTGGAGGCCGGGCCTCCCTCGGGAAAGAAGGGGGAGCCATCAGGGGTCCCCCCTGCCTCCACAAGGGCTCCTGCTCAGCGGCTGCAGGAGGAGAGCCTCACCTGAGCAGTTCCACGCCAAGAGCGCTCAGGTGCAGGCAAGTGACTGCCTGCCTGCCCTTCGCAGGTGAGTCGCCAACTCGCCCAGGGCAAGGCCAGGCCTCTGGGAGCGTCACCAGTAACCGCAGCAGCCACTTCCTGTATCCGTGTGGGGTCCCGGCACACTCCCCCTCCTGCTGTCTCCTCAGACACCTGTGGGAGGTGGGCCGCATGGGGGCAGAGACCTCACTGGCCACCTGGCCTTCGCCCTGTGAGACATGGCCGGCCGGTGGCCTGGGCCAACTCCCTGCCCTCCCACCACCTCCGTGGCAGTTCAGGCTGGCGGGGGCATCAGAAGTTCATGCCAATGTCATTGGCTCTGCTGAGCTGCCAGGAGATCCTGAGCACGCCCTTCCCAAGGCGGATTCCTCAGCGGGCGCTGATGGCCTGGGGAGAAGGCAGAGCACGGAGGGGCCTCCTCCTGCGCCCACCTCGCTGGGCCTCGGAGGCAGTGGGAGTGAGGGCCGACCACTGCCCAGCCACAGCCCCCCCGAGCCCGGTTCTCCTGTGCTTCCCACCTGTGCCCAGGGCACTGGTGCTGGCCACCGTAGATGCTCTCGTTCTCACCCTTGGAGACCCCGCGCTCCCAGGCCAGCCGTGACTGCAGCCTAGGCCCAGCCTGGCAAGCGCCCTTCCGGTGACAAGCGCTGGGTGCACAATCTCCTGGGGCGAGGTGCTGAAGCTGCAGTTTGAAGGCCATTCCCATAACTTCTGAGAGAACTGGCAGGTGGGAAATGAGCCGACAGCGCAGATAGATGGCCAGGTAATCAGGAAGGTCGTTAGCATGGGAACGACTGCGGCTGCCGTAGGCTGAGCGGGACCCCAGATGTCAAGGCGGAGTGGCTGCTGCCTGAAACAGGCTCTGAGTGCAGACTAGTTTGGCAGCCGTCGCCATGGAACCGCCACTGTCTGCTGTGGGGCGCCACACAAAGTGGGGAAGACAGCGGGCTCCTGCTCCAAGGGCCAGCCGCCAGCACTGACCGACAGACGGCAGCTGGGCTCGGTGGCTCCAGCTACAGGAACCGGAAGGACCGACAAGTCAAGAAACCCGGGGTGCAAGGGCTCTGTGTTTAGAGGTCCTGCGAATCGCGACCCGGGTACCGCACAATGCTTAGCCCTCAGGTTCGTCCACGGGCAACAGTGGTCCCCAAGTGCCCCGTGGAGCTGGGACCCCGCTGCCTCCCACACTGACCCGTGCTGAGTTCACGGGCACTGAGGGAGCCCTGTTGGCAAGGCACAGCCACACGCTGGCACACACCGTCACACGGGGAGTGGCAGAGTGGTCCCCTCCTGGGCTGTGGGACCATGTGACACCTTCGCTGTCCAGGCCTCAGGAACCACTGCGACCACCCATCACACAGGCCCGTGTACTGACCTGGCCTCTGAGACGACATGGTGAAGGCAGAGGCAGACCCAGCAGCAAACTGCTGGCTCCCGGCTGGGTTCCCATTCCTGCCTGTCTGCCATCGCCTGTCCACTCCTGCAAGGCCAGGTCATGCCCCTTCTGCAGGGGCCTTTCTGCCATCAGGCCACCTAGGTGCACGTCACGGCTCTGCACTGGGCGGAGTGCCTGGCTGCACGTTCCCTGGGAGCTGGTTGCCCTGGTGGCCTCCTGGGGACTACGCAGGACCTCGCCTCACCTTCTGCACCCCCGTGCCTGGCGCAGTGTGCCTGTCCTCGAGGTTGGCAGAGGAGTGCTGACTGGGCCTCTGCAGGCCAGGGATGCCCTGCCCCTGGGCTCAGCCGTGGACGGGAGTCTTCACAGCTGCCACAGGGGAGAAGCCACACCCCACAGCAGGGCCACGGGACGTGCGGTATCTGCAGCCGCTGCAGCGAGGGAGCTGAAACTTCAGAGTCGCATCCAGACTCCAAACGCGAGGGGTCCGAGGACGGGTCAGGAACGACTTTGATCCTCTCAGCAGCCGCGCAGGTCAGGGCGGGAGGGACGCCTGCTTCAGACGAGCGACTCTTCAGAACCTCGCGTCCTCACGTGCAGTGTGACTCAAGTCTTGGCCTCCCAGACGACTCTCTCTCTCCCTGCCAGGCCTCACACCGACGTCCTCGTCCCCCGACTTGCAGCTGCGCGTCCCACTGCAGTCAGCCTGACAGCCCTGTCCCTCCTGTGTGTCTCTGGCCCTCTGATTGCCCCAGTCATCTGGGTCCAAGTCCTATAGAGTGTCCAGTTCTTTGCGCTCCCTCTTCGCGCCTCAGTTCAGCGTGTGCGGGGGAAGGGTCCTCACTCCTCCCGCCGTCAACACGCCCCCCACCCCTGCAGGTCTGGACCCCACGTCCACTCTTTTGCCTCAGCCCCACTGGGTTGAGATGAGGATTGCAAGGGTCAATGCCTCAGCCCGTGTCCACTTGCGTCTTGAGCTGGTGTGACCCGCAGGCCTTCTGACCCTGTGTCCTCCTCTGCTGCAGAGTTCCCTCGGGCGGTCAGTGCCCACCCTCCACGTTCCGCCGGCTGGCTCCGGATTCTCCCTTCCCAAATGCTTTGCCGGGACTCCCCATCCACAAGTCCAGGCAGTTTGTCTATCCTGCTGTCTCCCTCTGAGCGGCAGCTCAGTCCCGCTGGGTGGCGCCTCCCTCTCAGTGGGCTCTGGCTGTCCTTGAAGACTCACTCAGCCTTTGCCTTCAGGGACGCTCCTCTGACCATCCCACCCTCAGCTAGCTCTTCCTGCAAGCTCTGTGCTCAGAGGGCACACGTCCACAAAGGCCCATGAGCACAGGGAGCCCTGGGGGGCCCTACTGGTCTGTGCCACCTTGGTGTTCTGTTGGGGCCTAGGAGACAGAGCCTGGCCTCAACGGCCAGTGTGACCTCCACACCTGGTGTGGAGCAGGGCTGGGAGGGCGTTCCGGGAGGCTCCCCCATGCAGGCAAGGCCTCCCCCAGCTCTGAATGCCACCGCTGGTGGGACTGCACTTCTCAAGGGGACACACAGGCTCCCACCTCCTCCTGGCAGTGACAGAGAAGGGGTCCTGTCCTGGCCCAGCAGCCCCAGGACATTTCACATCCCAGGAAAATGAAGACACAGCTTCCACAATCCCAGAAGAACGAGGCTGCGTGTCCTGGGCATCTCACCACCGTCCCCTGGGCATCTCACCACCGTCCCCACCAGGGGAGTTCTGGTCCTACAGAAGGACCCATGCCATCGGAGGCCAGGCCAGCTGCTGTCCCCAAAGGGAAACACAGAATGGGTCCTGGACACCTGGCCTAAGTCAACCCTGTTAAGCCTCAAAGGCCCAGAGGTGGCACTGCACCCTCAGAGAGGCCTGATGGCCTGGGGGCCGCACTCCCGGAGCCACAGGTGGGAGGAGGCAGACCCCTGCCAGCATGGCCCCTCACAGACAGGCCGCGCACACACCCAGGAGTAGCCCGTGCTCCTCACGGCCAGCACCTGCCTCGTGTTTGCAGATGTCCACCCGTGACCCCGGCTCCCAGTCATGGTGGGTCTTCATGAAATGTGACCTGCCTCGTGAGAAGCCTGGCGAGGCCAGGGGTTGAGTGTTGGAAATGAAAAACGACTCAGGTGTCCACAAGAGCGCTCTCCATCGCCGTGGGGTCTGTGGAACACGGTGCACAACTCGTCAACTCGTCAGAATGAAACGAGCCGCTGTCCTGGTGCTCTCGGGAGGGTCTACGCCATTCCAGCACAGCGGGGCTCAGCGTCTGTCAGCTGCCCGTTGGCCCCCTGCGGGGTCTCCCAGGGCCGAGGGCAAGCCCTCGCTGATGCCCGTCCACCAGGCCTGGCAGGCTGCTGCTCGTGCCTCCAGGGCACTGCCTGTGTGCCCAGCCTGCGTGGCCAGCAAAGCCTCTCCCACTGCTGGCAGTGGCCTGTTCGGGGTTGGCGCTCGACCCAGATCCCGCCCACCAGGCTTGCTTGGGATTCTCATCGGGTGGCCTGGGAAGGAGCGCCTTGCTTTGAATGGGACTGCGCCAACGAACAAGGGACGCCCGGGGCTATGGGCCACCACCAGATAGGCACAGGGCCTGCAGGCCTGGCCTGCCCCTTGCAGCAGCACTGACTGGAACTGAGTCCTTTCCACAACTGGGTGTTTAGGGAATGTGGGTTAGGGTTAGGGTTAGGGTTAGGGTTAGGGAGGTGGCTGAGGGCTTCCTGAGTCACACTGACTCCCAGCACCCATGCCGCGGAACCCTGACTACAGAAGGCTTCCCCCGACTCTGCTGACCTTAGTCCACCAGGCTCTTGTAAGTGTTGGCAGTCCATGACGTCCAGGTAGGAGGTGGCACTTCCATGGTGGTGGAGTGCCAGCCAGTCCACCAACCTCTGTGGGCACTTGGCTTGTTTCCTCTGGCGACCTCATGAAGGTCTGCATCCTGACGTGGTGGGGACATGTCTCCTGCCGGGGGGGGAAGCCCCGGAGCGAGGTCTGTGGGTCCCGTGGCTCGTGTGTTCCACGCTCAGAAGACACTGCTGTGCTGTCCCCACCCTGCCACCCAGTGGCCCACACACTGGCTCCTCTGGGGGCCCTTTTGCTCTGTGGCCTTCCAGAGTGCCTCGGAAGCCAAGCTGAGGACTTCCCTGCCGTTGGCCACCCAGTCCTTCTCTTCTGGACCAGGGCTCCAGCTGCCCCTCCTGCAGTCGCTCTCTGCCACCCCGGGTGAGTTGGTCATTCACGTCTTCACCCCTGCGTCCATGGCCAGCACCTCCTTTGGCCTGCGGTTGGCATGTTCTTTCTCAATGGCGTCCTTTGGAGAGAGTCCGACTAGCCGCCTTCTCTCTCCCGTGACCGGTGCCCTTCACATCTTATTTAAGACGCTTCTCCTATCCCAAGACCACAAAGGCTGTTTCCTCCTGCTTTTCCCTGATATTCAGGTGTAAGTTTAGACCTCGGATCTGTTTGAAGTGATTTCTGCGAGCAGTGTGAGGAAAGGGTCAAAGTTCCTTTATCCACATAGACACCCAGCTTTTAGCACCATTGATGAAAAAAGCAATTCTTTTCTCTAAAAATAACCCAGGCACATTTTTCAAAATTCAGCTGAGCTGCCGGGCTGATTTGTTTCTGGACGCGTAATTCTGTCCTGCGTGTCTCTCTCTGAAGTGCCTGCTGTCTTGAGCACGCGGTACTCAGGGAAGGCTTGATCCAGATAAAGTCCTCAGACTTTGGTTGTTAAAAACCTGGCTATCCTTGGTGTCTTGAATTTCCGTATACATTTTACAACAAGCTTATGAATTTCCACAAAATTCTGCGTGTATTTTCAAGGATATTGATTGAATTTATAGGTCAGCCTGGGGAGTAGTTCCATCTTTGTGATATGAGTCTTCTGGTGGGTGGGCTCGGGGTCTTTCTCCACTTGTTTTGACATTGTGCAATATCTTTGTTTATGAGCATACAGTGCACATGTATTTTACACAGTTTGTTAAATTTATTTCTCAGTACCTTATTTTTTATATTATTGTAAAAGGGTGTGTTGAACAGTTTAAGATTAGTATAAAGAAATAAAATGGATTTTGTGTGTTTCTATAATGTCCTTAAATCTTGCAAAATGCACATAGTAATTATAGCTTATTTTGTAATTTCCTCAGGATTTTCTGTGTAAACATTCATATCATCTATGAATAAATACCATATTTCATTTTCAGACACAAATTCCTTTTAGATTTTTCTCGTCATATTTATGCTATGACTTCAGCAAGCCGGGATAAGCAGGTGCAGGCAGACCTCCACCTTGCTCCCGGCTGAAGCAGAAAGCCAGCGGGGTGTCCTCCCCGACACCGGCCGGCTGTGCAGGCCGCTGGCCTCAGGGGGACACGCCTCCGTGGGCCTGGCGTCCCTTCCACGCGTCTTCCACTCCATCCGCACACTCCTCCACCAGAGTTTTCACAGCCTTGTTTTTTGAGAATACCAGTCTTTACGTGTCTTGGCTTTGTTTTTTCCTGTTTGGGGACTGAGATGTCACTGTCCTCACGGACGGGACGCTGGAATGCTCTCTCTTGCTTCTCAGAGGTGGCTCCTTATCTCGGAGCCTCTGCGGGAGCTCTGGGCTGCCCACGGTGGGTGGAGTATTAACTCTCCACCCAGCGTCCTCAGCGACGTCCCAGCTGAGCTCTCTGCTCCTCCGAGTCTGTTTTATCATTCGCCACTTGTGAAGAATTTGTCTACTTCATCTAAATCATCAAACCTGAAAACATGAATTTTTTTCATGTAATTTCTTTATTGTGGTTTTTAAAATGTCCACCGGGTCCGTATTGATGTCTGACAAAGTCTGATGTGATTTTGTCTTTTTAACTAGTCTGAAAATCTGACTTGCTAGTCAGAGTGTCCTCCTCCCCTCCCCC
>JAJEJO010000436.1:134651-167451 GCA_020662805.1 Glaucomys volans | reverse complement strand
GTCTGAAAATCTGACTTGCTAGTCAGAGTGTCCTCCTCCCCTCCCCCCCCTCCCCCCCCCCTCCCTCCTCCCCTTCCCCTCCTCCGCCTCCCTGTGCCCTGCACTTCTTTTGAGGATCTGAGGTTCCATCTGAAGCCTTCACTCTGAACAACCTCCCTTGGTATTTTTATAGTGCGGGTCTGCTGCAAAGAACGCTATCAGTGCTCGCTTAGCAAGAACCCTTCCCTGTCTCCGTGTCTGAGGGAGAGCGTCATTAGCTACACGTTTTTTCTTTCAGTACTTTGCATGCTTTATTTCAACCTCCACACTTCCTGTCGTTTTGGATGAAAACAACGATCAGCTACATTTTTCTTTCAACCTATGAGTTGTCCTTTTCCTCACTGCCTTCAAGATTTGTTGTCTGAGTTTCAAGTGGAAGGAGTGCAATGCATCCTGATACATTTCTTTTTCTGTGGATCTTACTTAAAGCTTTATAGATTTGCAAATCAGGGGGAAATTCCAGGCATGACTACACTCATTGTTTTATGATTTGTATTTTCCTTCTGTCTTTTTGGAACTCCAGTTAGAGGTATGTTGGAAAGCTTGATCCTGTTCCACAGACTGAGCCTCTCTTCAGCTTTGCTCAATCTTTTGGCCTTGCTCCTTACATTGGGTTTTTATAGATCTGCCGTTTTAAGTGGATCCCTTCTTCTATGTCAATGTTGCTGGTGGACCTATTTCAGTAATTTTTATTCCCTGTTATGATTTTCAGCTCTAGAATTTGTGACCTTTTTAAATATAGTATTCATGTCTCCATTGATATTTTCCACCACTCACTAATAGTATATTTTCATCGAATTATGGATCACCTTTAATTATTTGAACACACGTGTGAGAGCTGCTCAAATAACATGTTCACATGGTCATCAACCACTGGCTCCAGTCCCAGGAGCACAGGAAGGTCTTCTTCCGGATTTGGGGTTGCCCCTCCTCTGCTCTGGTTCGCCATTTCTGGCTAGCAGGGAAGTCCGCACACTCTGACCTCCCTGGATTTCCTGCTCTTCGAGGCCGTGCATGCTGTCTTGCTGGACCTTTCATGTGCCTGCACCAGAATGAGCTTTTCCTTCCATCAGAACGCGGTCCTCCGGCCCGGCCGAGCTTCCAGAGCTGACCCACCTGGGAGTCTCCCTGTTCCCGCTTACTTCGGTTGTCACCCAGGGGTTCATCAGAGGTTTTTCTCTGATTTCTGAAACCAGCGAGGCCTCAGCCATCTGGTCAGGCCCTGTCCAGTTCCGGGAAGCAGTTCAAGCTAGCCAGGCTGCGTGCTCTCCAGGGACTTCTGCACAGACGTGGCCCAAGCAGCAGTCAAGGAGGGTGGAGAGCGTGCCATCCGGGTTCCTGTCCAGCTATGAGCCCTGCTGAATTTTCCCTTCCCATTTCCTGCTGCTCAGCCACCCAAACCAAAGGCACTGCCCCTACTATTTAGAGATTTTAAAAAATAACAACTATTTTCTTTCAGGTGCCTTCAGATTTCTCTTTCACAACATCTTACGTAAATTAACTAATATGACGCAGTGAAAGTGGATTCCACGGGGCATCCAGACACTGAAAAACATGGTCAACGGTTCTTCTCGACATGGCGCGCACGGGTTCGCACAGCGGTGTTTAGAGCAGCTTCGACACGCAGTGCGCGGAGGTAGACCAGCGGCCTCCCAGCATTCCCGGCTGTTCTGCCCTCTGACTTCCTGCCTGGCGAGGTGGACAGCTGTGTCCCACTCACCCGTGATGGCTGGGCGCAGATGCCCGGCCCGGCCCCACTGCCCTGCGTCCTCACACCC
The DNA here is from genome assembly GCA_020662805.1 of Glaucomys volans. Taxonomy (NCBI): domain Eukaryota; kingdom Metazoa; phylum Chordata; class Mammalia; order Rodentia; family Sciuridae; genus Glaucomys; species Glaucomys volans. The sequence continues at coordinate 165,634 of JAJEJO010000436.1, read as the reverse complement.
TCAGGCAACTCCAGAACCCTCTGCTCCAGACCTGTTTCCAGGGAAGCTTTTATCTGCACTGAAACCCGCTCACTAAGGCACCGAGTTCAAGACGGTCACTTAGCACCTGAGTCCCAGGCACCTGCTTTTCCTGCTCTCCGACCACAGTTTATTGAAAGGCATTAAGAGCCGTAATGCGTGGAGGCGTGGGCTGCACCCTCCCCGGGAGGACCCGGAAGCGGAGCGGGCGGAGGAAGGGCTGCGTCGGAGCCCGGAGCCCGGAGCCCGGGTGTGGTTGCCCAGGAGACGGACGGCAGCGGTGGAGCACCAACCCCGCACCCTAGCCACAGCTGCGGGGGCAGCCTCGACGGGAGGCCGGGAGGTGGCTGGGCCGTCCAGGTGCCGGCAGTGGGGACCACGAGCCGCTGGCTTGCTTCTTCAGCATCCTGACTCGTGCCTCAAAGCGGGAGGCTCAGGAAAACCTCCTGCTTCGTATTGGAATTAGGAAACGGGCTTCCCACTGGCCTCTAGCTCAGATCTCTCCCCGTGGAGCTTGTCCGGGGCCTCTCCTCCTCCCAGCTCCACGGGGTTGACCATGCGGGTCATTCACCACGTCTCACAGGATGAACGCTCAGGGATCGCCCCTGGGGGAGAGGGCTCCCGAGGCTGCTGCAGAGGACAGAAATGGCCCATGGGTGGGTGGGACCCCGGGGCCTGGTGGGAAGGCAGGCAGGGCCTTAGGGGCCACCAGGTGAGGCTGTCTCTAGAGGCCTGTGTGGCAGAGCAAAGGGGTGGTGACCAGCGTCACTGGGCTCTCCCAGCAGGGAAGCCATGCCTTTCCACCCGTGCGAATGTGACGACACTCCCGCCGGCTCGCTGCAGGGCACCAGGGCCGCTTTCTGAACGTCGCCGGTGCCAAGAAGGTGGCTGTGTCTGTGCCAGTTTGGACTTCCTGCCAGATTAGAGGTTTCTTGGAGGCAATCACATTTGGGAAGTAAGATTTTGCTTATAAAAAGGATCATGAAACCCAACATCAGCCCCTTCATCATACTCCATGAAGGAATGTCACTCCTTGGTCGCTGCACGTGGACAGAGTTCAGCATTTCCAGAACGAGACCTGGCGAGTGCCCTGAAGGTGTGGGTGCGATTTTGAAATGTCTGCCTGAAGTGGACCCTCTGTGTATTTCACTCAACGTGCCCGACACAGCACGTTTGTCCTTAGGGTTGCCTGAAGGAATGGACTGCACGTGGCTGAAACCAAATACCCAAAATATCAGAACTTGAAATACATCTTTACTCCCTTCTGTGCTCAAAGAGGGAGAAACCTGAACTCTGTACTCAGGCCTTCTGTAGATATTTACTGAGCACTTAACTACATTTGCAAATACTTACTGAGCACTTACTACATCTATAAGTACTTACTGAGCTCTGGCTACGTCTGCAAGTACTTGCTGCATCTCTAAGTACTAACTGAGCACTTATCCCATCTGTAAGTGCTGACTGAGCACTTACTACAGGCAAGTTCTTCCTCGCTACTGTGGGAAACACGAAGACGGCCCTGTGGTTCTACAGCTCAGGAGGATCAAAATACAAACAGCTGCATGGCAATCTGATTGCTTCCGGGTTGGACAGGATCCTATAAATCACTGGAGGGGAGATGGCACAAATCCTACGCAGGGAGCACCCACACAGGTGATCTAGTTTTTAAAAAAGTCTACGGACGGTCTGTGGGGGTTTTGCCAGACTGAGCCTGACTCCAGCTGGGAGCAAGTGGCCTAGAGTTGGTGCCTCCCACGTCTGGATTTCCTCCTTCTGTTCCTTTGCTTTCCTCTCTAAAGCCCAGACCGCTTTCCTTCTCGGGCCCTGCCTCCCAGGCCTCTGCAGCGTTGCTCTCTGGGTGGTAAATTCACTGTGTTCCTTGCCCTACGCCCCGCTAAGCAAGGCCTGAGCTGTGTCAGTGAAGTGTCTGAAATGTAAGTCCTCCTGGGGGCCAGAATGGTGTCCTTGGCTCGGTGGGATTTGGTCTTTGTTCTGCACAAGGCCCATTTACTGAGCAAGAGAACATAAGCAATCACAGCAACGTCCTCGAGGCAAGGCACAGGCAAATGACCTGCTCCCAGTCGCCTGCCACCAGCAGGGGCTTTGACAATGGCTTGTCACCTCCACAAGAAGGGTAGTATTTAACCCACCTATTTTTTCCATTATGTGAAGTCATTTAAGGAGGCTTATTTCTTTTTAATAGCAAAATGAGACAACTGAATATTTATCCTTTTAAGCATCTTTTGAAAATCAAAATTACTCTTTAATCCCAATTGTGGTTATTAACCAATTAGTTCCTCCACATCTCACTTAAATAATTTATTTCAGAACACACTCAAGGACAATTCTCAGACCCAAGTACTGCTTCAAGTTCACATAATCACGGCAGCCTCAGAACGGCATGCATTCCCAGCACGAGGGTCCCACAGCCTGCACGGTGTCGCCGGGGCAGTTGCCTACCTGAGCAAGGAGGGCACGGAGGCAGCAGCGCAGCGTGTGCAGAGAACACAGCAGCAAGGCAGACTGCACCGGCCAAGGGTAGGTGCCAGAAAAAGCCGCCTAATAGAAACACTTGCAGACGACTGGGTGGTGTGAGCCAGCAAGTGCACTCAGGCGAAGGTGCGCGGCTGGCTGGGCAGCACCTTGCAGAGGGGCGCAGATCACAGTCTCAAGAGGCAGGACAAGCAGAAGCCTGTGAAGGACAGTTCCATACTGGCTCACACCAAGGTGTGTGGTGGGAAGGCAGGAGAGACACCTCTGGGGCTTGCTCTCCTTTTCTTGATGCATGACCAGGAGAAGATACCTTAGATAATAAGGCCATTGTGAGCCAAGGCCTTGGAACTCTTGATATGTTGGAGAGGAATATGCATATTCCTGAAACTCTTAGACTCACTGCTAATCACAGAAAGAAGGAAGGAAGGAAGGAAGGAAGGAAGGAAGGAAGGAAGGAAGAAGACGCCAGCCAGGTGTGGTAGTGCATGCCTGTGGATTGCAGCAGCTCGGGAGGCTGAGGCAGGAGGATTTCCATTTCAAAGTCAGCTTCAGCAGGCACTGAGCAACTCAGTGAGACCCTGCCTTTAAATAAAATACAAAATAGAGCTGGGGATGGGGATGTGGCTCAGTGATCAAGAGCCCCTGAGTTCAATTCCCAATACTAACAAAAGAGAGGGAGGGAGGGGGAGAGAGAGAGAGAGAGAGAGAGAGAGAGAGAGAGATTGAGGAGGAAAGATTTTGGAGGGAGCTGAATCTGCACACGAGGCGCCCACGGCATGCATTCATGCTGAAAGATGTGTTCATCATGAAAACACTTCTCAACATAAAATGTGCCAAAACTTACTGAGACCTTGAAAGTAGAGAGTAAAGACAGTTCTATGAATGTGTGGGTTGTGTACAGAGCCTCTCTAGGAATCAGGGTTAATGCTGCAGAGCTGCCCTGACGAGTGTGAGCAGGGTTATCACACAAGGTCAAGAATTCTGAACTCCAGTAAGTCATAAAAATCACATTTACAAAATAAAGTTTTGGAGGCATCATGAGGTTCCTCAAAGCGCATGGTTTGAGGTGAAGAGATGCAGGTTGGAGGACCTCTGATAGAAGCACTGCGTCCTTGAGCCGTGGTGTGAAACCCAGCTGCCTGGACCTCCACAGGCACGGCACACCTGCCTTTGCTGGAATTCCCTTCCAGCCTCCGGGCCCAGCCTCCTACCTGCTCCAGAGGCGGTCACTGCTCCAACCATCGCCCCACATCCGTTTCTTATCTCTGGAATTCAAGTAGAATTGTGCAGGAGGTGGTCGCAGGCCTGCCACTCATCCTAAGATCTGTCACATTGCTGCAAGAAGTTGCAGCTCAGTGGCCCTCGCTGCCTTAGAGCCTCAGGTGGAGGCCCTCTCACCCACGGTCCCCTGGGGTGCTGTGGCTGCCTACGGCTGGGACGTCCCTGCAGCATGTGGTCCCCACACCTCCCTGTTTTCCAGGGGTGTGGCACTGCCCCTCCCGCCGAGATGCAGCCAGCGTTCCACTGCCCACGCAGCCTGACGTTCAGAGTCTGTTTCACTGTGGGCTTTCAGAGGGTAGATTTCGTATCCCATGAAATCTGATTGGTGTGTTCCGATGATGAAGGGAGAGCCTTCTAACACATCCATTGGCCACCTCCACGTGCGTTTTTTTCTAATTTTTTTTTTTTTTAATTTGGTCAAGTTGGTTACATTTTCTGGGGGTGACTCTTCCCTGGGATGGACTCATCACAAGCATTTTCTCCTTCGCTCTGGAGCTTGTCTTTTGGCTCTTTCAACAGTGTCTTTTGACAATCACGAGTACTTAACCTAACTGTGTTCAAATTCTTCGGATTTTTGTCCTTTCAAAGAAATCTGTTTGTTCCAATCATCAAGATGGTCTCTGTTTCTTCTAAGGCTGTGGCTTTAATTTTCCCAGTGAGATCTGCAGTGCACCTGGATTTACCTGTGAATGATGGGGACTGATTGGCCTTCCTCGTGTGCATCCCACGGCCCTGGCCCGCTTCACAGAAAGACCGTTCTGCGCCCCGTGCTCTGCACACGGGAGGGCAGACCCTCCCCACGCAGATGCCACCTGGGGACACATGGGAGGTGGGTGGCCTCGGGAACATGGCAGTGTTCAGCGTCAGGTCTTGCACACTTGCATTTGATGTATTTTTCTATGTTTTATATGTGTTGTTATAAATTTCTCCCACTAAGCATTTTCCAGTATACAGGAATTTGATTGATTTTTGCACAGAGTAACCTTGCGAACTTGACTCAATTCTCGTAGCTTGCAGAAACTTTTGGAATTTCTAAACTCATAATCATGTCATCTGCAGAGTAATTTTGTTTTAAGACAATAAATACATCAGCTGACTTCTAGACAAAGAGTGCTCAAAAGTAAGAGATGGAAAGAGTTCACTCTTGTCCTTCTACCTGCGTATCTTATAAACTCCTCTTCACACAGGAAACACAGAAAGCGCCAGGGACACACGCGAGAAGGTCTGCAGGTGGACCTGGAGCAGAAGAGAACACCAGAACAGAGCCAGAGAAGGCGGTTAGTGACCACGTGAGGAGGGGCTGGGCACCCCTGGCTGCTTTTAGCACTGACAGGAGAATGCCGTGCGGGAGGAGCCGAGGCCTGGTGTGGTCCACCTGTGCCTTTGAACTGCCTTCCTGTCGTCACAGAATGGTCATTCAAGGGATTTATCTGCATGTGAACATTATTGATCTCACTTCTCATGAAGCAATAAAATCATAAACTTTATAGCCATTCTTTTTTCGGATTGTTATTATTTTTAATTAAAACTTCTCTGGGGTCTTTTCATGCTAGAGCAATGTGAAGAAAACACAGGACTAAGGGACAAGTCAGGTAGCACTTTTCTCAGAAATAGGCCGTACGCGTCTTGCATCTGGAGCCTGGAAGAGCTGGGGCCAGCGCACAGTGAGCGAGAGGTGCTGGGAGGCTCAGGGATCCCCACGTCCTGGTATGTGAACTTTGGCTTCGGCCAGGAGACGGCGTTGCCCGGTGGTTCTGGTGGTGTTGGTACGGAGGTCTTTGTGTGCCTGCGTGTCAGCGGAGTGCTCCGTGCTGAGACTCGCAGCAGGGGAGCAGGGCCCTCACCCCTGGTCAGCACCTGGGCAGACGCGGCACCGGGGCACTCGCCCATGCTGTCCTCCTGGGGCCTGGCAGCTTTTCCATGCCAAGTTTATAGAAAATAAAAAAGAGAGGAAGGGAAAGGATGCTGGGGGCAGAACACAAGGGCGCTGAGAGGGGGCGGAGCTTGACCTCGCTGCTAAGTAAGAAAAGGGGCCGGGTGCAGCGCAGTGCCGAGCACGCCCCGGCACAGGGGACCCAGGTACACCCCCAGCAGCTGTGCACACGCACGCACATGCGCACACACAGGCAGTGCACGCATGCACACACGTGCACACTCAGACATGTGTGCAAATGCAGTCACACGCACACACGCACAAGCAGACAAAGAGCCGTCATTCCTTCAAAAGTCTCAAGAGCATTTGTCTCTCGCTCCTTCTATTTTGCCAGAGAGCCATCTGTGGACGAATGGTTAGACAGCAGTCGAATCTGCCCTGACCCTTAAGGCCCTCGCAGGCCGCCTGCCTGGCTGGCAAGCTTCTGTTCCCGTTTTGTTTTCTTTCATCTTTTTTGTTGGTTGGTTGTTCATTTTGGTTTTTGGCATTTTCCAGAAGATGCCTCTGTAGGACTCAAACAATTGGATGTCATGTAGAAAACATGAAATGCCACCTCCGTGTCCTTCAGAGTGGCTGGACATGCGAGGACACGAGAAGAGTCCCGACCTGAGACTAGGGAGTGGGAGAAAGACACGCTCCACTGGACGTGGGCCCATGAGGGACGGGCCCTCTCTCCACTGCAGGCTGGTCAGGCTGCCCTCTGGTGTCCATCTCCACCTGGTTAGACATCAAGAAGGACCAACAAGTGTGGCCTTTGAGGGTTGCGTGAAGAAGCTGGGGACAAGAGCCTAGAGGGCAGCCTGGGGTTTGGTGTCCAAGGACGGGGAGCAGAGTCCATGCAGTCCTGGAGGGACGGCCTAGGTGGATAGCGCAGCCTGGCGGCAGGCAGCTCAGAAAAGAATGCTCACCCGCCCAGCCTCCCAGACCACAGCAGGCAGCTTAGAGGAGGGGGGTGGAGGTGCTGCGAGCAGAAAGGTCGATCCAGGAACCGACAGGCAGAGATGGCCATCGGGCTCCACCACGCCAGGACACCTGGCCCCGGTGAGCCAGGGAGACGGGAGTGTCACTCTCCACCCCAGAAACCCAGGTCACTACGTGGCCACTGACCTGCTTCTCCAGAGCTTCTTCTGGGCTGATTCAGAGTCTGCTTGTTTGTCAAAACCATCACTGAGAAAATCACACACATTTTCCCATCAAAGACCCCAAATTGCCCTGAAAGCCTCTGTGATTTAGTGCTTACCGTCACTTTGGGTGCATTACCTTAAAATTTGATAAAACCTGACTATTTTTACTTCCCAGAATTGTGAACGCAGCACCCAGGCACACTCAGGGCCCACGCCCATCCCTGAGCATCTGCGGAAGGTGCACGGACCTGGAGGCCTGGAGGCAGCGCGGAGCTGCAGCTCCGCCCACTTCAGAGAGTTTCGTATTTTTCTTGTAATTCAAAAGCTCTTTTATGAGAGATGAGAGGCAAAGCAACATGGAGCCCAAGAGCTGCCCCTCTGCCGGTGGCAGTGCCCCGCGAAGGACCCAGGACCAAAGGACAAGTGCCATCACACGTGACTTCTGGGACGGCATTTGAATTTCTTCTTCCCTGGTTTGGTCAAAATGTTTATTTTTACCTAATAAATGAGTAGAAGTTACATTTTAAAAGCCTTTGAACCCTACCTGTCTATGACATCACATCCTCACCGTGGGCCTCTCCACTTCAGGCTCTGCCTGGGACCTTATGTGTCCTCACGGGCCACACGCACGTTGGTCCCCACAGCGTGCTGTTGGGAGTGCAGGTCTTCGGGTCACTGGGCCTGCCCCTGAAGGGACAGGGGCCCAGCCCTCCTCACCCTCTCACCTCCCAGCCAGGAGGACACTGCTCTCTTCTCCAAATGCTGCAGCCACGGTGTGCTGCTCCCGTGGGCCTCCAGGCCACATGTCACCTGACCACAGACTGGATGCCACCCTTGCGTTTTCTCCTTACAAGCTGATCATGGCAGGTGTTGGTTATGGTGCTGCGAAGCTGGAGGTCCCCGTACAGTGAAGAGGGCCGTGGGGCAGCAAAGATCACTGCCCAGGGAAGCAGGAGCCAGGCGCTGACTCCAGGCCTAACCTACACGTCTGCAGAACCAGGGCAGGTCCCCCTGCTGAGCAGAGACGCATCTGGAGAAAGTGGCCTGTGACATGCCACCCTGACGTGAGGAGGCTTCCCGGGGTGCAGCGGGAAGACTCCCAGGTCCAGACGCGCTTCCTGTCTGCAGTGGGCTTGCTTTTAAGTGCCTAGGGCAGTTATGTAACCTCGGAGGCGCCTCACTGCCCAGCTCGAGGGAGGGTGACTTGCATCCGGCCTTCCAGCTCGAACTGAGAAAACAATGCAGAGAACTGGGCACAGGGGTAGATCCATGCCGCGCCGGGCGGACGGGAGACCAAGACCGAGCTCGCTCCTGAGGGAAGGAAGTTCAGAAAGAAAGGTCTGATCACAAACAGGCTTCTTTCAGCATCCGGAGTCCTGTCTGCCCTAAACGGTAAGGCTTCCTCATCTGCACATGGCCGATGCCCAAGGATATGGTGTTGGGATTTAGACGATCGTCCTGGGCACGCGCGGATCATCATTAAGGTGCGTGTCTTGTCTCTTCCTGTTAATTGCAACCCTACTGGGAGTGTCAGCCCTACAACATTGTGATTCCACGTGGTTGGCTGAGAACTGGGCTCATGATCAGGGCTGAAGTGTTGATTGTGACACTGATTTTTTCTACCATGATGCTGATGAGTCACTGTAAGTTAATGTTAACAGTGTTCCTGTCATTTATAAATCCTTACCCAGCTTAGAAGAGTCCTAAGGCTAAATGTTTAACAACACCCAGCTTTTTAGTCATCTCCAAGAGTTTCATCAGGTTGCAGAATGACTCCTGGTACTGACCAAATGTGAAGGCACATGACTTCGTTTGTGTACTTGGGTGTCAGATGTGAGGCAATGAGCTCACGAGCAGTAACTGGTGACAGTCCTGATGTGTCTTCACGTCCGTCATGGTTTCATGAAACTTTAAAACTTGATTTCTTCTCAGTGTTCCAGGTACTGTTATGTCCCCAAAGGACAGAAGGAAGGTGAAATGTCAACTCTGGTCTGATCCGGCTCAGAGACTCTAGTCAATTCTGATTAGAAGCTTCTAGGCTTGGCCAGTTCTGGAGCAGCAACCGCAGGCAGGAGTCCACCATGATCCAACGGCCCTGAGCCAGCTCCACTAAGGGCACAGGGAACGGAAATCCCAGGAACCACAGGACACACCTGGATCCTGCCCAGCCCCCAAGCCATTTTCAACCAAAGCTGGCTCTGGGAGCAGCGTCTCTGGCTTGTCACTAAGTGGAGTCGTGCAGGGACACTCCCTATGCCAGTCATGGGGAAGCAGAAAAGAGAGTTCTGCACTTCACTCTCTTGTTCTGGCTGCTGCTTAGGGAGCACTGCAGGAAATACAGGCCAGTCGACTGGCTACATTCCAAGTCTCCCATCACCATGGCCACCATGGGGTAGCACTGCTGTCTGCCCCGGGGCCAGGAGAGCACATCTGTGCAGGGGACCCTGGATCAGCTCTTGGTGCTTCATCCTTATTAAAAAACTGGCCAAAGAGTGAGTTGGAGTAGAAGCACAGAGCCGCCCTGATCTCTATGGGTCTCCATACAACCCTGGACAGCGACCCCCGAGCGTAGAACCCTTCTTCTCCCAAGATGAGCTCCCGGGATTAGACCCAAGGACAGGGAGACCCGGGGACTTGGCAATGCTTTCTCAGGCTATGAGCACGTTGGGAAATCTCAAAGTTCCTTCAACCTCACGACAATTTGTGGGGTGATGATGAGGCAGGATGGTGGAAGGAGAAAATGGGTTGGTTTCTGTACATTTTCTAAGTCTCCACGAGGGGAACTTCAGAGGTGCTCGCTGAAGGGCTGGGCTGGGCTCCCGCAGTGGGAGATCTTGCAATGGTAGCTGTTGCCACGGGCATCACCAGGCCATCTGGGGAGTCTGCACAGCTCATTCATTTGTTCATTCACTTGATGAATAACTCCACGTGTGTTCCTGTCAGTCAGATGTCATCACAGGGGCAGCACCTCCTGGGTCCTCCTTGGAAGGTCCCTGCAATTTCAAAAGACTTTCTGGATTGCTTGTTAAAAGGGATGTAAGTTTGCTGGGTGTGGTTGGGTAACTATTGGTGCCACCGCTCACACAGAAGACCAAGCTTCAGACGAGAAGAGCTGGCTTGCATTCGACGCTTCACAGTGCGTGTGCACGCTGCTGCCCCTGGAACCTGCTGGTCCTCTGGAATCCCAAGCCTCCTATGCGATCATCCTTATCAGGCAATTTAGGAGCCGCTCGAATTCCTCACAGTCTTGCTGAAGCACGGCCCACCTGGCGCTTTATAGCCCCCAGCTAGGGATTCTGCAGTCATGGGGAATTTCGATCCACGTGAAGGAGCCTCTGAAACGTGTGGGGGTCACCTGTCTTCCCCCAGAGAGAGTGGTCACCGAGCTCACAGCAGTCCAGGGCCAGCCCCCACCGTGAAGCATGCCAGGTGAGCCCAGATGAGTCACAGCTTCTTGACTCTGAAGTCCAGAAGGGCTCCTGCGTAGGTCGTGCAAACTCATTCTACAGATGCTTGTCCTTGACTGATACGCTCCGCGTCTGGCGTGACTCAGGGCTTCCAAGCTAAGATGGTCGTAAAACCACAAGCAGACGTATTAGCTTGAAAGTCTGCTTACAGCAACCGCGTGATGACCAAGAGCTCTCCCGGAGAGCTCTCCACGTCCTGTCCTTCAGCAAAAGGCAATTCCAGCTCCATGAAGCTCCTTCCAGGGGGCGATGGAAATTTCCAGTAGAGGTTTCTTTTCAAGGAAGAAAATATGCTGCACACTGAATAGTCCATTTAGATCTGAAGAGACTTGAGGAGGAGCTTCTGCAATCCAAAGAAAATTCTTCCAGTGTTTTTCTTAAAAGCTATCTCCACGTTTGCTGTGTGGTTTGTGCCGTCTGACTACACTGCACCAAGAGCGGGGGTCACGGGTGCTTCCTGGCGCTCTGCTCACTCCCGAACACTGTCCACCGGTCTTGGTAGACAATACGCATCTGCTGAGTCACGGCCAAGGAGCGGCACAGGAAGTCTGGCAGGGAGAACGAGCTGTGCCACCCGACCCAGTGACGCGACTCGCCTGCCCCCCTCCTTCAGAGCAAGAGGCCAGCTTGTTAGAGATGATGCCGCTGAGTGTCAGAGGAGCCTTCGGAGGAGGCTGCAGAAGGAGGCTGAGGCACGGGCACGGCCGAGGGCCTGAGAAGGCAGCCAGTGTGGGGGGACGTGGCTCCCTCTCCCGTCCTCTGGGTGAGCAGTGAGTGGAGGCGGGGCAGAACCTCATCAGGAGGCGGCTGCGGATCCGCAGGCTGCATTTCCTCTGCAGGTCAGCGGCCTCTGAGTGGTTGTGCAAATGGCTGAGGCTGAAGTCGTGGGTTTCCTGTGGCGTGTGCAGGCGGGGACTGTGTGCCCAGCCTGAGCCACATCCATACTCGCGCACAGCAGTGACCTCTTGGGGTTAATCACGTCCATACACATGAGTTAATGGCTTACCAGCAATGCTCTTCTTTCCATGTATTATTTATATAGCAATTTTATTAACTTCATTTATCCATTATTTTATCCATTATGTGAGAGTCTACTGTGGCCCAGATATTGCAGCAATTGCTGTGGAGGCAGAAGTGACTCAGACGTGGCCCCCGTCTTTGAAGCACTTTGTGGTCAGTAGGCCAATGAAGACAGGCATGGGCAGTGCCCTCTCTGTGGATCAGCAGGCACCAGAGGGCTCAGGGAGGGCATTCTCAGGCAGAATTGCGGCTGTCCCCTGCAGAGGGAGTGAAACTTAGGCGAGGGGTGGAGAATTTGAAGACAGATGCAGAGGTCAGGCAAGTCGGTGACAAGTGCAGAGATGATAAGGAGACAGGGGCACCATGTGACTGCACATGGCCGCACATGCACACATGCACACATCCACATGCACGTGGCATGCTTGCAAGCACACCCGTGTGCACCTGGAGGGAGCTCCCCGCCTGGGTCCTGTGCTGGGTGGAGAAGAGAATGGGGCCGTGGGCCGGAGCAAGCTGATTCCCAAGTGAGGGGTGGGCCTGCTGAGGACGGGGTCCAGGGGGCCCAGGGCCCTTTGTTGTGCTGCAGTCTGACCTGCGCCTCTTCATCACTTCCCCAGAAGGCGGGTGGGAAAGGTCTGCCCTCCTCTCGGGGTGTGGGGGCTGCGTCTGGCTCCCAGGGACACTGTTCGGGAGCCAGGTCCTCAGGTCGGATCAGAGGCTTGGGTCACTCAGGTCACAATGATGAAAGGTGCTCTTTAGAACTCCCGCGCTCCTCAGGGTCCAGCTCCTGCCCAGGCATCGTCTCTAGTCTTCAGAAGCAGCCTGCGAGACGGACTGAACATGTAACGACCCAGAGGAGGAAATGCGGGCGCAGAGACATTTCCTTGCCCAGGGGGCCCTGGGTCGCCTGGGACAGAGCCCTCGTCACACTGTGCTCCGCTTCCAAGCTCGAGCTCAAGGCTTCTCAGGACCCTCCTGCGCGGTCACTGAGCTCTGCTCAGTCATCGTGTGCACAGCACAGCAGGCTGTGATGGGTGGACCCTGCGTGGCTGCCCTGGCCCTTGCCTGGGACAGGCCCACAGGTGCACGGGGCCATGCTGCTCTCCAGCCCCTCCCGAGGCTTGGCCGGGAGCCAGGCTGCACGGTCTTGGGCACGTACTTTCACAGGGTCCCCAGCTGTTCCACAGAGGCCCCTTGAACGGGAAGCTGCCCTGCCTTGCTGGGGAAAGGGGCCACTCGCTGCCCTCCATGGCCTGGCACTGTTGAGAGCCTTCGTGCCTGGTCATACTCTGGACTGTGGCCTCACCTCCCCTCCACTGAGAGCCACTGGGAGCTCTGCAGAACCTGCAGCTGGGGCTCTCACCACGGCCCTTCCCTGGACCTGGAGGCTAAGCCCACACCCCCGACTCACCGAGGGAAGGTTGGCCCCCCATCCTGCACACCAGGCCCAGGGGCAGCGCGCAGGCCCTTGACAACCCAGGGGGAGGGCGCTGCCGGTTTCCCGGCGTCTGAGGGTGGCGAGAGGACTTCCCGCCCGCGTTGGAGGTGCTGGAGCCGGCAGCACTGGGCTTCACAGGCAGACCACCACTCCAGGTGGTTCCTCCAGGAAGGAAACAATTTATGCCCAGTTTAGCTTCAGCTTTAATCTGTGTCTATTGATTAATTTTAATGTAAGTATCCCACTGTGGGAAAATGATCAGGTCTTTCAAAAGATCAAAAATCCAATCAGAGAATATGGTTCTGGAATTAGGACCAAGGAATCTCATCCACAGTGAACCTAAATCCTGGAAGACTTGTGAGGCCCCGGGAATCTGATGCCCTCATGGCCTCTGGTCTGGAATCCACCTGCCAGCTCTGTCCCCTCTGAAGCACAGGGCTGGGAGCTCGGGGGTCACTTGATGCCCTTGGCCACTTGGACCCCCTGGGTCCTCAGCAGCATGGGCATGGGTTCAGCAGAAAGGTCAGCAGCACACTGACCGCACGGTGCATGGGCAGGGCTCCCAGGGCAGGGCTGTGGGGGACTTGCTGGCCCAGCAGGATGGCAGCCCCTCACCACCTGGCGGCTCACCCTGGCCCTGCACCCGCTGGCTGGCACCACTCCCTTCTCAAGCAGGGTGTGCAGGCGGTGTGGACCGAGGCAGCCTCGCCCATCCGGGAGGAAAGGATTAAACCTGAGACCCCAAGACTCCAGGATCCCTCTGGGACTGCTGCCGAGAGCACTGCCCGAAGGGCCCTGAGAGCCGTGGAGTCTTCAGTGGGACCTGACCGCACCTGAACCAAACTGGCTTTGGCAAGGTCAGGTTGAAAGGCAAATGGACTAACCTAAAATTAAGCGTGTCCACCTTGAGAGGGAACCACTCGGTGCCTGGGCACTTGCGGTCAGGGTGGGGTCTTTTTGTTTTTCTTTTCTCCCTTTCTTTTTGCATTCTTTGGGAAATAGTATCTGGTTTTAATTCAAATTTAAAGAAAAATGCAGAAATTGCAGTTTAGCCACCTCTGTCCGACTTCCTGTGTGATTGGCGTGTGTTCCGTGCCACTTCATGTCCCTGCACTGCCCAGGTAGAAGTCCTTTCATGGGGACTTCCTGACAGCAGCAGCCCATTGCACAGGTGCCCGGCAGCTCACCCAGGTGTCTGCGTGCGGCTGCCGGCACAGAGCCCCGTGTCAGGGCCACCGTCCTCTTAGCCCAGCGCTCTCAACCCAACACATCCCAAGAGATAAAATGTGAAGCATTTTTTACGATTTAAAGTGATCGCAGGGGTTCGAGTTGGCTGAAGCACTGGCAGCCCCAGCACCCAGGCCAAGACTGGCCTCTGGCGGCGCCTCCTTCCCAGCTACTCATCTGAGCCCTGCTGAGAACCCTGGGCTTGCCCCGAAGCCCAGCCAGCAAGCGAGGGTCTCAGGATGGGGCCCGCCTCCCTGGGCAGGGCCTGTGCTCCCCTGCCCTCCTGGGCTCTGACCTCACCCCGCCACACTGATTCTGCCTTCTGCTCTCTGATCAGCCTCCACCCACAGCTGTGGCTGGGAGGAGGCCTGTACTGGTGCCCTAGGAAACAGCTCAACTGGTAACTAGGTGTCCAGCTGGCCCTGGCACTGCCCACATCCAGGGTTCCCGGAGAGAGAAGCAGGAAGGCAGGAGAGGAGAGTCAAGAACTGAAGCAGAGATGGGGCAGAGGCCTGGGGCAGAGGCCTGACATGAACAGCTGAGCAAGGCCCAGAGAGAGGGCTGGGTGGGGCACGCAACTCTCACCTCCAAACTACAGGGGGGGTCCAAGAAGTGCCATTTCACATGGTCAGCACAGGCCAGGGGTGAGGTCAGACCCTGGACCACCAACCAGGGAGCCTCCTACTGAGCCGGCCGAGATGCGGAGGTAGAGGTCTGTCCTCCCTGGCCTCCACTTCTGTCTCTATCACGCCTCTGCAAAGAGGCCTGCTCATTTTGTGTGGCTGGCCTGCCCTGCTGAGTGGGCCCTGCAGAGGTCTGAGCTGCCCTGGGAAGGAGGCGCGCCATGCTGCATCACCAGAGGCCTGTGCCCCGGCGGCAGGGGACAGACTTCTGTGCCAGCCCCACGGCCTGAGGTGGGGCCGTGTCTTCCAGAAGAGCAAAGCATCCTGGAGATCCTCGAGGGTTCACTGTGGGGTGGACAGGGGCTTGAGAAGGCAGAAGGGTCATGGAGCAAGCAGAGGCCTCTCCAGAGAGGCCACACCCAGACTTGCTGAGTGTGGAGGGGAAATGAAAGGAGGAAGGTGTCTGGAAAGAGACAGGGAGGCAGGTGCAGATCTCCCCCCACCCCAACCTGGCCTTGGGTAGGTGCTCTGCAGCATCCTCTGGATTCCTCCTGGTGACTCAGAGGCCAGATGTCACTCTGCGTCACAGTGGGCAGTAGGAGAAGCCCACCCTGTCGCCTTATGCCACATAAGATAAGACATCTGGAACCCTAACCCTGATCTGCTCCACAAAACCGACCAGCATTGGCTCCCCCGGCCTCCCGGTTGGAGGAGAGGTCTCCCTTCAGTCTTCATCACAGAAGGGAAGGAGGGGGGTCTCCCTAGACCGGGAGGCTGTCTGAGCCTCTGGGCTGGCGGGCTGAGACCCAGAGGCCTGGCACGCTCTGGAAGAGGCAGGAGGCCCCTGCTTCAGTGTTCCAGGAATCTCCTCCGGAAAGAGCCACAGCCCTGCCAGCAGAGTTCATTAATGGCTTCTGCCGTATTAATCTTTTGTTTCTGCTTAATGGAGGTTACAGCGAATGGGAGGAGGTGAGCGTGGAGGGCATGGGGCTCGGCGCGGAGTCTCCATGGGAACGGCAGCTGGATCTCCAATTGGTGGTTAGCTCCCGGGCGCCCACCCCGCATCCCTTGGTGAAGCTAGGTGGGCAGTGGCCCACAGATCACAGGGAAGGGAGGTCGCCAGCTGCAGAGCCCGGCCCCGAGCCTGCCAGGGCTGCCCTCCACGTCCCCGGGGGCTCACCAGGCAGCAGGAAGCGCTGAGCTGGGAGATTTCCGTGTGAGCAGGAAGCATGTCTGCTCCACCCACGTTGTCAGAGAGGAAAGCAGCTGGCTCTGCAGGCCGCAAGGCCGTGGGCCCGACTCCCGAGGAGCAGCAGCCGGGAGCTCCTGGGGAGCCGCCCATGTCTGGGAGTTGGGAAATGCCGGGGATGCTGCCAGGGTCCAACCAGCCCCCGACAGAGGGGCTTCCCGTCTGCACAGTCCTGGGTGGAACCAGGGAGCTGAGTCCAGGGCACAAGGCCAGGGCGCTGAGCTGGATCCGGAGTCCGCGAGGAAAATCTGGCTGTTCCAGCCACAGGGACACATGTCATCTCCATCACCTCTTTCAATGTTCTCTTCAAAATGGCCACAGTCTGGGGTGCTGGGTCAGGGCCGACACACACGGACCTGGGGGAGACACAGCTCAGGCCTGCATGTCGGGCTCCATGAGACCCTTCTTCCCTGCCTGGTGGTGCTCAGGGCCCCATCCCTGGCTCCTCTCTGCCCACACGTGCCCTCTCCCAGCCCCTCAGCCACCCACTCAAGGGTGTGGCACCCAGTCGCCAGGAGGCTTCTCGGGCTGGACACTTCAGATACCTGGTCCTGAACTCGGGTCCGAGCACTGCAGTCCGCTCTCGCTTCTCTGTTCTGCATCCTGGTCAGCTCAGCTGAGCGTCCATCCTCATGTCTGTCAGACACCCCAACGGTGTTCACTGAGCTCTGTGTCTGAACTGCTGAGACGCACAGCGCTCACCGGAGAAGGAGAATGTCAGGGTTTAATTCAGTAATTCCATGAACCAAGGGGAATGCCACCAGCAGCACCCACCAGGAAGACAGAGCAGACGCCCCAGCACGGGCCAGGGAGGCTTGGCAGGACACTGTCCGGAGGAAGGACCCCGGGCTAGCCTGGGAAGGACTTGGGAGCCGCAGGGGCACCAGGAGGCGTGTCTGCTGATGAGTCTGCATGTGCAGGCGAAGGCCGTGATGGGAGGGTGAGGACGGCCACCAGCAGTAGGGCCTGGCCACGGCAGGCAGGAAGGACCCCGGAGCATGCCCCCTTCTGTGACGGCTGTCAGCAAGGGTGACAGTGCTGGACTTTCACCCTGGAGAGCGTCACTTTGCCTCTCCATGGGGACTGCATTGGGGGCGGACAGGAGCCAGGTTTTATGTGAGCCTTCGAGGTGGACGTGGCAGCCTCAGCTGAGGGACAGAGATGGACTTGAGTTTGAGAGACATGGGAAGTAAAGCCCTGCCACTTGGTGACCGACTAGATGTGGGAAGAAAGGAAGAGAAAGGTGTGTCGATGCTCAGGTGTCCGTCTTGTCCACCGAGAATCTGGAAGGGGTGTGTGATCAGGTCAGCATGACCTTGAGGATCGCTGGGGGGATGTCCAGGGAGCTGGACACCAGGAGCAGGGACTGGGTCTGGGACTGCCACCGAGGACGCAGAGACAGCTGTCTGGAGACAGCAGAAGCCAGAGCTCAGAGGGTCCACAGAGGACATAAGGCCCAGAGGGACTAGGAAGGCCCAGCTGTGCCATGGAGTCTGAGGAGCCCAGGGCAGGTGGCTGGCTCTGTCTGCTGAGGCGGAGGCCCTCCACTGTGGCTAGCACCCAAGGGCCAGCCTTTAGCTTGGAAGAGTGGTGACTGAGTCCAGTGAGGACAAAGACCAGCCTGGAACCACCCAGAGGAATGGCGAGAGTAGAGATGCATCCTGAGAGCCTTCCGGAAGCAGCCTTTGGCAGTGTGGGAGGAGGGGGTCGGCAGAGCTGGGGCCAGGGTAGAGCATCCACCTGTCCTCAGCAGGTGATAGAGGCCAGGTCTGGGACCACCCCTCCTCCCCACCCGGCACACCGCTGGCTGCAGCCAGAGTCCCGCCCTGCTCAGTGCCTGGGCTGCAGAGAGCTGTCCTGCCAGCCTCACTGCCCTTCAGGGCTGGCCACTGCAGGGCTACTGGGGGCCAGTGCCCTGCCTCCGCGAGGGACCCAGGGGCCCTCCTCACCCCAGGGCATCAGCCGGCTGGCTCTAGAGCGTCAGGAGCAGCATCCTCATGGTGCTGACCCTGACACCACTGCTCTGGGAATTCCGTTCCCAGGCCACCCACCTTGCGGCACTCGACCGGGGGCTCCTCTGTGAGGGACACTCTGGTCCTCGGCCCCCTTTGGGTGCACAGGGCGCTCCTTCCTTGGGGAACAGCAGGAAGGCTGCAGCAGTGCTCCCTGGACCCCTGTGCCCCCCGGCAGCTGCTCTGGGGACCACGGTGCTGCAGACCTCTGACTGGAGTGGTGGCTGGATGTGCCCGCGGTGCCTGCCAGTCTCGCACACCCTCACGTGCACATCGGCCGAGTGCACCCTGCAGCCACACTGCCACCACCTCTACTTTGCATTATGACAGGCAGTTTTGATTCATGGGGGCTAAAAAAAATGATTTTCTTGAATGTGCCAAAATGAGATGAAGAGAGATTATTAACCTGCATGAGAAAATTCAAGCTTCATAACTTGAGGTGTCTTCAAGGAAACAATCGGAGAGCGAAGGCAGAGCCATCGGGAAGCAATTAGGAACTGGTGAAGCCCTTTAATAATGAGAAGAGCACCATAGACACCTCTCGGCCTGGGAGACCTGGGCGACAGTCACACACACCAATACCACCTAGGCAAAACCCGGCCTCCGAGACCTTTGGGTTATTGGCAATTCAAACGTTATTGCTGCTGGGCTTGGTGGCGCACGCCTGCAATCCCAGCAACTCAGGAGGCTGAGGCAGGAGGATCACAAGTTCAGACCAACCTCAGCAATCTAATAAGATCCTGTCTCCAAATAACAAATGTTGGCTGCCTCAGTCCTTGCAGTTACTCGCTTCCTTCTTGGTTCTGGTGTAGCCGTGGTGACCCTCCTTCAGGTAGTGATCGTGAGCTCTGCTGAGCTGACCTCCTCACACTCAGGACTGCACTATTGTCTTGTCTGTCCTTACCCAGCACTGACTTTGTGCTGCACACCTCGCTGGATGCTTTGTCCACACACAGCCCTCGTCTCCAAGTCACTGAGGTCGACGCACGTCATTTGTGAGACCTGTGGTCTGGAGGGATGAAGGCTTCCTGAGCAGACAGAGACAGATGAGTGGAGAATCGAATCCTCACCAGTCTGATGCCAAACCAGGTCAGGAATCTACCACCAGCCAAGGGAAGTGGGTGCTAACTCACTTTGTTAAGTGCTTGGTTAAGTCAAAGCACAGGAAAGAAAAGAGAAACTTGCTTTGTGAAACCTAGTTTGGGGACATGGTGGTGGATGTGACCTATGGAAGCTACGCAAGACACCACTGGTGACCCTGCTGTCGACCAGGGTGAGGGTCCACTGCAGGTTCTGGCCTTTGGTTCATGTTGCACCGCCCCAGTTCATGTTGTTCTTGGAACACACTTGACTCTACTGACACCACAGGTGCTTCTTCCCAGGTCCCTCTGCAGTCAGAACTGCCCCAGTGCCAGGACAGTGGCACGTCCACTTCCTCCCCACCTCCCGTGGAGTCTGGACTTCCCAAGGGCATGCCCTGGGCCCTGGGTCAGGTGAGAGAGGACACGCAGGACACCATCAGTGCAGTTCAGCCATTGCCAGCAGTCTGGGGAAACTGAGTTGCCTCCTGTAATTTCAATTTCACTGGATATTGAAAGAAGATAGAAATGCCACCGGGAGAGGCTGCTGGAGCCACGACATGAAATACAGATTGGAGGAAATCACATTATAAGCCTGATATGGTGGTGCCTGCCCATAAGCCCTGCAACTGGGGAGGCTGAGGCAGGAGGATTGCAAGTTGGAGGCCAGTCTCAACAACTTAGCAAGACCCTAAGCAAGCTAGTGAGACCCTGTCTGAAAATGAAGAATTAAAAGGGGTGGCAACGTGGCTCAGTGGTTAAGTGCTCCTGGGTTCAATCCCCAGTACCAGGAAAGGTTGCGTTATGAGTTCTGGAAGAAGCATGATCCACTCATGTGGACTTTGCTTAGCAGCATTTGCATTATGATTCCTCTCTCCCTCACCAGGAGCTCAGAGCGTGTTTCCTCCAGGCGGGCTGCAGAGAGACGAGCAGAGGCCTCCCGCCCACGGCCAGCAGCCCTGCGTCTGGTTACTCTCGCCTTAGACCAGGCTGTCCAGGCCCTGGAGCCGCCTCCTGCCCGTTTGCCCATCGCTGCTCCACGGAGTGGCTGGCTGGGGTCCACAGCCCAGGGCCCAGCGTCAGCTCTCGCCCTGGGTCTTCCCGAATCTGGGTCCCTCAAATCAGGGCAGGGGGTGCCACCAGCCTCTCCTCAGGCCGGTGGACATCTGCCCAAGAACCTCCCTCTGCCCTGCTGGCCCCATTCACTCAGCTCCGAGCACCCTCAGGGTCTCCTTCCCAGTCTAAATGGGTCATGTCTGCGTTGGCCTGTGCTTCTCCCTCCTCGGAGGCCGGTCCCTGCTCTGCCTCTGCCCACCAGCCTCCGCCTTAAAAGTCAGCATGATCTGGACACAGAACCAATCGCACCTCTCTGCCTCCTAGAGGTGGGAGTCGCACACGGCTGCAGGCAGTATCCGTCAAGTCCCGGAACTGCCCCCTTTGGGGTCCGACCATTCATGCTGTTGAAGGCTCTTTGCATCTATTTTAAAGCCGTTTCCTTCTCCATGTTAATCCCTTCTGGCCCACAGTCACTTCCTCCCGGGATTCTCGCCCTGAGCGTGGGGCCTGCAGCGACTGTGGGGAGCAGGTTTGCTACTAACAGCCAGAGTTTTGCAGGGAGACGGGCAGCCCAGGAGAGCCACAGGAGGACAGGGATTGCCGGAGGACATGGGTCTGGCCAACAGGACCTGCAGAGGGACGCAGGTGCCGCGTTGGGGGAGGGTCCCCAGAGCCACCAGGCCACTGGCCTCCTTCTCTGGCTTGTCCCTGCTTTCCTGGCGGCTGCACTGAGTTATGTCCAGCAACCCTGAAGCCTCCCGGGAAAGAGCCTGGGAAATTGGTTTCTGGGTACCCTCCTAATAATGGGGGCTCTGCAGACAGGAGGTGGGACTGGACATGGGGTGACAGACACTTGTAGCTCTTGTGCAGATTCAGGGTCTCCTCCAGGGGTCTCTGTGCCCCTGGCGGTGAGAGCACACGCTTGCCAGGACAGCAGTGCCTCACCTCTGCCGCGGGAAGGAAGCCTGGCCTCTCTGCACAACTTCCGAGACCTCCATGTGCCCTGCAGTTTTGAGGTGTGGTCACACCCTCTGGCGGGCCCTGGTCTTCTGACGGGCTGATGCCACGCTGCCTGGGTCGGTTACACCGCCTGGGTCGGTTGTGCCTCCTGGGGGCACCGCTCGCCCCCTGGGAGCTCCACTCTGCTTCCACTCTTGCCCGTGTCCCCTTCCTGCCAGCCTCGAAGTGTGAGCAGCTGCCAAAACTTCCGGTGAGCCTAGCCCAGGGGAAACTTGAGCAGTAGGAATGAAGCTACCCTGGGGACATTCAGATGCCACCATAGGTCTGCCTTTACTGAAGCCTCTTCAAAGCACGTCTGAGACTAAAAACCACAGCCTTTCCTTACTCCTAGCTCAGGGACAGCTCTCTGCTCCACTGGAGGGTGTGGGGACACCTGGGCTGTCACCTCCCCGGAGAGCTTGTGCAGGGACCAGCCCGGGAGAGCGTCCAGGCACCAGATGGACTGGTTGTGCCACATCCCTACCAGAGCTGTAATTAAGACCAAGCATCCAAAGCCCACCTGAGAGGCCGTCCAGCTCGGGTTTCATCAAGTTCAAGTTGAACCTGCAGCAGCCACATCTACCTCCTGAAGGCTGCTGGGAGATCCCCCTGGTGCTGCGTGCCAAGCCCTCTGCGAGCCGGGAGCTGGGGCTGCTGTGCTGGGAGCCAGCCTGCAACAGCAGCCCCAGTCTGTCCATCTGCATGTCAGCCTGAGTGCTGCCCCTGCCCAGGCCCCAGGGGGACCGTACTGAGAGGTCGGCAGACGCTGGGCTGTCCCGTTGTGTGGTCCTGAAAACGTGGCATCTTGCTGGCAACTGATATCTTTCCGATACCTTCCCTTTCAGGATCCTGGAACAGAAATATTTCAGAGAAGAAATGAAATCAGCAGAACATTCTCTCTAGCAATGACATGGGGAGCTCGGTCACTCACGCTGCGGCTGTCACCGGGCTGGCTAGCCGTGGCATCGCCCACAGATGATTGGGAAATAATTAGAAACCTCGCATCTGGGGCTGGAGCCACAGGGCCATCAGTGTCCCCATCCTGCAAGCCACAGACCACAGGGCCCTGGGGCCAGGCCGGCCGTGGATCCCGTTCTCCAGGACCCCCTCCAGCACCCCACCAAAGGCTCCGCTGGCTCTGGGGACACTGAGTGCTGCTTCTCAAGGGTTTTCCCAGGAGAGGAGTGGCAGCAAGGCTCCTCCAGGACCCGCCCCTCTGAAGGCCCTGCAGTGCTCCTGCAGCAGGACCTCGGCTCAGCGGTCTCCCAGAGGTGCCAGGGGCCGCACAGGGGTCTGGCCCAGGGGTGCCCACGCTGTGAGGCCACCCGCGAAAGGAAAGGCCCTCTTTTCTGGGAAGAGCATGAGCTCAGGCCCATGCGACCAGCACCCAGTGCACAGCCAGCAACCGCCCGCCAGGTTGTCACTCAGGGAAGACAACAGCTGCCCTGCCCACAGAACGATGGACCCTGGGGACCTGCCCTGCGGCTGAGCAAAGTAGAGGCGGCCTGCTTGGGACCCACTGGGACTCCAGGGACAAGGATTCATTTCCTGGAAGCTTGTTAGAAATGCAGAAGGCCAGGCCTTACCCCAGACCTGCGGACGCCCAGACTCTATTGGTGAAGAGGCTCTCGGGAGCCCTGAGTGCTCCTCAGGCCGGGCAGCCCTGACCAGGAGGCGACCGCTGCCCTGCCCTGGAAGCGCTGGCATGCTGGGTACTGCATTTGTCTTTTGGTTTCTTCAATTTTCTGTCCAGTCTTTAGAATTGCCAGCACCATTTTTCTATTTTAAACCAATGTCACCTTCATCAGAAGTTCACCCTGCCCTGCCCTGGATCCGGGGCGGCGTGGGAGGCGGCGAGGCGGCATCTGCGTTCTCCCTGCTCAGGTACGAGGAGCAGCCAGCTGTCTGAGTAGCTGCACTCCCCTGTGCAAATTGCAGGTAGTGAGTGGCAGCGCCTGGCGCTGGCGGGCACTTCCCTCCACAGCACTCAGCCGCAGAGGGAGGGGCTCCAGAGCTGGGGAGGCTGCTGCTCTTTGTCCTTGAAGGAGGGGGCGGGTCTGTGCCTCTGCCCCTGTCAACTCCTCCTGCCTGATGTGCCCGACCAAGGGCAGGATTTTTGGAGGATAATGAAGGAGCAGCCTGGGGCCATTTGGGGCTGGGCAGGCTGAGCACAGCCTGGAAAGGCAGGCACAGCCTTTCTTCTCAGAAGGGCCGGAGGCAGTTCTGCTGCCGACTTCACAGGGTCCCCCTCACAGCCCTGCACGCAGGGACAGACTCCATCTCAACGCCGCACCCCTGCTTCACCAAGACACCTGCCTGCCTCCCAGATCCAGCCAGGCCCTCACCAAACGCAGCATGTGTGCAAGGACACACAGCAGCCGCCAGCCCTGCCTCCCTGAAGGCAGTGCCCCTTGGCGGAGCCAGCCCTGGCCTTCAGACACTCGCAGTCCTGGGTTTGAATCCCAGCTAGCAAATCCATCGGCTGCGCAGAGAGCTCTCATGCAAGTTCTTCAGCCTCCAACCTTTATTATTTGTCCACCTTTTCTGTTTTATTTGTTAAAAATATTTTTAAATCACATGCAATACACTGGGGTTAACTAGCCAAAATTGAGACTGTGCCCAGCCTGGAGTCCTTTTCTGTATCATATGAGCTAGACTTCCTTCTCCAGCCCTCCCCACCCCCAGCTCCCGCTTGTGCCAGGCCTCCTGAGCTTCCTGCTCCTCTGCAAATAACTTTGTGGACTCAGTTGCCCTTCCTGACAGCCACTGCCTGCATGTTGTCCTCAGAAGCCTGTATGAAATGACACTGTGGAATGGCATCCCCCCTATATTTTTGGACCAAAATTAATACAAATTAAATCATTCACCCAAACACCTGCCTATTCACCTATCCACACATCCACCCGTCCACCTATGCTCCTCCATCCCTCGAATCCCTAACACGTTCACCCATCCAGCCTTCCACCCATCTATCAATTTATCTGTCCATCCATTCCTCCATCTATCCACTTACCCTCCATGGATATACCACCCACCCACCCAACCACCTGCCTATTCATCCAGCCACCCTCCATTTACTCTCCTACCCATCCACCTATCCTTCCATCTATCCATTCATCCATCCACTCATCTTTCCATCCACCCACCCGCCTATTCATCCATCCTCCCTCCAACTTACTCACTTACCCACCCATCTTTCCATCCATCCACCCACCCACCCACCCACCCATCCATTCACCCATCCACCCACCCACTTGCTCATTCTCTTGGAGGTCTTATACTAATAACCACTCCAAACCCAGCCCTGTGCCAGCCATTGGAAGAACTCAAAGTTGAACAGGACAAATCACAACACCCCTCAGACCCTTTGCTCTTCATCTGCAAAAAGAAAGGCTTAGACTGATGCTCTCAGCCCACGTCCAGCTTCAACCTTCTACTGTGCTTTCATCATCCTCATCAAACAGTGTCCATAAAAAGACCCCATGACACAGGGAGCTGGCTCTGCCCTACGCAGACTCCAGAAGCCTGCAGGGAGGTTTAAATTGGAAACAAATGCTTAGCCCTCACAGGCAGACAGATTTAAAATAATACATTAGTCCCAGAGTTTTGAGGAATCACCAGACGGAGTCCTACCTCCTCAGAGACCTGGTGTGTCATCACTCTGATCTCCCCACGAACATCCCAAGCTCTCCTCCCAGGAACCCTGTCGGGGGCGTTTCGTTACCCAGGATTTATAGATGAGGAAACTGAGAACCACACCAACCCGCTCGCCTAGAATCACTGGGCCAGCGGGCAGGATGCAGCTCCAGGTCTCAGCACCGCGAGCGAGGCTGGCCTGCCTTCCTAGCAAGGGCTCTGTCCATCGGCCCTGGCTTCGCAGAGGAGCACCACAGGGTGAGGCCCCGGGGTTTCAGACCAAGGGCAGGGACCTTGGCTTTCCCGAGTTAGTTACAGCCAGCAGGCCAGCCCTCTCCCACGGAGAGTGCCCAGAATCTCCAACGAGTGAATGAACGGGGTGTGCAAGTGTTCATCACTGGTGTGACCTGAGGAGGGACTGGGCCACGGAGTCCAGGCCGGTGAGCCCAGGTCCCCAGAACCTGCACACACTGCGGGGCACTGCGTGGCCTCCTGGGCCTTATCCTGGTGGCCTCCCGCTCTCCTGCTTCCTGGACACTCGTGTGCACCTCCGCCCTAACCCCACCCGCTCCCCCGCGCACTGCGAGGTTGGGTGGTCGCTGAGTGCCAGGTTCACTGGTCTCCACTGCTTCTTAGAAGACACACGCACACGCAGACAGACAGCACCTAACACACGACTCACACATAACAGGTGGTTAATGCCTGTTCCTGGGATGGGAGAGAGATTTCCACCCCTAAATAAGCAAGTTGTCATCTTAAAAATTGCTATTTATAGCAGGAACAGAAGAGATGGGAGCCTGCTGGATATGATCCACGAACTAGGAGTGTGGAAGGAAGAGGAAGGTGAGGAAGACAGGGGAGTGGGAGAGGTCTGCCTGGAGCTGCGGGCGTGGAGGAGAGCACGCGCCAGGTGGGGTGGGACCCCCGCTCGAGGCAAAAGGCAGTTTTAAAAGACAAATGTGCAGGTTGAGATCAGAGGAGCAGAGCTGCCATTTCTGGTTATGTAAGAGAGAAGAGCACTTTCATCCCCTCAGAGAAGTCTGCGCCCACCTGCCTGGCCTCCCTGTCCCTCCCAGCCTCCCTCCCGCACAGACTCGCTCCCCACCCCCAGTGGCAGCCCCTCCTCGTGCTGCGCACCCCTCCCTCCCCAGCCCTCTGCAGTGGATGCCTGAGATTTATCCCGCCGCATGCTCTGCCTCTGCCTCCCAGACCTGGGATCTTCCCACTCAGAGCTGCTTTATGTGGGGTTGTTAGCTCTGCTCTGCTGACTTGGGAGGGGACATATTTTTAATCTTTATTATTTTTAATGCTATACTTCATCCCTGGGCTTCTGGCTGCAACCACACTCTGACCTTAGAATACCAACATCAGGAAAGCCACTGCCATTTGTCACCCCCACGCAGATCGCCTGGGGTTCTGAAATTAAAAAGCGGGGGAGGGAGCAGATCTGAAGTGCTCCGTGCTCCCAGCCCCACGCTGGGCCCATGGCTGCCAGGAAGGCTGTGCACACGGAGGCCGGGCTGGCACTGCTGGGCTTTGACATGACAGAGAGGGAGGGAGGGAGGGGGTGGGGAGGGGGAGGGAGGGGGAGGGAGCGCTGTACCTGGGCAGGGAGCAGCACAGATGGGAAGAGCCCGTGGGCTTAAATAGCTCCTCTCGCCAGACGCAGGCAGGGGAGGCCAGCCAGGGAACAGAAGGGAGCCTCCTGGCAGCCCGGCTCAGAGAGCCCTTCAGAGCCGCACTTCCAAGGTGTGTGCCGCCTGGGGGGCCTGGGAGGACAGACCAGAGGCTGCAGAGCACCCTGTTCCCGGTGTCCCAGCCACACCCTCTGCCCCACTGGGCCACCCGCCCTCACCTTCAACCCCTCTGCGGCTGGAAGAGCAAGGGGCACAGCAAAGACCTTGCAAAGCGCTAAGCACGCAGGGGGCTGCACACAGGGGCTGCATGCCAGCACACCCTGGGCACCCCAAGGTACAGCCAAGGCCATGGGCCCCAGACCTCAGTGTCACTTTGTGAACCCGATTTCCAGACGTCTGCCCCATGTCCAGGGTGAGGAGAAAGATGCAGAGAAGCTCAGTGATCTGCTGCTCATCCCACGCCATGGCCCCTGGGGCGCCACACACTGCCCCCTCCGCACCCTGCTCCTCAGCAGGGTGACGAGGCCACTGGGGACCTGGACTAACAACCCCCCACCCCGCAGGGCTTCCCGTGGGCTTGGGCGGCTGTTCTTCCAACACACAAAGGCGAAGGCCCATCGGTGTGGCTTGCTGGTGCTGCCGATGACGGAAGGTGTGCCCCACCCCGCTCTGCACGCGCCCAACCAGCAGAGAAGAGGCTGTCCAGGCCCCTGGTGTGTGGGACAGAGCCTGTCCTGGGCGACAGGAGCCACCTATTTGGACTGATTTCGTGAAGTCAGGCAGGTTCCCTTCCCTGCCCGCACCCTCTGCATCAGGCCCCTGGCGGGAGCCAGGTCCTATCCCTGCATTAGGAGGGTTTTAAGATGCAGAGCTGCTGGGAGGGACGGGTGCAGGGAAGGGAGTCGTGCCCATGCCAGACTCAGAGCCTGCTGGCAGGGCATCCCCCGCGGCCAGCACCTGTGGCCTCCACGGCAACCAGGACTGAAAGCCCCGTCCTGAGCACTGTCCAGAGCCCTGCTCTCTGGGGTCAGCTGGTGACTAAGATGGCTCTTCACCTGGGGACTTCTCTGCTCAGCCTTGTTCCCTGTGATGGCAACTCTGAGCTGTCCCCAGGTTAGTGCTCTCAGGAGGCCAGTTCCTGGCACAGCTTTGCCCCAGGGGCCACTCTGCTGTGACCACTGCCCTGGGGCCACTCTGCTGTGACCACTGTCCCAGGGGCCACTCTGCTGTGACCACTGTCCCAGGGGCCACTCTGCAGTGACCACTGCCCCAGGGGCCACTGTGCTGTGACCACTGTCCCAGGGGCCACTCTGCTGTGACCACTGCCCTGGGGCCACTCTGCTGTGACCACTGCCCCAGGGCCATGCCTACTGAGAGGTCACTGCTCCCTATCTGGCAACAGCACCCTGGGGGGACGAGGTGGAGGACACACACTGACCACTGCTGCAGTTGGCTGGGGCTGCAGAAACCGTCTGGCCGCTGACAATCCCAGTGATGTCCCCTCCTCGACTCCCGAGGGGAGCTGGTTAACATTAATTTCTGTTTTTCAATTTGTCTCGGCCTACACTGCAGACAGGTGTGAATGAAGGGAGGGACAAGGCACGAGGGCTGATGTCCCCTGACAGGCTACGTGTTCATAGGTCACTCCCAGCCCAGCACGGCAGACCTGCAGGGGCGCCCTTGCCTCCAGCTTGGGCGGCACCCGGGTGCCTCTGAGCATCACTGACCTCTCGCTGCCCAGTGGGAAGCCTGCCCTCGCCTGAGTCCCTGTGGGGTGTCATCGGCACCACGTCCCTTCCTGGAGTGTGTCCACGCCTCCAGGGTGGTCTGCCTTGGTTTCCCTCGCCATCTGTGCACTGCGGGGGTCGGAGCCCAGGACCTGGGCCTGCCGGGCATGCTCTGCCACTGAGCCACGCCCTCGGTTTTGAAGGCCAGGAGTCCTTGGTGCTCTTCATGCTCTCTGATGGTCTCCTTGTGTCTCCTGTTGCCAGTCGAGGGACAGCTGAGGGGTCCTGTGCTTCCCTCTGTGAACACTCTGCCTCGCTGCTCCTCCTCTCCTGCCTCGCAGGATGGAGAGGGCCTGGACCTGCGCTGACCCTCCCTGGCCTGGACCTCCTCTGCAGCGTCTGGCAGGAAGCACAGCTTGAGCCCAACCTCAGAGCGTGTCTGCCGGCTCTGCTCCCGCCCAAGCACCTACTGGACGCCCACCACCGCAACAGGTCGTCCTCTCTAATCACACCAAGGTCAGACCCATCAGAAATGCCATTCCCAGTGTGCAGCGGCCCCTCTGCCGGCCCCTCAAGGGCATCCCGGTGCCCTCCCAGCTCCATCTGGAGGCAGCTGCTTCGGGCTGCCGGCCCGGGAGCGAAGGTGGGGCTGCGGCAGCTCACGGTCCTCACACGATGGCACGGCAACGACGGGCACACGGGCATCGTGTCACCACGCTCGCTGGCTGGCGAGAGGGGGCTTCCCGCCATGCCAGCTGAGACACCCGCTGCCTAGCCAGCAAGGAAGCAGCTCGGCTGCGTGTGGCAGGCAGGGCCAGTGTCGCCCCTGCACCGCAAGGCTGGGGCACCGTCTGAGGACTCCTGCTGTGAAGGAGGGATTCTAATTTAGTGCTTGGCCTCACTGACCACTCCCTGATGTCCACAGCCCCTCGGGTCGCGTCACTTGGTCCTGCGGAGGCCGTGAGCCCAGAGGCAGGGGCACACGCCATAGCTTCCATCCTTGCGCCCACCAGCCCCGCTGCGGAGACGAGCTTTTCCCCTCCTTGCTGACAGTCACTGAGCCAGGCGGCCCACGCGGGCGCAGGGGCTCTGGTGTCCACCAGGGCTCCTGGGCTTACCGGACCTCGGCTCCCCTAGCCCTGGAGGCGTGCTGCGCATCAGAGACGACGGCCTGTGTCCTGCAACACAGACTGCAGGCAGGTGGCAGCAGGGATGCCCCGGGGGTGGGTGCTGTCACCTGTGAGGTGGCCGCTGGGCTCCAGAGCACCGGTGGTTCCAGCCTCGCCTGCTTCGTGTTGGAAGCTTGCTCAACGCCTCAGGACGCCAGCAGGAGGGGGTTCGCAATCGGGAAGGTGGCAGTTTCCCAGGAACACACAAGGAGCAGTGGAGGCCAGCCCTGAGCTGGTCACTTCTGGATGGCTTTGGGCTGTCGCAGAGCAGAGGGAAGGTGGGACCAGGCCTGGCGGTCGCAGGACCACCCCTTCTCCTTCTCACGGAGGGTTTGCCGCCTCACATCTCCGAGTGGCTGTCCAGCCGCGTGTCCCAGGAGAGGCCCTCCCTGGCTCCCTGCAGGTCCAGCAGGCAGGGCCCCCTCAGCAGCGTCCACTCTAGAGAGAAAGATGTGAAGTGGCCTGGCTGCTGGGCTGCTGGTCCTTCAAGTCCTGTCTCTCGCGTCCCAGTGCGCTCTAGGCAGACACCACTGTTTGGATTTCTTTCTTGACCAGAACCAAAAGCCTTTCAGCCCAAGAGGTGATGGAGCTGAAGGGCCGTAGCCAGCTCCAGGGCCATCGTGGACAGCCGGGAGAGGTTCCCCTGTGGCTTCTGTTCCGAGGATGCTGAAGGACCCCGCTGACCCCAGGCCTCCGGGAACGGCAGCACGGTGTGCGGGGCAGCAGAGCCGGAGCGGCCTGATACCCACCCCTCGCGCCCCAGGTCCTGCAAACTCCGCCGAGTGTTTATTCGGAGTAAGTCCCAGTCATCGTTAACCAACACCTAGTCCCTGTGGGGGACACTGGGCTGAGCCGGATTCATTGCCAACCCTACTGATGGGACAGGGGAACCCTTCCCCACCCAGTGGACACAGGAGTGAGGGCCGGCTGGCAGGGCGGCTGCTGAAGCCAGCACTGGGGCCCAGCTCTGAGGCCGCCTGCCTGTGGGCGTGCAGGGAGCTGCTCTGCTTGAAGCATCCCACTTCACGAGGACCACTGAGGGTGGGTGGGCTGCAGTTCCTTCGGGACCCTGGCCCACCATCAGGTGGAGCAGATGGGCAGTGGAGTGGGGCAGGGGCACTGGACCAGTCCCGAAGGAGGTGAGGTGCCAGCACTGCTGTGTGGACACAGCCTGAGCTCCACCAGGACTGCGGGCGGCCTTCCTAGGTCCCCTTCACCATGCACCCTGACCAGCACATCGCTACTGCCATGCCGTCACCAAAGAGCACCCTGGGAGATGGGAGCAGCAGGGTGCCCGCCCTGCCTCCAAGTGCCCACAGCTCCAGCTGCAGATTTCTTGGAATCGTCTCCTAACATGCATCCCTTGTCTGGCTGCCGTGGGAAGGGGCCAGCCAGCTGTACGAGCTGCCCAGGACAGGAGGAGGACACGTGGCCACAATCACCAGCCTCAGGCCCGCCATTCCTCCAGGAGCTCAAGGTGGGAATGATGAGAGAGCGATTTCTCCTCAGTCCCCAGCTCAGCGTCCAGCTAGGGCCTCCCTCAGCGGGCACCAGCCACTGAACCCTCACTCCTGCTGGGATGCAGGTGCTGCACACGTGAGGCCTGTGAGCCTGGCCTAGAGAGCATATGGTGTGAGTGTGCATGCAGATGCATGTGAGCACATGTGTGAGTGTGAGCATGGGGCAGGTGCACACCTGAGTGTGTTGGTGCAGGTGTGAGCAGGTGCATAAATACAGGTGTGAGCAGGTATGTTGGTGCTGGTGTGAGCCTGTGTGCAGGGCAGCTGTGAGCAGG
>JAJEJO010000436.1:122231-134251 GCA_020662805.1 Glaucomys volans | reverse complement strand
AGGTGTGAGCAGGTGTGTGGGTGCAGGTGTGAGCAGGGGTGTGGGTGTAGGTGTGAGCAGGTATGTTGGTGCAGGTGTGAGCAGGTGTGTGGGTGTAGGTGTGAGCAGGTATGTTGGTGCAGGTGTGAGCAGGTGTGTGGGTGTAGGTGTGAGCAGGGGTGTGAGGCAGGTGTGAGCAGGTGTGTGGGTGCAGGTGTGAGCAGGTATGTTGGTGCAGGTGTGAGCAGGTGTGCCAGGCAGGTGTGGGCAGGTGTATAGGTGCAGGTGTGAGCAGGTGTGTGGGTGCAGGTGTGAGCAGGTGTGCCAGGCAGGTGTGAGCAGCTGTACAGGTGCAGGTGTGGGCAGGTGTGTAGGTGCAGTGTGTGTGCACACGTGTGTGCATCTGCTGGTGCGTGTGTAGAGGCCTGAACAAGGAGAGCCTGAGGTCACTGTGAGAACCTGTCCTGGGCCTCGCACTAGCCAAGGCCCACTGTGCATCGGCTGGTTCCGGTTGGACACTCAGGCCGCCACGCTGCTGGAGAGGGAGTCGGGCCTGCTGGCGGGTGCTGGCTGTCCACTCTCGGGAGTGCTTGGCCGCCTCCCCTGGCTGCCTCCCAGTCTAGGAGGGACCTGGGAGTCTGAGGTGCTAACCACCTAATTCACTTTGGTCCTTCTGGCTGGTACTGCCACCAACTGGCCCCAGTTGGGACCAAGGTCACCCCACACTGGGGTCGTGCTGCTTGATGAGGTCGGGTGCGTTGGCCAGTGGACTGGGGCTGGGTCTTCAGGTTGGATCTTCTTGAATCCAATGCAGTGTGTCACCCAGCAGAGCCGTCACTTGATGGAAGGTAAAGTAATTGGCTCAGTGACCCCCGCACCTCCACTTTCCTAGAGATAAGCAGCTATTTCTAATTAGGAGATTGGAAACAAGAGACTGATTTCCTCCAAGTTATTTCCTCCATAAGAAACCAACAGCCAGCTCCTCAGCAACGTGAAGGGACATTCATGTCAGGCGATAGTGGAGACCCCGCTGGCTGAGCAGGAGGAAAGGATGGGCCCGGCCGCCCGGGCGACGCGGCAGGGCTGCGGCGGCTCTTCACCACTGCGACTTCTCTCTGCTCCTGTAGTCCACCAGCCTCTGGCAGTCTCTGGTCAGGGCTCCGCCTGGCCTCCTTCAGCCACAGTCAGCACCCTGGACAGAAAAAAATCAACGGAAACCCAGTTTCCTACAACTTATCCCAACCTCGAAGAAAGTGCATCTCCAAACTCAGGCTGGAGCTCTGAGGAAGAGGGGCCCCGTTCCCCCTCCACTCACTGCCTCGGTGGCCTGCGCGAGGGGAGGCCAGTGGGTAGCCACAGCCTGTTGGCTGAGGAGGCATCAACAGAGGTCAAGCTGGCCAGGGTCCCAGGCATGGCCTGGAGAGGTGACCCTGCCAGCAGGCGGCAGGTGGTGTGCTGCAGAGGCCCGGCCACCCAGCCAGGAGCACAGCCCCAGACCACCACCGTGGAAGGAGCCTCTACAGCCGCCCCGAGCACCCCTCCGCCTCTCGCACGGAGGGCGACGCCTCTCGGCGTCCTTCGGGAACGGTGCTGGAGCTGTAGGGAGAGCAGGGTTTTGGAGGCCACGGATCTACCGATTCTTTAAATGAACATACTTGAGTAAGATGTGCCAGGGTTTGTCATTTTCTCTGTAAGTGGATACATTAGTACAAATAAGGAAGACTAGGCACAGTCGAATACTTATCGCTGCGCTATTAGACTTTTTCAATTGGGGGAAATCCAAGTGTTCACAGCTAAAGGCACACTCGGTCACTCGCAGTGACACGCACCGTGAGGTCTGGAGAAAAAGTCGATCCCTGTTGCTGGTCACAGCTGGATGTGCTGCACGGGGACACAGGAGACCCTCTTCACACTGTGTGAGAGATGGAGCGAGTGAGTGAGGGAGCGAGTGGAGGCAGAGACCGCGGGGCCCGAGTCCACCCCACTAACGCCTCCGCTGACCGCGAGCTGCCTTCTGATTCTGTTTTGAGGAACATTTGGGGTATTTTTGCAAATGCACGAGCCTGTCTCTGGGGTAAACCTGTAGGCTCAGCTGCCCTAAGGCTGTGACTGTGGGCCTGTGACTCCTGTGGGCACATTGCCCTCAGGCTCCTCTGGGCCCTGGACCCTGATTTCGGAGAGTGAGGAAACCACGGCCTCCCCTCCTCAAAGTACCCAACCCTATCACCAAAAAGTACAGAGCTTCAGTTAGGTGGGTGGCATCCCACGCAGGCACCCGAGCCCGAGCCGCTGCTCTCCGCTCCTCCAGGGAGGCCTCCCTGAGGACCCGAGAGTCAGAGCTCTCTGCTGAGCTGCAGGGGACGCAGACAGCCACACGTTCGAAGTGCGCGGCTCCATACACGCCAGCTCTGCCCGCACTGGTGAAGCCAGGGCCGCGCATCCCAGCGAGAGGGGGACCCTTGCTGTACCGGCTGCCCCTGCCCTGCACCCTCCCTCGCCCTCACCACCGCCCCCGACTGCCAATCACTTGGTGGATACAGATGCTTGGCATCTTTGAAGCTGGATGCTCCTGGAGTCTGCGTCGGCCGTCTCCCAGGCGGGGGCTCAGACCTACTGTGTTCCCCAGCCCGTGGCCCCTTGCTGGGAACACGGTGCTTGCGCATCCAGAAAACAGGGAAAGGGACACCCTCTCCCTGGTCGTGCCTCTGCCACACCACTGTGTGCCCCAGGTCACTCTGTGTTCCATGGTCGGGGATCTGACCTCACTCCCAGACCCCGTCCAGGAGAAGGCACAACACCTGGGTCCAGCAGTCGGCCGCGGCTGGATCCATGGCCAGGGCTGTTTGTTGTTCCAGAGTCTCTTTACAGCCGGGCTGCTTGTGTAGGAGGGTCGGCGTGCCTCTTCCCGTATTTCTTGGGAAGACACCTGGGACCAGAGGGACTGATCACCTGTGGGCACAGCGCCGCACCCATGCCCATCCCTACCGCAGGGCGGCCGCCCGGCCGCTGCACACCCTCCGCTCCACCCGCACCGCCCACGTCCCCCTGGGCTGGACGGGGAGGGCGTTTCCTACTGAGTTCCTAGTTCTGTGTAGAACATCTGCAAGGACACCGCCCACCGGACTCTGGTGAGGCCTCACAGGTGCCTGTGTCCCCTTGGCCCCAGGCTGGGGGTCCTGTTGCATGGGGTGACGAGGTCTGCGCACCTTGAGCTGCGGAGTTCTTGGTTCGCGTTGCTCCAGAGGATGCTTTGAACGCTGCGGCGTGTCTCCCATGCCATCCCTCCACGGAGAGGTCTGAATTCTATTTCGGTAAGACTGATGAGTGATAAACTACAACGTTTTTATTTAAAGTCATAAAAATGTACAGAATTTATATTTGAACTTTAGTACGATAGAATCTGGTGTGTGTACAAAGAAGATACTCTATGATATGAATGTTTTGGGGGGGTGTTTGGGTACTGGGAATTGAACTCAGGGGCACTTAGCCACTGAGCCACATCCCAGGCCCTATTTTGCTTTTTTTTTCCCTCATTTTTTTTTCTAATTTAGAGACAGAGTCGCACTGAGTTGCTTAGCACCTTCCTTTGCTGAGACTGGCTTGAAACTAAAGATCCTCCTGCCTCGGCCTCCTGTGCTGCTGGGATTACAGGCGTGTGCACCGCACCCAACAAGAAATTTCTTATTCAGTAAATTTCAATGTATTGGAGGCATATTTGAGGCAAATGCTGCAAATCCAGGCAGTTTGAGCTTTAGGCTGTAAGGATCTGGAAATTCAAACCGTGCTTCTGCTGTTGCTATCACTAGGGGCCCAGCAAGAGGGATGCTCCCAAGGGGGATGTTGGCCTCCTGAGGAGGGGTGGCGTGGCCCCAGAGGCTAGGTCACCTGCCCACAGAGGCCCATGGGGTGCTCAGTGCCAGCTGGCCATGGCCAAGCCTGAGCCTCCCCAGCCCAGGTGTGGCACCTTTTCCTGGACGGGGTCTGGGAATGAGGTCAGACCCCCAACCATGGAACGCAGAGTGACCTGGGGCACCCAGTGGTGTGGCAGAGGCACGATGGTGTTCCCAGCAAGCCTGCCTCTCCCTGAAAGGACCCTTCCCCTGGCAGCCTGCTTCCATGGAACCAGGGAACCAAGTAGCAGGAGATTCCTGATCGGACACCAATGGGGTCCGTGGACGGGAGGGGCCATCGTGCAGGGGCGAGAAAGAACCTGGCCTTGACAGGTGCCTGGCAAGGGTGCCAGCGCCTGGAGACCCCACGGTCACGGCTGGGGCTGCTGTGACCCGCAGGACCAGGGCCTACAGGGAGGAGTTGCTGTCTGTGCTTAGGCTCCCGATGCAGGTGTCCCACCAGCAGACTGTGCAGTGGGGCTCCTTGTACACAGTGCTCCCTGAGCCCAGGACGCCTCCCAAGGAGGCTGCTCTCCTCCCCAGGCCACGGCGGCCTCACATCCATCAGCCCTGCCCTGGCCTCCGAAGCCAGCAGGAACTTCATCCACGTGAGCACAAAATGTGCTGAATTGCCCTTGAAATGGTGTCATCCCTCCACGGGGGGCGGTGCAGGAGGGAGGCACGCTCTGCCAACCCCTCACGGATGGAGGAGAGTTCACATCAGCCAGAAGCAGAAGCCACACAGTGTCCATAGTGATCGGAGTGGCCACCAAGGGGACCCGCGTCTGTGCACCTGATGAGCACGACATGTCACAAGTCAGCGCAGCCTGGGCGGTGCTGGGAGTGTAGCGTCAGGGCCTGGAGGTGACACTGCGTGTGCGAGGACCTGGTGAGGAGAGTTCACCCACTCTGACAGTCAGAACTCGAGCCAGCTGATGCCAAGAGCCAGGCCAGTGCCATCCTTGCATGCAGCCAGGTGACATGCAGGACTTGCTGTGCAGGATACGGCTCTGGTCCCTCCATGGGGTTCCGACACCTGCCAGCAGCTCTCGAGGTCACCGAGGTTACCGGACACAGAAGGCTGGCGCACCCCAGACTCTCCCGAGGGTTCACTGCTTCCAAGTGACAGTTTCTCTCCACAGTTTCTTCTTGCAGTTTCACAAAAGACACAAAGCAGAGGACCCAGCCCTCCAGCGCCGCGCAGGGAGGGAGTCGTTCGGCTGAGCTGCGGAAGTCTGTCTCTGAGAGGGAGTGCCCTCACCTCTGGTGGGGCTCCACAGCTTGGGGCACTCTGCACCCCGAACGGCCCTCGAGGCGCCATCGCCTGTGAAGCCCGTGGCAGAAGCACCTCGCTGCCTCTGGCTGGGACAGGTGGCCAGGATTTTCCCAGCCACGCCCCATGCAGCAGGGCTGGTGGCTCTCACCTTGCCCTGTGTACCAGCTTCCTGGTGCAGCCCACTCCTGGGACCCACAGTCCAGGGGCTGCGCTGTCCTACAGAGAACGGAGCATGGACGTGCATTGGGACAGCCTGCAGCCACATTCCGGTCAGAGGTACTTTTTGGGGGTGGGAAGTGGAAGTGGGCAGGGGAGCCTGCCCCCTTCTCTCACACCTGACACCACCGATGAGATGATCAAAATTCCTCCGGGCAGCAAGCAGCGGTGCCCGGGCAGGACACAGGGCCCTGAGCAATGCTAGAGTCCATGCTGCAGCCAGCCGGCCCGTGGGGTCCAGCTCCACACCCCCTCTGCCGTGCTCTCTGACACAGGGCTTGCTGCACTGCTCTGTCCCCAGGGGACTCCTAGTCAAACAAGAACCTCCGAAGCCCAGCGTCCAGAGCCAGTCTTGGTCTTCGCTGACACAGCCAACTTTCTCACTCATCTGAAGGGTCCCCCTGGGTGTTTGTAAAGACCCTTTGGTTCCTCTAGTCTCATTTTCTTGGAACGAATGTGCTGTGTTCTTGGGATGTTGGCACAGGTGGGGACGGGGGTGGGGGGGACATTCACCTGCAGAGCAGGCAGTGGGTGGCAGGTGGCCCTGGGCTGCGGTCCTCTCACCGGGGCCTGTCCTGCCTGCTGCCCCTGCAGGAGCCCCCGTCCTGCAGCCCTTCTGTCCGCTCCGCCAGCTGGCCCGGAGCACGTAGGATCTGGTGCCAACGCTCTAAGGCCCCTGTCTTCTGCAGCAGTAGCCCTGGTGGCCGCTGACCGACAGGCAGGCGGTGTGCACTTGTGAGAGGGTCTGTGTGGTGTCACCTGTTCACGTTTCAGCGTCCGCACGAGAGGAGCTCTGCAGCGTCTGGTGGGTGAGACGCCGGAGGCCGAGGGCGTCCATCTACCGAGGAAGGCGACTCTGCCTGTGGGGCTCCCGGCTCAGGCACAGCCAGCTCTGCTCTGCCTGGGGCTGGCCACTGACGTGCTGGCCCTCAAGGACTGACAGGCTGCTGCCGAACCGATCTGAGTCTGTTCGGGAGCTGACTCGTGGCTTGCAACTCGGCAGGCTGCCACTGGGCGAGGCCTGAGGCCCTCAACACAGCCCAGCATCTATTCTGAAAGCAGACTCCCTAAGATCAGGCTCCATGAGGTCTGTCCGTGGGCCCCAGGGCTCATGTGTGGAGATCGCTGGGAAAGGCTGGGGGACTCACAGCTTTGGGACGGGTGGTCTGACCTGGAGCAGCCCGGGCAGCGGGACAGGCAGGCATGAAGCCCATTTCCCAGCCGCACCCAATGCAGCTGCTGTGACCCGAGGACGGCCAGAGCCGGGACGGGACAGCAGAGCTGCTGGGTCAGACACAGGCCCCAGGAGGAGGGCTCTGGGCCAGGCCTCAAGGAGAGACCAGGGGACCCGTGGGGAACGCCGGCGGAGATTGCCCACGCCAGTCCCGCTGCCCATCCCAGCATGGAGGGGCTGCTGGCCTTCAGGGCACAGGCTTCTGAGGTGG
This sequence comes from Glaucomys volans, assembly GCA_020662805.1. Classification (NCBI taxonomy): domain Eukaryota; kingdom Metazoa; phylum Chordata; class Mammalia; order Rodentia; family Sciuridae; genus Glaucomys; species Glaucomys volans. The sequence goes on along the minus strand of JAJEJO010000436.1, from coordinate 127,445 downwards.
TGCAGCCTCTGGTCCTGGGGCCCAAAGTCACTCCAATCCCAGAGCAGCCACGTTCTTCTGCTGTTGGAACCGGGATGTCCCATGGGTAGAATGAGGCAGTGGTCACGGTCACGCTCACAGGGACTGTCCCAGCAATTTAGGAAACAGTCAGTCAGTCCCTACGGCCCTGGTCCCTACCGCGCTGGTTCCAAGACTGTGAATTGTCGACTGACGCGTTAGGAGAACTGGAGTGCAGTGTGGATTTTGCATTTGCTTTTGTGTGACTCCATCTGCAAGAGATGCCAGATGAACCCAAAGCCCCTGCCTTGCTGGGCCCAGCTAGGAGGGACTCAGGAACCCACGGCTCACCTGAAACCCTCCACACCTCCACTACCCCCACCTTCCCAGGGGTTCCCGAGCTCCCTTCTCACACCGGGCCGCCCTCCTCCCTCAGCACTGCACCAGAGCCACCGGCCACCTGGCAGCCACTCAGGTCTGTCTGCGTGCACACGACAGCAGGCTCTGTCTCTGAAGCACCGGCGAGGAAAGTGAGCTGCTGTTCCTACTAGGGGTCTCTGTGCGCCTCCGCTGAGCTGCTGGGTGCCGCGTCTCCTCCTGCAGGCCCTGGGTTCTTTCCTGCAGGCCCTGGGTTCTTGAGTGAGACCTTGCACAGGCAGCCATTTTCAGGGGTGTGTGGGGTTCTGGCAGAGCTCTCCCAGACAGCTCCAGCGCGGTGCCTCCAGCTGGCCTTCTCCAGGCTCGGCAGCAGCTGTGAGCAGCGGGGCCCCATGGCCCCGCTGGAGACTAGACAAGCACGGGGATCTTTGTTCCCTTCTTTACAGAGGATTCATGGTGGGATTAGCTAGGCCGTGCTGCAGGGGGCCCTGGTCTGAGCACGGCACAGACATGTCCACCTGGGTGCAGCTGGCCGTGCCCTCGGAGCTCTGCGGGGACCACTCCGCCAGGTGTCCCTCAGCAGTGAAGGCGTTGGGGCCGGGGGCTGGTCTCACCACTGGGTCTCTAGGGGCAGCGCAGGGACGAGCGCCCCAGGGGAGGATGGGGATGAATCAGCGAAACCTCAGATTACCAGCTGGCCAGGTGCCTGCACCGCCCTCCTGCTGCCCGTCCTAAGCAGGACGCTCAGCTGCAGCAGCTGACCTCCACCAGAAGTTGCAGGGACTCTACTGAGCGGCAAGATGGAGCACGCCTGCAGACCACCCACCAGGGGGAGTTTGGGAGAGAAGGTTGACGGGCCCCACCCAGGGTCTGGCCTGGTTCCACAGCCAGAGTGGCCGAGCCCTCCCTGCTTTTCTCCTCCCTGTACCCAGTCCCCTTGAATCTCTTCCCTCCTTGTCTCCCTCCAGTGCTGGCTGGACTTAAAACCCTCTCCAGGATCCCTCCAGAAAAGCCTCAGTCCGTTCATCCTAGCACTTCCAATGAACCCTACGGCATCCTGGCTAGGAGCACCCAGAGCCAAGCGGGGACTTGGCAGGAAGAACCAGAGGGAGAGCAAGACAACAGGGCAGGAGACAAAGCCCAGGCTGGGGAGGGAAGGCAGGACCAGCCTGCTGGTCACTGGCTGCTGTGGAGCTCACCTGTCCCACCTGGCTGCTTTCAGGGCTGCTCCTCACACAGGTAGGACATCTGTGGCTACAGGTGAGGGCGCGAGCTGTGAGCTGTGTCTTTTGCGTGTTCCCAGGGCCACTCACAGGCTGGGAATGTGCTCCAGCCCCTCCCTGTGGGATTCGGAGAGATGTCCAAGGTCACGGAGGCCGGGGACAGCCAGTCTCACTAGCTCGAGGGAATTCTTCCTTCATCCACATCTGCCCCTTGGAAAGAGGGCGTAGCAAGGTGTCAGAGCCACACCGCTTGTGTCATGTGCTCGTTCGGGGCGAAGCCTGCCTGGTGGGCTCTCACAGACGTGTGACCTGGTGGAGATGGTGGCACGGAGGCTGCAAGGCACACGGCGTCTGGAGCCCTGGCCTCCTGGGAATGGGCTCAGGGTTCCAAGGACGAGGATGTCGGAGTGGCCATGCGCCTTCACACTCACACCACACAGCAGCGGCTCCTTCAGACGCCTCAGCTTCTCCCCCGAGCCCTCCCTCACGCCTGAGTGTGTCACGCCCAACTCCAGCCTGGCCGGCAGCTGTGTCACCAACGGATGCAGCCAGTTCTTCCAGAACCACTTGCTGAGATACCAGCAAGCAGGGGTGGGAGAGAGACCAGGAGGGCAAGCTTTAAGACCCTGGAGGGAGGCAGGCTGGTGCCCAGTGGGGACTACAGGGAGGACGGCAGGTGACCGCCAGGCCGGGGAGGGGAGGCTGCAAGGCCTTCAGAAGCACAGTTGCTGCGGACATTTGGTAGCTGTCAGGTCCAAAGGGCAGAGGAAGCGGCAGCCAGCAGCCTCCCAACCTCCCTGCTTCTGTGCCCAGCGGAGCCCTGCGGGAGAGCGTGCTCAGAGCATGCTCAGGTGGGGCGAGTGGCGACATCAAGGGGCCTCTGAGTGCTCTCCCATCCCCAGGCCTCTGAGCTCACACCCACCCCCAGAGAGGGCATGGGGCAGTGGTTCATCCCAGACGCCGCCCTCACGCCCACCTCAGGAGGGCAGGCAGGGACCATCCAGCTGTGTGCCAGAAAGCAAGCACCACGGTGACAGAACAGGGCCCGGTCTCCCCTGAGGAAGGACCCCAGCAGCAGGAGCCTCGGGCTCAGACAGTGGCCAGCGAGGGCCCCGGCCTTCCACCCTGTGCCCCACATGCCACTGCGGGCCCACGGTGGCAGCTGGGAACCGCCCATCACATCCACACTCCAGAGCGCAGCAGAGAAGAGCAGGGAAAGAACTGTCCCTGCCCAGGAGGCCACTCCTCAGCGACAGACACAGCTCTTCTGTTTACTTCCCCAACCTCCTTGCCCAGACCCTCCCAAGCTGCAAAGGAAGGGGTGCTCTTAGCTGGGGGCGGTGTGCTTAGTGGAAATCGGGGGTTCTTTTCACTTAGGAAATAAAGAGCCACTTCTGTAGGGAAGCAGCCAACATCCTCTGCCACAGGGTAGGCAGGCGGCGACTCCGGGCCTCACACTCCAGGCCTGCCTGTGGCTAAGATGCCTGTCCGTGTCACAGAGGCAAGAGAACAATGGCCCTCGCACCACGGAGGAGCTGACGGCCTGCAGACCCAGCCATTCGATTCCAGCACTTCACAGCCAGGGAGGGGACAGGAGGGACGGGTGTCAGAGAAAGACTCCTCGGAGTCCCGGCTCCTCCTCTGTGACGCCCTTGAACACCTGCGCCTCCCTCCTGGCTGGAAGGCCAGAGCTGCTTATACACTTCCTGGGACCCAGGGACAACGGGCCACTTGGGGGTTGTCTTGGGGTCAGACTAGGAAACGTCTGCTCCTTAGGGTTCCAATAGGAATGTGCAGGAAGCACCCCACAACTTCAAACAGAAACGGGGTGCCGTGTGCAGGGCCCGGTTCTGTTCCAACTGAACAGGGACAAAGAAGCCCTGGCCACGCGAGGAACTCCAGGACCGTGTGTATTGTCCTCCCACTGACAGGGACATGAGGACATGTCGAGCCTCTAGAACCAAAGCCTGTGCAGGACCCCAGGGGGCTGGGGCATGGAGCTGGGCACTGACCCACAGGGGCTCCCTCGGGTCTATGAGCAGACCCCTAAGGGCAGATCTGGTGGCAGCAGGGAGATCACAGCAGGCACCTGTCCTGAAGCCAGGTGGGAAGGGAGGGCCAGGCCGTGTGCAGGTGGGAGGGGAGGGCCAGGCCGTGTGCAGGTGGGAGGGGAGGGCCAGGCCGTGTGCATGTGGGGTCCCCCGCCCCAGCTGACTGGATCATCACGCCACTGCCTCCTGCGGTCATTAAGGTGTACAGTGCATGGTTTGGGCCAACCCCCTAAAAATGTGAAAATGTCCTTAGCTCACGGTGTGCACAGGGGGGCTCAGGGCTGGATCTGGTCCTGGGTGTGTTTGCAGAGTCCTACCCGAAGGTGGTAGGGGGCAGAACGGCGGGCCTCATCCCACACCTGCCAAGTCAGCTTGCACTTTCCCAGATCCCTGGGAGACTCACGTGCTATTGAGGTGTGAGGATCAGACCATTTACTAATCCATGTCTACCAAGGCAGGGATGCTTTCCTGATTTGTCATTCACAAGCTGATTTTATTGAAATATTTAGCCTCTCCCTTGATGCAATCTGGTCTGGACGGCATTATAAAACCCTTTAAAATCACAAAGACAAAAATCCAGGTGTTTCATCTTCAGTGAGCAATTCACAGGATCCAAGAGGACGCACGCTGAGAAACGTCTCCTCCCCGCTCCCAGAGCAGGGGAAAGCCAGGGGCCCGCTGTGCTTAACTGACCCGGAAATAGCTTTGCGCTTAATTTTAATTTGCTATGGGTGGCAACAGCGTTCTTTTTCTGGAGAAAAAAGCAGCAAGCTGCAGGCAGGTGAAGGGCCGCAGCTGCGACCGATTGCCAGGGACCTGCAGCCAGGTCAGGCGGCTGCAGAGCCACCATCCTCCTGAGGAGCAGGAAGAGCACCTTGGTGTGCCCCATGCTGGGTCTCGGGTCTGCTCTGGAGGGCATCGGGGGCCCTGTCCAGAGCCTGATGCCCCCTGGGCTTGGACTCCCAGCAGCTGGGGGACACTTGGAGCCAGGGAGCGGGCAAGGGAAGCCCAGGAGAGGGCTTCTGGAGGCCCTGGAAGGATCGTTTCTTCCTCTTCTACGACCAGGTCAGCCCAGACAACACTGCCTCCAGGTTGATTAAGCCAGAGTCTGAGGGGCTTCCCTGCAGTCCATCCCCTAAATCTGTCCTCCCAAGCCCAACATGGCCACCTGTGGCTCAGGTTCTGGGTTGGGTGAGGCCATTCCCTGGAGATTGTAGCCTCGAGGCTGCTCTTCAGAGGAAGGAGACAAAGCCCACGCCCAGGCTTCGCCCTCCATCCGTGGCTGCTCCCGGTGTTTCTGTCGCCCGCAGACCCTTCCCCATGCCCAAAGGGGCAACTGGGCCAGAGGGGCTCTGGGCAGGCAAGGTCCGGAATTCTAGCTACCTCCCCCGCCCCCCTGCAGACTGGTGAAACTGGCACCTTCCGCAGGGCCTGGCTGTTAGGGCGCCAGTCCTTCTCCTGAGCTGCGGCTCATGGTACAAAGCCTCTGCTCTATTCTCCAGGATCTGGCAGGTTAAGGCCATGCATTCTGGCTCTTTTCTAAAAATTTCTAAAAAATTAATTGT
>JAJEJO010000436.1:32583-117231 GCA_020662805.1 Glaucomys volans | reverse complement strand
GCTCTCTAGGTGCTCAGACCTCAGGGCCTGGAGCTGGCTCCCTAGGTGCTCAGACCTCAGGGCCTGGAGCTGGCTCCCTAGGTGTTCAGACCACAGGGCCTGGAGCTGGCTCTCTAGGTGCCCAGGCCACAGGGCCTGGAGCTGGCTCTCTAGGTGCCCAGACCACAGGGCCTGGAGCTGGCTCCCTAGGTGCTCAGACCGCAGGACTTAGAGCTCGCTCTAGGTGCTCTGCAGAGCACCCCCAGCCCACTGGGGCCAGTTTCAATTTGTGGGGGCACTGCCGGGGTCATGCAGGTGACCCTGTCCTGGATGAGTGTCCCTGTGGTGAGGTGTGGAGATGCTGCCCTCCCTGAGCAGGGCAGGTGGGCAGGTGGGCAGGTGGGCAGGTGACGCTCTGCAGTGGACAGGGTCGAGGGTCATCCATGCCCCAGGAGTGTGCCGGGGACTGAGCAGCAGAGATCCTGCAGAGAGTTCTTGACCTCAGAGGACAGCAGGCAGGAAGAACAGAGTCTCCACCTTCTTTCCAGAGGTTGGCCTTTCCTGTGGGCACAGCTGTCTGCAGAGGCCTTGGGTCAGAGGCCTGAGGGTCTGGTGATTGTTTCTAGGTCTTTTTAAGGGAGTCAGGTGAAGGGGTTGGAGCCCAGGCAGAGGTTGTTCCAGGAGCTGGGTCCCCCCACTGCCAGGCACCGTGGCTGCTCCTCTCCAGGCAAGACCCCCGTGGCAGTGAACTTGTGCCCCAGTGTGGTGGCATCTGAGCCCGTCCTCCATCTCCTCTCACTTTCTGTCCTTGGGCCTTGCAGAAGAGTGACCGAACCTCCAAGGTACAAACCCTGGAAATATCAGCGCCATGTGCCCCGGTGGTTGTGAGGACTGAGTCAAGGTGAACAGCGTCATGTCTGCTCTGAGAATGGCAGCCACCACCCTTGCCTTTGCTCTTGAGGAGGACACGGCCATGCCCAGCAGGGCCTACACCTCACTGCACCCTGTCCCAGGCAGGTGAGGCATGCTGCCCCTTGGCCTCCATCTGAGGACTGGGACAGTGGACAGTGGGCTCAAGCAGGGGGCTCCGGAGTCCTGGCATCCTGCCCCACAGAGCCCTTTCCAAGCACAGCAGTGTGCTCTTAGCAACTTCCGTTCCCCTGGGGGATCCCTGTACTACCCCTGGGAGCCCTGTACTGCCCCTGGGAGCCCTGTACTGCCCCTGGGGAAGCCCTGTACTGCCCCTGGGAGCCCTGTACTGCCCCTGGGGAAGCCCTGTACTGCCCCTGGGGAAGCCCTGTACTACCCCTGGGAGCCCTGTGTCCCTCTTGTCCCTTTGCCTTCCTTACTTGTCAGACCCACTTCTCCCCTGGAATGGGCAGGAGCCACACAGAGGCTTAGAACACTCCCTGGTTCATGCCTCTTCCACCCGGGGTGAGGGAGAGGAGAGCGGACACACACCTGGCCACGCGAGTCCGTCAGGCCGTGCCTGTCTCTGCCTGTAGAGTTGACGGCGCCTGCTGAGTTGGCACCTGCAGCCAGCACCTGGTCTTGGGCCTGTGTCACCCCAGCTCCTCTCAGGGACGGGACGGTGGCTGCCCTGTCCTGCTTCCTGTTCTCTCCTGCTCCTCTCCCACAGTCCCCAAGCCAGGGTGCAGATAGTTAGAACACTTGGGGACCTAGCAGCACACATTCCCACCTGAAGAGTGTCCCCGCCTGATGTGGGGGGTGGGAGAGTGAGCGAACACAGCACACATACACACACACTCACGGATGTGCCCTGATACACAAAAGGACACCCAGCACACACAATCACAAGCAAACACTGACCAGGAGAGATACTCACGCTCAGCGAGGGCCTCTGTGCTGGCAGATGGGAGGCCTCCGGACGGCACCGTGTCCCAAATCCATGCCCTGAAGCCCTCAGGGTGACTGTGTTGGGAGCTGGGCCTCCAAAGAGGTGACTAAGGTTAAGGAGGTCACAGCGTGGCCGGTCCCTTCCCGAAGAGGAAGAGAGCCTGGGAAGTGGGTGCCAGAGCCAAGGTTCCCGAGGAGCAGGCCGAGCCGAGAGCCGGCTGCCACACCAGGCCTTCCAGAGCGAGAGGAGCCGTCTGGCCTCGGCCTTGGTAGGTGCCTGAACTGACGGAGCAGGGGGCCTTCCCAGGGCCTGACGCAGACGGCTGGCCATCCAGCTTCAGGACACAGAGTTTCGGGAAAAGGGCCAGGGTGGGAACTGGCTATGGAGGAGGTGGGCAGTTGTCAGGAAGAGGAAGCCAGGCCCCACCAAAGGACAGAGCTTCGTGGTGCGGTCTCCAGAATGCTGGGCAGTCCAGCAGGGACGGGCTTGGGGCAGTGCCAGATGGTAGGCCTTGGTGGTGGGCAGTATTGGTGGCCATCCCGTGGGCTGTGGGAATTACTATTGTCCTTTTGGTGATCCCTCCTGCCCCCTGATAGAGGATGAACTGGGACAGGGTTGGGCTGGAAGGACCTCGTGGGAGGCTGTCCATGCCACGGGCTGGGTTGGGGCGTCTCCGTAACTGTTGAGCCCTGGGAATGGCTGCGCTGTGGGCAGCCGGCGGTGACCGCTTGCTTCGGGGCTCTCACTGACAAGTGTCTGAGACTTCACCATAAGTCAGAAAAATGGTTTCTCACAAAAATAACATAATAACACATCTTTTTTTAACCCAACTATATTTTTTATTCAAATTAGTCTTATAGATTGAAGTCAATATTTCAACATTAAGTTTATTTTAATAGCATTTTTGGACCCCCTGCTATCGTATCGAAGGCAGACTTGGGGGCTGGGAGGGCCGCTGTGCTCGTGCAGAGAGAAGCCTGGCACGTGTCCTGGGCACGTCCTTCCTGCCAATTTGCAGCTTATAAATACGCTGGCCTGATTCTCTTTGTATGAGGCTGAGGATTTGTCATCCCTCCCATGGTAATGAATTCATGTGCGTGGGAACCGTGCAGGGCGGTGGAGGAGGTGTGCGGGGCTGTGTGGGGAGAGGACAGCCCTACGGGGGACACGGTGGGACCCCCCCTGCAGGCTGCCGCCCCCCGGACTGTAACACAGAGGCGCTGGGACTCTCTGGAGCTGGGCAGAAGGCAGGCCCCAGTCCCCGAGGCAGAGCGGGGTCCTCGGCAAGGATGGGGAAGCGGGGGCTGGACAACACCATGTGCATGGACACCACACCCAGGGCGAGCAGGAGGGGCGGGACCTCAGGCGGGTGTAGACCTCAGCCTGCCCAGACACACTTCCAAGTCTCTGCCGAGCCGTCGGTCTCCGCCATCCTTCAAGGCACCTTGCGGGGGTAGCTGGGCCCAGGCTCTGTCCCCAGGCATATGGTGGGGCAGGCATGCAGAAGCCTGGGGCCTCAGCCTGAGGCTATGTGGTGCCCCAACCCTGCTGTCCATCCATGACCATGGGGGTGGCCCTAAGTCCCCAGGCCTCAAGGGCTCTGAATAGTCATCAACCAACTCCCAAGAGAACTTGCAGACCCTCCTGGCCTCAGGGACTCTGGGTCACGGTGCGAGGCCTGACCGCAGAGCCACAGAGCACCCCATATTGTCCTCAGGACACACTTCCTCTGGGGGCACACTCCTCGGGAGACATCATGGGAGAGGTGGGATCTGGCCGTTGGCCTCTCTCTGCATCCTCCTTGTGCGCGCTTGCACCTGTGGGCCTACCTTGGCACAAAGGCATGCTTGACAAACTCATCTTACTGTCGTGGCTTTGGTGGAGTTTATTCCAGTGGATGCCCTGCAGAGCTGAACCGTAAGCCCTTGGCAAAGGGAGCGGGATCCCCAATACCTGCAAGACGGGATGAGAAGTCCACTTGTCACTACGCTGGAAACTGTCTGAAATGTCCTGGTGTGCGAAAGGACACCTATTCTGAGCTCCCACCTCGCTGAATGATGTTTGGGTTTAACCCACTGCTGCAGCTCAGCGTCTGCCTGCCTCCCACTGACGCAGACAGGGTGACAGACCTCGCTGAGAACCCTGTTACTACCAGCAATGAGACGGTGGTGGAGGAACTGGCCCAGGGAGGGGCGACGGGCTGACGGGGGCCATTTCAGTGCATCTGATCAGAAAGGGCAGTGCAGAGCCCGGACCAGGACCCAGACCTTGGGAAGCCCATGGCGTCTAGGAGCCAAGAAGCAAGGGACTTAGGCAGGCAGGTGGGTAACATGCAGCCCTCAACCATCCAGCTGGGCCACCTGAAGGTGGGAGTGGCAGTGAAACCAATGGGCTCAGGGTGTGTAGACGGGGAACCCAGAGCCCAGGCTGAGGTGGACTCTTCTCTCCATCTTCCTTTTCCACAGATCTTGGGGCTCCCTGTGTGAGGACCCAGGCTTCTCTGGCTATCAGACAAAAGCAAGGATCCTGGGGACCCTTCACCCCTTAGTGGGGTGAAGAAGCAGAGTCAGTGTTGAACCTGGAAAGTGAACCTCCAGGGAGTACTTCTGGAGACAGTGGGCAACACACGCTGGCTCGCCTCCTGAGGGACCTGCGTGGAGTGGTGGGCCTGGGGAGGAGGGCTGCTTTGTCCTGCCGTCCCCATTGGAGAAGTAGCCTTGGAGGCTTTGGCTTTGTGTCCTCTTCGGGTTTTCCAGGGTAAACATCAGGGCCCTCAAGACACAGGAAGAGTGGTTTCACCGCTGTGATGGCTGCAGGGAAGGGCTGGGTCTGCCTCTGTGGCCCCTGCGTCCACTACCACGGTCACTGAGGGACTCCTGCCCTGGGAACTGACACTGAGGCAGGGCCAGCAGGCTCGGCAGGGCCAGCAGGCTCGGCAGGGCCGCTGAAGCTCTGAGATGAGCTTGCAGGGGACGCTGCACACCCTCAGCTGCACAGGGGCCCCGAGGCTGTGTGCTGAGGGTCCTGGGAGGCCCTGCAAGGAACTGACCCCAAGGCGACTGGAGACTGTGAGGAAGTGCGCAGAGGGACCACGGCCCAGGGGGCGGGAGCAGAGGTTGTTCCCAGCCAGATAAAACCACCCTCAGTCATAGGGCCACCGGCTGCGTATCAAGTCCCCTCTGAGATCCAAGTCCCATGCCCAGAACTGAGCCAGGGTGGCCTAGGGAGGGAAATCACAATCTGTGAAAGTCAGCGGGGGTCGCTCCAAAGCCAGGGGGAGGTGTCACCTTCAGCTTCCACCAGCTTCTGGGTCATTCCCTGGTCTCAGGTGGAAAGACTCAGCCGCCAATCAGCATGGGATGAGCTTACTGCAGTAGAATTCAGAAACCTCTCCAGGGAAGCAGGAGGCTGGGAGCCAGCCTTCCCTGCCTCGCACATGCCGTCCTGGGGAGGACGGTGCTTGCGCAGACGGGCTCGGGCTTGAGCCGGGCACACTGCTCTTCCTTGTTGCTGGAGATGAGTCCCCAGAGTGAGGCTGCTACTTAGGGCTGGCTCCCTCCAGCAGACAGGGGACCCTAGCCAGCCCTGCCTCTCCAGACTGAAGACAGATGATCAAGGAGGAGGACTCTAGTTGTGGTCAGAGCATCACCACCAGAATGTCCCAGGGACCTGCAGATGGAGAAGCAATAACAATTAATAGGGATTTACAGGAACCGGCATTAGGAATTAGCTGTGGTTTCAAAACCCGAAGCGCCATTGCCTCCTTGCAGGGTGGCCGGTGACGCACAGCGGTTTCTGGTAACGGGTGCAGATGCTGGGCTTGCACACGGAGACCTGACCACATGCCACGCACGCTGCTGCGTTCAGAATTAGGAGGCTTTAGCCATGGCCACCAACGGGGCAGGCACTCAGCAAGTGGCGAGTGCCCAGAACTGTACCCAGAGAAACCCGACTGGAGAAACTGGGAGCAAAGCCCACCCCCAAGTTTTGAAGGATTCAAAGTTAATGTCGGAATTAGAAGAAGCAGCACCACTGGCTTATCCCTAGGAAAGAGTCGAGGACAAGAGGTGGGGAACAAACAGACTTGGGGAGCAGATTCAATGGCAGATTCAGGGAGCCAGAGGTGCTTCAGGCAGGCCCGAGTTCCCTGAGTGAGGTGCCCAGAGGCAAGTGCCAGAGAGCAGAGGAATTCTGCCTGGGAGAGGATGGTGCCTGGAGATGCCACGTCTTGGTCGCCATCTTGGTCGGGAGCGCCACCTCACTTTCAGGGTGCAGACTTTGGTCCCAGTCAAGAGTTCGTGTCTCACTGTTTCAGTCAGCTATTTCTCTGCTGTGACCACGGGACCTGACCAGCACACCTGTAGAGGAGGAAAGGCTTACTAAGGGCTCACGGTTCAGAGGTCTTAGTCCATAGGAGGTCGCCTCCATTCCTCGGGGCTCAAGGTGAGGCAGAACATCATGGTGGAGGTGTGGCAGAGGGAAGCAGCTCATCATCAGGGAGCAAAGAGAGACTCCCTTCTCCAGGTACAAATTGTATGCCCCAAAGCCACGCCCCAATTCCCACCTCCTCCAGCCACACCTACCACTCCAATTAACCCCATCAGGGATTAATTCACTGATTGGGCTGAGACTCTCACAACCCAATCATTTCTCCTCTGAACCTTCCTGCACCATCTCCCATGTGAGCTTTTGGGGGACACCTGACGTCCAAGCATAACAGTCATCTTGGCATCTCCATGACCACTCAACAGTCCAGCTCACGGGGACAGATTCAGAGGTGTAAGTGCAACCCAAGGCACTTAGACAGGAGACTCACATTGCGCCCACTTACTTCAGTTAGCAGGGACAGGGGACAAGGACGCGGCCTCCAAGACCCTGCTCTGGCACCTTCTTGCTATGTGTGGGTATGGCCTGTCTTCCAGGGGTCCCCAGCGTGGCCGTGCCGATACCTAGTGGGATGCTTAAGAAGCAGACTGCAGTGGAGCCCAGCCGGCCCCGGGAAAGGGAGATGTCACCCAGGGATGCCCAGTCCCTCCTCCTGCTCTGGCCCGTCCTGCAGTGTGAGCTCCTGCTCCGCAACACACCCTTGCCGTGGGGATCCCGTCCACCCCGCAGCCTTTGCCAGAGCCGAGCAGAAGCTGGGCCATGCCCTTAAATCCCCAGCACTGTCAGCTGAGGAGATCTCTTTCCCGTTTAGGCTACTGAGCCTGCGCTACTTCATACGGTAACAGAAGAGCAGTGTTGACAGGCCTGGGCGCCTCCCCGGTGTGCGGCTGCATCAACTAGAAGCTCAATTAATGTGATCCATCACATAACCAGACCAAAGGGGAAATCATGTGCTCATATCAGTAAATACAGAGAAGATACTTGGCAAAATCTACCACCTGCTCATGATTTGAAAAGCAGAAACAAAACTCTCAACAAACTGGGAAGAGTCGGGGAGAGTCCTCACCTTAAAAGAATACCTAACACTCCCCCTTCCACAAACACACCAGTCCTTCCCAGCTGGCACCATGCCTTACCAACGAGAAACTGGACTCTTTCCCACTGAGATCAGGGGCAAGTCAAGGATGTCATCACTCATCGCTGCTCTTCAATATCACCCTGACAGTCCTGGCTAGTGCAGTGAGACAAGAGGAGGAAATAAAACGCGTATGGCTTTGGAAGAAATGTTTTCAAAGCACTGTCTTCGTTTATAGATGACATGATAATCTACACAGAAAATCCAAAAGGGTCAACAAGCAAATGAAACAAACAAGACATTGCATTTCAGAATTCGAGATGAATAGATTCAAGCCGATCACGTCTCTACATGCCAGCAATGAAAAGGGGGATGTTAAATCAAGAGCAGGACTTACACTCATGCCCCTGCCCAAACAAAAGGCGTGGGTGAGGATCTAGCAGGATCTGTTCAAGATCTAGTTCAGCAAAACTAGAAAACTCTGATCAACGAAATCAGAGAAGAACTAAATTACTGGAGAGAGATTCCATGTCCACGGACAGAGGATTCAGCACTGAAAAGAGCTCAGTTCATCTGTTCAAGAATCACAGTCTAACCCTCCTCCAAGTAAAGGCCAGCACTTTGCTTTGTGGGTATCGACAGAATGATTTTCAAGTTTATATGGAGAGACTGGACCATCTTACCTCACCCAACTCCGAAGGGGAACCAAGTGAGAGCGTTCTCAGTGTCTGACTTCAAGTCTCCCAGCAGAGCCGCCTCACCAGGACGGTGTGGCCCCTGTAAGAGAAGAGACCTAGGGCAAGACTGAGAGCCCAGAGCAGAGCCACCGGCCAGCAGAGGTCGTCTTTCAACGGAAGGGCTGGAAGGTCTTCACAGCCACATTAAACCTACACGGTGAGCACACCTGCCCACCACAGGCTCGACTCGACTCGAGATGAATCACAGACCCGGATGCAGAAACACACAGCTGCAACCCTTCTACCAATAATTAAGAAAAACTCTAAAGGACCTTGAAAACGGCGATGACCTCTTACCTGTAACAGCAAAGGTATGATTTGTGAACGAAAATTGATAAGCTGGGCTTTTAAAATAAAACTGCTCTGTGAAAGACAACGACAAGGAATAAGAGCAAGAGCCACACTCCGCACAAATATTCTCTACAGACACACATGATAAAGGACTTTTATCCAAAATGGACAGATGGCTCTTAGAATCTAAGGGTAAAGAGGTGGGGTAGCTCAGTGGCAGAGCACCTGGTAACATGGCTCAGTCCCTGGGCTCAACTCCCCGCACCACACACACCTGGACAAGGAAACAACCATTTCCAAAACTTGGAAACAAGTAACATGTCCTTCAGTAGGTGAGAGGTTAAACTGTGTCCAATCCGACCCTGGAATATTATTCAGCTCTGAATAGAAATGCTCTCCCAAGCTGTGAAAAGACGTGGTAGAAACTCAAATGCGTGCTAAAAATGAAAGATGCCAGTCTGGAGAGGTCACTGCGTGTGGGATTCCATCTATGTGACGTTCTGGAAAAGGCAGAGAAGGGTAAGGTTGGCAGGGGCTGGGTGGAGAGGGGTGAGCCGGGAGCAGGGCAGGGATCTGATCTGCGACGTCTCTGCATCTGTCCACAGTCCGGAGTGTGCAAGAGTGGACCTAATGTCCCCGCGGGCTTTGGTGACAGTCGTGGGCCAGTGCAGCTTTATCTGCTGCAACAACCACGCCACTGCCATGGGGCCTGTGCCAAGGAGGCTGTGCGAAGAGGAGACAGGTTGCCGAGGAGACCCCTGCACCTTCCTCTCCATTAGACATGAGCCAAAACCTGCTCAGAAAACGTCATCTTTAAACAGGTGGGTGGGGAAGGAGGACGTGAAGGAGCAGCCTCTGGAGCAGAGGCTGGCCCAAGAGCGGGCAGACACCCTCCCTGCACAGCACCTGGACAGGGGCCGTCCCTGGAGCTGCAGGTCAGGAGGCAGAGGGGTGGCAGTAGAGGCAGGGCAGGCCAGGGAAGGAGCTGCAGCCAGGCGTGAAGGGTGGGACCGCGGTCCAGTCCTGACGTGAGTCTCCTGCCCAGCCTGTCCTCCAGCCCCACTGGGTCCCCAGCAGCACAGGGCCCTCCAGGGCTGCTGGCCAAAGCTGCTCCTCCCTCAGGGGCTTTGCCCTGACCTGTCCATAAGGCTGGAAGGTGGCCAGAGGATGGGAACAGCCACTTCCCAGCCTCCATGCCTGTTGGCCCAGTGTCTGCGCAGAGGCCCAGCCCTCGGTCATCCTTGCCAGTTCCTTTGCTTAGTGGGCTGGTCAGTCCACCCTCGTCTGGACGGGCTGTGTCCCATTGGTCTTCGCTATCTCCTGGGCTATGGTGCAGGCTCAGGAGACCAGGCCCAGATCTGTGGCCAGTGCCTGGCAGCTCACCAGGCCCCAGGTGTGACCATGGGTGGGACAGGGCGGGGGTGGGGAGAGGCTCGGGCCTGCCTGCAGTCGTCACCCAGCTCTGTCCCCTGGCGAACCTGGAGGCCTCTCCCTGCCTCTCCCACCAGCCTGGTCAGCAACCCACCTAGGGACCACACACTAAGCCCCTCCGCTTCCATTCAGCCTCTGCCCTCTACCCAGCCTCCTTCCCACCTCTCTGACTGGCACTCGCCCCTGCTTCGGGGCTGTGGGCTGCTCCCAGGGCCCCTGGAAAGCCTCCCGCCCACACACGCCATGGCCACCTCTCATCAGCTGCTCATCCCGAGTGCAGCTGACCATCTACCTTGCTGAATCTCCCTTGGGGCCATTCAGGTGCATGTGCCCCCCAGGCCGTGCATAGCTGTAAACCCCTGGAAGGGCCCAGGGCCAGGCTGGCAGCCACCCTCGCCCAGAGCACACTCACCCTGACCGCCTTCCCTCCATCCTCCCTGCTCCACAGCCCCTGTCTGCACTGGCTCCCAGTGCCCTCCTTGCCTAGGGCTCATGGCCACCTGGGCACTCTTGTCTAGACAGACCCTGACTCTAATCTCGTCTCTGTGGACTCACGTCTGGCCAGCACATGTCCCTACCACTGCCCGGTGCTGGGAGTAGTATGGCTGGGCTGGCCATTGCCTGGCCATCTCTGTTGGGAAGCACTGGGCACCAGTCACCCAAAACCACCCCGGGGGCTGCCCGGTCTCCTGTACCTGGTGGTGACTGGCAGACCCGCAGGTGGGGGTCCACACCCTGCCTCATGGCCCAGAACCTTTCCTGGGAGTTCTGCAGGGGGCACCAGCTCAGAGGATGGTCCAGATTTCCTGGGCTCCTGGGTGGGGAGCAGCAGGGTGCCACTGTCCCCAGGGGCAGCCTGGAGTCCTCTTGGCCACACTCTTCTTCACTTACTCTGCGTCCCCAGGTCCAGACCCCAGCTTCCCACAGGCCCTCATGCAAGTGCCCTGCCGCCACTGCCCCAGGCTGTGGAGGCCCTAGTGACAGGAGCAAGGCCCTGCCCAGGGCGGTGGGGCCACGGAAGTCAGGGACCAGGAGGGCTGTGGAGGCACTGAAGGTGACCTGCCACCTGTCAGCACCCGGAAGAGGGCTGGAGCCACCATGTGCCTGAGACTTAAAAGGGGCTGCTATGGGTGGTGTCCTGCCAGGAGTCCCCAGGGCCTTCACTGCCCTCTCTGCCAGGACCTGACTGCTTCCGGCCAGGGCTGTTGGGCACTCCTTCCCGTGGCCAGGGCTGTTGGGCACTCCTTCCTGCCTCCCTTTCCCCCACCCTGTCCTGCCCCTGCTGGCCACTCCCATTCCTGCTGGTGCCCTGTGCTCTCCCAATGCCCTTCCTCTGTAGAAGCTTCCAGAGCCTTCCTCCTGGCGGGTCCCTTGCTGTGCTGGCGCCTCACTCTTCTGGGTCAGCAGCTCCTCCCAGGCACACACGGTCCCCATCTTTCTCTTCACACCTTGACCCTCAGATGAAGACAAACTCAGCCCAGACAACCTGGAGCCTGGGAGCCCTGCGGCCTGAGCCCAGCCCAGCCCTGTCCACTCGGGCACCTTCTCCTCCAGCGCCTCTGCCCGGGAGGGACGGGGATTCCCAAGGGTCAGCAGACAATTGGATGAAAGCCATCAGGGGGAGAGTGGCTTCTCCTTGTGATTTGCACGGTCCTCCTCTGAGGGGTCTGAGGGGTCCGTAATGGCTTCAAAGACACTTAACTGGCCCGTTCCTTAAGAGACAGGGATGGAAGTCACCTCGAAGAGGCTTCTCAGCAGCGTGACCGCAGGATGTGCCACCAGAGGGGAAAAGAACACAGCTCAGAGGGAGGGACAGAGCCCCCCACACAGACAGACAACACCGCGAGCCACGCACACAGACAGCACCCCAGCCGTCGCCCGCACACCACACACACACACACACACACACACACACACACACCATAATGCTGTATTAAGCTGAGCTCTTTCTGGAAAAGAAATGAACTAATGAATATTTCTAACCAAATCCCAGGCGCTGACTGGACCACCTTACTTCGCACAGGGGAGAATGCTGCCCGTGGGCCCTGCAGAGGGACAGGCGGCATGACAGTAACTACCTGGGGAAGTTTTCCAAATGCCTTGGCTCAGTCCCTTTGAGGGCTGTGCTCAGGTGAGCCCTGGGCTTCCTGGAGACCCCGTGAGAGCAGGGCTACCTGGAGGGTGGGGGCTCGAGTGTGGGACATGGGGTCACCTGTGTGGGCGGACTGAGCGCGGAGACACCTTGGACTGGACCATCCTGCAGAGGGCGGGCTGTCCGGGCACCAGCCAGCTGGCCCGGCCATGGGTAGAAGGGTTGGCTCGGGCACCAGGGTGGTCAGGAGAGCCCTGAGCAGCAGGACAGTCCACGGGGCAGAACCACACAGGGCCAGAGCCCAAGCTCAGCTGCTGGGAACACAGCAGCGCCCAGAGGCCTGGCCACTGGAAGGTGGCTGGGAGACCTGAGAACTGCTGCCCCCCCCCCCCAGGGAACAGAACCCTGCCTCACAAGAACAGCCAGAGGGGCAGGGCCCAGAAACTTCCAGAAACTGCTCTGCCCTCCTTGGATCTACCTGGCTGTGACCCAGACGATCGAGGTGCGAGGAGACGGAACAGGTCTGGATGGGTGGCCCTCCTGCACTCAGAGGTGCCCATGGAGTGGACCCCTCTGTACACGTAGGTGTCCGATGGCCAGCTCAGGAGCCCCTGTGCTGCAGCCCCTTCCAGGCCTTGCAGGGCCCCTCGCCCCCCACCTTTGCACCTCCAAGTCTGCCCTATGCACAGGCCCCCATTCATCCTGGGGCCCTGGCGCCCCCAGCCTGGAGGTGTTTGAGGGCTGGTCAGCGGCAGAGTGTGGTTTTCACAGGGAGACTTGTCAACTCGGAGAACTCCCAGAGCATCAGGGGGGAGGACCCACAGTGGGGGATGCACTCCGCAGAGCGTGGGGGTCACTGAGCTGCTGCGGTCTCTCAGATCCTCCGCACGGGCTTGGCCTGAGCTGGCCCAGAGTGTGGCCACGGGAAGGCCGATGGCCAGGGCGCTCAGGCCTGCTTGTGCTGGTTGCTACTTGCCCACTGCTCGGTGGCTCAGTACTCCCTGATCTGGGTCGGACCCTCGGGCAGCGTGAGGTCAACCACAGCAGCAGGATTTACACATGGACATGGGCTCATGGGGAGAAGGGCAGCCTGGGGCCCGAAGCACCTGGCTCAGGGCTTGGCCTCAGAGCTGGGGCACCTGTACAGGGTCCACCTGGAGGAGAAGCTCGCCTTCCATCCAGCACCCGCTGCAGCCCTCGGAGCTCCTGATGTCTGCGGCAGGCTGCTGAGAGCCACGGGCTCCTTCCCTGTCTGGTCCAATAGTCTGGAAGCTCCACGGGATTCTCATCTTTGACACCTGGAACCAGGGCACCTGAAGCCAGTCCAGCCTCACCACGTCTCGTCGCACAAAGCATGAAGGTCCACTTAGGGCCAGTCCCACTGCCGCTGCACTGAAGGGACACTGAGCCTCCCTCCCCTGGGGGATGAAGGAGGCAGGAGAGGGGGCGAGAGGACAGAGGCTCAGGTAGGGATCATCAGAGAGAGCGTCTCTTAGGAAAAGGAACACTTCAGCAAACGAAGTCACGAGCTCCCTGAGAGAAACGGTCTGAAAAGTTGAGTAACTATTTCCTTGAGACGAAGGAGACTGAAATACTAAGGTTTTCTTCACAGGAAGAAGAGCTTCTCCCTCTCCCCATCTTCTCTCTCTCTCTCTCAATTGTGCACACACACACACACACACACACACACACCTGACTTCTTCCCTGATTCGTTAATCTCAAGGTTAATTCCAACACTTGCACCAACACGTGCATTTAGACCTTGCCCAGGACTCCAAGGCCCCCCACGTCATCAACAGTGAAAAGACAAAGGCTTCGAACCAGATGCCCTTCACCTGAGGATGCGCTGGGACGAGGCTCCTGGGGTTAAAGCCATCCTGGCTTTACATGCCTGAGCCCTCCTGCCTCTCCCACAGGCTAGAAAGGACAGGACCACAAGGTGGGGAGCATTGGTGCCGGGACTGGACTTATTCTGGAAAAGGGCTTGAAACATCCGGACCCCAGAATCACGGACGTGATTGCCACTAAATCTGACTTCAGAGGAAGAACAAGTGGAGGTTGTTGAAGACGTGCACCCGGAGAGCACTGTGCTGTTTGAAAGCCAGCAGCCACGTGGCGAGGAAGCTGCTTTGTCTCCTTGCTGAATCACTGCAGAGCTCCGAGACACTGCCACTGCGGCGGGAGCTGGGCACAATAGCCCTGGGTGTGCACGGCAGGCCACAGAGCAGGGCTGGCAACGCCCCGTGCTGTGCACAAGCCGGTGACCCATCAGAGCTCACACCCCAGCATGGACACACCCTCTCCACTTTTGCCCCCATGACATTGATCCCTCCTCCTGGAATTCGCAGGCATTCGCAGCACTGTGGAGTCCAGCTGTCTCTCCAAGGAGGCGGGAAAGCCGCTTCTACTCTAACGCAGACTCAACACCGATCTCTGGGATCCAAAGACACTGTTGTTTCAAACACCCAAGGCAAGAAGCCAGAGGCGCACTGCTCGCGATTAACAGCAGACCAGTGCAGGCTGACGCAGACCGGGTGCAGGCAACGCTTGTGTTTTGGCAATAGGTTGATGGACAACTTCATTTAAAATTAATTTGAAATAATAGTATTTTTAAATAACTAGTTCCCAAATTGTTGTGTTCACAGGCATAGAAACTAATTAATATTTTGTGTTTTTTAAACAAATATGCATGTGAAATCAAGTCAAGTTTTTGGAACACTAAAATATTTCCTTTTAAGTGTTTAAAACAATCTCAGGAGTTGGGATGACAGGATTTTCTCCACATGGAGAAACCAACACACACACGCACACGCATGCATACACACATGCACACACACGTGTGTGTTTGGACACACATACACGCACAAGCAGGCTGTTCTGGTCTCGGTCAGCTCTTGCAGGGTGGCCTGAGGCTCCACACTCCTCATGCTGGCTAGCAGAGCCTTCCCTTCCAATCCGTCTGCACACAGAGTGATCTTCCCAAATTAAAACCTTCACACTCCTTATGCAGAAATTAGCTGAGAATACATAAAGGATATGAATGCAAAACTGCACGGATTCTAGGGCAAGTGAAAGAAAATCCATGGGGTCTGGGCTGGATTAGTTCTTAGACCTTGCAGAGAATATTTACAAATCGCCAACGCAACAAAGGATCCATATCCAAAATATTTAAAGAATGCTCAGCACTGAACAGAGGAAGTAGGCAATCCAAGGAAATGGCATGAGATGCTGGTGCACCTTCCCCAGAGACCTCAGCAGCAGTGAGCGGGCGAGGAGGCCTCCCACCTCGCTGGCCAGCGGGTCGGAGCAGTCACATGATGTCCTTAAGGTGACCAAGCTCTCTGAAGGAAGGTGGCATTGAGGCTGTGACCTCAGGGCCGGAGGAGGGGAAGGGGCACACATCAGGACCGCAGAACACCCACACCTCCGTCTCCAGGAAGAGGAAGCAGCGACACAGAGCCAGCGGCGTCTGGAAGGCCTGCCTCTGGCTGACCAGCGTCCACCTGTGATTTCCAGGTGTCAACAGCTGCTCCCAGTGAGGTTGATGTGCCACCTCAGAGGCCTCTGGAGATTCGGGAGCTCGGTACAGTTATCAGAGCCTCCAGGCGACCCTCCTGTCTTCTGAGTGAGAGCTCCTCAAAGTTCTTAGGCGTCACCACTGAGGAAGATGCTTCGTGGGCTGAGGTTGTGCCCCTCATAGGACCCAGAAGCTGCCCCTCCTCCCCTCACCTCCCGCCCTCTGGACCCTCAGCTCCCCGGACGTCAGACGCCCACAGCATGGAGTGGTTGGAAATCACGGGTTGTAGTCGCTGCGTGAACCAGCACGTGGGCGGTCCTGGTGCGGGGCGCCATGGGGAACCCTGGAGATGAGACTCACACCAGGCGTGTGAATCAGGGTGCTCACGGCGTCAGGCAGAGTCACTGCACTGATCACTGGAGGCGGGAGGGAGAGACGGTTCAGACCCAGGTCCCAGACCTGGCAAGCCCAGAGTGAACTGGCGTTTACCAGTTTTCTTGCCACTCTCTGGCTGCACTTCCAATCTGAACCATGCTCCATGCGGACCACCTGGGCCCATGTCATCTGGGCCCCTAGCAGTTGGACCTCATTGAACCAGGGGCGTGCTGCTTTGATTTTAATTCCTGGAGTGTGTCATACCTAACATGAGAGGGAGAAGAGGAAGGAGAAGGCACAAGAAGTTGCCAAGATGTAAAAGAGCTGTCAGGTGTTCCTCTGGAGTGTGGCGGGGAGCTGCCGGCCGTGACCAAGACAGGGAGTGACGCCGGAGTCCCCTGAGAAGGACAGACAGCAGCTGTCTGGCAAAGAAGGAGGCAGGGCCTCCGATTCTCTACCCAGGAAAGGGTAGAGGAAGGAAGCAAGAGGATGTTGGGTGTGAAGAGTCAAGGTCACAGCTCTGGAGTATGGGGCTGCTGCCTGGGCTTCAGTGCTGAGCTCGAGGATGGGGTGGGGTCTGCATCCATCATCGTCCCCTGAAGCAATGCAGGCCAGCTCTTCTGCAGACCTGGCCAGTTCCTTCTCAGGCCACCCAAGTACAGATGAGAAGCCTTTGAAGGGAAAGCTCTCCTGGCAGGAAGGAGAGCAGAGAGTGGAGAGTACAATGGACAGCACGTAAAGTCTGGTGCAACAGGAAAGCACCCCCCGCAGGGAGCGGCTGCCTGCAGGCAGGAGATGCCGCTCTTGGGAGCCTTCCCCAAGCACTCACCACCTCTGCGCCAGGACTCAGTGGACCGTGGGGAGAGGCCACAGGAGACATGGTTCAAGTCTTCCAGAAGCTTCTTCCTCTGGAAACCCGCTCTCAAGGGCCTTCAGCCCAGCCCTGCGCGTGAGGCCCTGCAGGAGGGCCCGGCGTTTCCGCCTCTGAAGACATGATCCTGCAGCGCTCCCACTGCAGCCTCGGTGGACAGGCCTCACCTTGGGTCTGCTCAAACCTGAGTCTGCCTACGTGCTTAGTGTCCCCTGACTTCCTCCCACAGGCACGGTGGGCTCAGCAGCTCATGCTAAGTCAACAACTGGCCCCACTTCGTGCACACGTGCGTGTGCTCACACGCTGGCTCACGTTGCAGCCCTGCCCACGCCTGCTCACCGTGGCTTTGTTGTAGTCGCAGTGGCAACGCCTGCAGCAGATCTGGGTCCTGGCGTGGTGAGATGGGCACGCTCAGTCCCTGGGTGTGCAGAAGGCTTATGACCTGGTCGCCTCTATCAAGTCTCAGTTGTGGTGGTTTAATACTCGTGAGGTTCACGAACGTGGCAGCCCTCAGCTGCCGAGGTCAGAGACCTCCCTCTCCAATCCGCTGGGCCTCTCCGGGACTGGACCAGGCGCCCAGGATGCAGTGTGCTCTCCCACAGAAGCCCGGCTTCAGGCTGAGAGTGGCCGTGCAGAGGGAGGGTTCCTCCCGAGGACAGGGATACGGAGAGGAGGGACACACACGGGCCCTCGGGATCAGCCCTCGGGTGGGCCGAGGGAGGAAGCATTCCTGGGGAATCGACAGGAGACAATGGGTGGGAACAGGGGAGCCAGCAGTGCCCAGTCATCTGGAGGGGGCCTCGAGGAGGAGGGGTAAGGACGTGGGTCAGCCCACCTGCACGGGAGCTCCAGCAGGCTTGTTCCTGCAAGACACCGTACACCCAGAACCCCATTTCCACATGGAGAAGACCAAGCACGCAGTTTAGACCGGAGCCCTTAAGGGGTCACAGATGGCCGTGATTGTCACACGTGATTGTGACAAAGGGCAGCAAGCATTGAGCAGGGTGAACACCAACCAGCGGCCTCGGAGGGTGCCCGGGAAGTCCCTCAGCTCCTCGAGGGAGCCGGCCTTCTTCACCAGCAGACAGCATTTGAGTTGGAGGTTTTGGGGCTCCTTGCGTGCAGGCCTCCTGCCGTCCGCACGCCCAGCCGTCTCTCCAGCTGTCACTCCTGACCCCCGGGGCCAGCTGCTTGGGTCCTGCTGGCTCTCGATCACGTCCCCTGAAATCTCAGTGCAGACACTGCTGGGCAATGCGGAAGGCTGGAGCCCGGCCTGAGGAGGCTGGGAGGCTCCCATGGCTGAACCCGAGGAGCCCCCAGAGCTCCCGTCAGCGTCGGGATGTTAGGGGGCGAGCTGACTGGACTGTCACCTGACCCGTCCATCCCAGGGTGAGCGTGGCTAGAGGGTGGGCACTGGGAGCTGCCCTGAGGGCACATCCTCCCCACCGCCCCTCGCCCGCCCCGCTCTCTGCTCCCCACTGCCCCACGGAAGAGCACTCTCCCCACGACCTCTGCGCTCTCCCCACGACCTCTGCCTCACACAGCCCAGCAGTGACTGGCCAGGCAGGCCGCACCCTCTGGAGCCAGGAGCCAAAGAAAGCTGCTCCTCCCGACTTGTCCTCTCAGTGTTCTGGTCAGAGATGCGAAGCTGACCAGCCCTGATGCAGTCTGGACGTTGCCTTTTCGGTCACTCCCGGTGAGCGGAAGCGTGCCCCCTGGAAGCACCGGCCCCACCCTGGGGGGTAGCGAGTGTGCTGCAGTCAGGGGTCCACAGAGCTGGTCAGGGGAGACTCGCCTGTGGCCCAGGGTGGTCACTGAGCTGCTGGAGAGCTCACCGCCTGAGGCCGTCCCCGAGAGCCGCGGGAGTGGCCTGAGCCCTCCCTCCCTCCCTCCTCAGGCAAGTACACCACAGCACCCATCACCCTGCCGGTCACTCGGCTCCATTTAACTTCTCTTTGACACTGGGACCCTCGCTTTCCCCACCGGCCCTACCCAGTCACAGAGAGGAAGGCTGAGGCCGGTGTGCAGACTCGTAACTGGAGCCACCGACACACGAACTGACTTGATCTTTTTGATCTTAAGTGTGACTCCGCAGGTTCTGTTTGACTCTCCATGTGGAAGATCAGGGCGAGACTCCGACATGCCGACTGGTGCGTTTGTACGCAGGCCTCGTTGGCTTCCCTGGGCGTCTCCTGACATTGCTGAACTGGCCACGCTCAGGTTTGCACGGCCTTCATCTAAGTGTCTGTGGTTCACAGAGATAAACTGTCTACACAGCCGGTGATCCCCAAACAGAAAAACTCAAGCCTTACGCTGCCACGGTCCTTTGTAGTTTTCAAAGTACTTCCGCTCACGCAATCTCATCTGATCACCTCTGACAGCAACTTTGAAGGCGCCTGCAAAGGAATTATGTCCCCATGTTACAGAAGAGAAGCCGCAGCCGGCACGGCAGAGCCAGGGAGGGCGCAGCTGTGGGTGGCACTGCTACACCCCTGGGTCCACCCACGGCCACGCAGCGGGAGTCCTCAAGGAGGGGCGGTGGCAGAGCAGGAAGGTCAGCAGCGCGAGGAAGCAGGGTCACCTCTGCTGGTCACTCCACCCCTCGACTCTGGGTTTTGGTCATCAGGAGAGCGAGGGGCGAGGCTGCTCAGCAGACCTCCGGGAGCACAGGCGCCGGCTGCAGGTGCACTGGGCTCCCGGCAGGCGCCATCGTGCAGCGCCCGCACTCCGGCCTCCGCTCGAGCCGGCCACTTAAGTCGCGATAGCCTGATTTCACCTGGTGCATTTCCAGAGGGAGAGGGAGGAGAGGTTTAGAATGCAGACTCTCAACTCAATCCTTTCTTCTGAGCTCAAAGCTGCCAAAGAAATCCTGCTTGATCTTTGAATCATACATAACAGGAGCTTAGAGCAGACGCTCCTAATCCAGTGAGTAAGAAGGAGTGCGCAGCTGAGAGGGTGTAATACGGTGACCGGAGCTAGGGACAAAACAGGACGGCTAATCCCCGCCCGTCCCTGTGCGCGTGGGCGTGCGCCTGCGAGGGCACAGAGCTTCCGCCTCGCCCTGTGCACATTCCAGCCTGGCACCACTGCCTGCCAGCCCTGGCGGCAGGACACACAGCCCGCCCTCCGCGTGGGGCTGGCCAGGCACCGGAGGGGGAACGCCTGTCACGGCACGGCAGCCCGACCGCCTCTCTGATGCTCCTGCAAGCAGCCCTGCAAGCTGGGCCTTCAAGTCTTCACAGCCACCAGAACGACGTCACTCTGCCCAAGTCACCAAGGGATGCTGCTGCTGGCCTCTGCCACCAGCCCGGATCAGACCTGAGTGTTCTGGGCGGAGCTCCCAGGGGGTCACGGGCACACCCTGCCTGGATCCAGCCAGCAAGGCTCTCTGCCTCTGGCTCCTCCGGGAGGCCTCCGTCTCCCCTGGAAGGAGCAGCGGTCTGCCCTCGTTGGAGACTGCCTTACTCAGTTCCTAGATTCCAGTCACCAATGGCCAGCAGGATGCCCAGGAGGAGCTAGGTCTCAGCTTGGAAACCAGGACTGCAGTCTGACCCTCTCATCTGCTGAAGCAGGAAGACACAAAGGTCCCCACAGACAGCAGTCCCGTGCTTCTTGGAGGGGAACTGCTGGTGGGCCCAAGGAAGCCGGGGTTTTTGCTGAGACCCGTGGGTAGGAGTCACGGGGTCTGGTGGTCACAGCCACACTGCTGCTGTTCTGTTCAGGCCTGTGTGCTCATCTGCCTGGAGCTGTCCCCTGCTGGAGGTTCCCTGGGATAGAACACAGCACCAGGTGCTGCCCCCCAGCCCACAGGTGGATCAGGCAGGCCACGGTCAGTGTGCCTCAGTGGTCCTGTGTGCTCTCCTATCTTCTCCACACACACACTTTCCTCCCTAATAGAGATGTGTGCGGTTCATTGTTTTAATAATTTAGTTCTGAGATGATTTATGGTTAGCATGTTAATTATGAATACATACATTACCATTTTTATAGCCTATTTGGATGTGGCTCAGTGGAGGAGGACATCACCCTCCCATTCCCACTCCTCGTGGTGCTTGAAGATTGAAGCTGTGTCCCTCACAGGACTCCCTGGACACCCCTCAATGCCCTTTGATGTTACCAAGTCCAGAACGTCAGGCTTCATCTAAAACCATGACTGCTGACAACCTTCTCAAGTTGCCTCCAAGATGCCACAAAACCAAGAGAAGAACTGGCCCCGCACACAGATCTTGTGGAAGAGACCCCCAGCCCTCCTAGGTCCAGGACTGAGAGGGGTTTCCAACAACAGGAAAGATGGAAAATAAGCAGAAAATGTAGTGGAGGTAAGGTGAAGAAATTCCTCCCATGCTCACCACAGTCACGGCCAGCCAGTCCCTCTCCCCTGCCCCCTTCCTTCTTGCAACCTGCTCCCCGGGCTCCTTCCAGGTGACACCAAGGCCCTCATCCAGAGAGGTTCCATCTCACCCTGGGCACCAAGTCCATAGAGTGTGGAGTTCTGTACAGACTGAGCCTCCCTCCTATGAAGCTCCTGCCTCTCTGCCTCCACTTCTCAGTGCATGGCCCTAGGGTCAGCCTCCCTCCATTGCCTCCTGGGGAAAGCAGGTCAGGACAGCAGATGAGCACAGGTGCTAAAAGGACTGGAGTGAAGCTGGAGACCAGCACAGGTGTGCAGATGAGGGGAGGCTGGGGACCAACCCAGGTGTGCAGACTGTAGGGGAGGCTGGGGACCAGCCGAGGTGTGCAGACTGTAGGGGAGGCTGGGGACCAGCCCAGGTGTGCAGATTGTAGGGGAGACTGGGGACCCGCATAGGTGGGCAGATGTAGGGGAGGCTGGGGACCAGCCCAGGTGGGCAGATTGTGGGCACTTGGGCACTGCCCAGTCTAGAATTCCTGCTGGAAACAAGATGGCCTGTGTGGCTGCTCCGGCCTCCATGGGGCTCCTGGCCTTCTTGTTGCTGATCTGGAGAGTGAGTGAGGCTGGGTGGAGAGGAGAACCTTGCACTGGGAAGAGAATCTGAGCAGAGTAGACCTGTGTACAAGACGAAGGGAGCCCGAGCCAAGGCTGAGAAGAGGTAAAGAGGGGGAGGTTTAGGGTCGGGCCTCGCCTGGGCTGCCCACCCCTCTCTGTCCCCACAGCTCGCCTGGGCTGCCCACCCCTCTCTGTCCCCACAGCTCGCCCGTCTCTGGATATTTTCTAATGTCTTCCTATGGCAGAGTGTTTTGCGTTCAAGGCTCGCATTGAGTATTTAGTGCTCCTCCTCTGGCTCCTGGTGCTCCTGTGGTCACATGGGCCGTGGTCCAAGCCAGAGCAGCCACGGTACCCAGGGCAGGAAGAAGGGAGGGAAGCCGAGGCAGACCCCTCCCGGGCAGCGCTGCTGCAGGGAGCTCAGAGAGGAGCCGGCATCAGGCAGATGCAAGCACACTGGGAACCGCCTCCTGCCAGGTGAGCAGGCCACCGCCTGGGCCCAGCCCAGCGACCTGTGAGGCCCCGCCCTGCCTGCTTGGCTGCCCTGCCTTTCTGCTCTTCCCAGGGGAATGCTGCAGGCCTGGCGACAGCCCATGGAGACGTGGCGGGCCACCGTCCTTCATTCCATTTCTGTGACATCGATCTGAGAGTGGCCAAGTTGGTGACACACAGACAGAGGAGTCACCCACTTCCGGGATGTCTGGAAGCATGCAGTCCGCTTCTCTGGGTCTTGTCGCTTCTGTGTCTCTGGTGACTCCTCCTTGGTCCCGCAGTTGAACAATGTGCCAGATTGAGATGGAGCTACAGAAGCCTGGGCTTCATCTGGGCGTTCCCTCTTCTCCCCCCTCACACCAGAACCGCGAGCAGGCCTCCATGCTGGGAGGACACTCGGGCAGCCCACCACAGGCTCCAGGTGACAGCAGCAAGGAGGGCAGGCCTGCCCGGATGCCCGGCACCTGCTGAGAGGCTCTGCCCCTCTGGTGGAGTCCTGAGATGACACGCCCTGACCTCAGTGGACAGCAGCACCGTGGGACACCTGGAGCCACAGCCCCCATGACCAGTCCAGATTCCCCACTCTCAAGCGAGTGAAGGATGGCAGGTGAAGCGTGGAAGCTGCGAAGTCTTGGGTTAGATTCTTACACAGCAGTCGGTACCCAGAACTGCTGGCAGTGGAAGGAGCCTGGGTGCAAAGTCAAAGGACCACTGAGCTGGCCGCCCCCTGCACCACTGCTTGGCCCTGTGACCCCGAGAAGCTCCTACCCTCTGTGAGCCTCAGCCACAGCGCGTGTAGAATGGAAGCCACACCACTGTTTCCGGGTGTGGCCAGAGACCTGGAGGTGAACGTGCTTCTTCGCGGCTCCTGCAGGGCCCCTAGCGAAGTCGCCACCCAGCAAGTCCCAGCAAGTCCCAGCAAGTCAATAGCCACGTCTCTTCTCTCCTCAGACAACTTTCATGGCACAATTAGAACATCAAAGGGAAAAGTGCATTTAGGTGATGCACGGAAGAGTCCTCGCACCTCCCAGGTAGCTGTTGTGACCGCCACCACTTCAGAGCACCATGCTTCCCTGCGGGAGCAGGACACCACTGCCTGGCTGGGACACGCTGGACCCAGCAGGCCACATCAGCTGCCCCGCAGACGAGGCTACCTGTGCATCCTGGCCTTCCTAGGGAAGTCAGGACCCAACAGTGGTGTGGGCTGAGGTCCAGTTGGCCCAGATACTGTCAGAATCCACCTTGCCAAGCACAGAAGGGAGGTGGGAACTGGGGAGAGCCGTTCCCCTCCCCAGAAGCCACAGGGAGGCTCCAGCCCTGTGCTTGCTCCAGAGGGTGATGGGGCAGGGACGCTCCAGAGGGTCACAGGGCATGGATGCTCCAGAGGGCGACGGGGCATGGACACTCCAGAGGGTGACGGGGCATGGACACTCCAGAGGGTCATTGGGCAGGGATGCTCCAGAGGGTCACTGGGCAGGGATGCTCCAGAGGGTGATGGGGCAGTGGACGCTCCAGAGGATGATGGGGCATGCACACTCCATAGGGTGATGGGGCAGGGATGCTTCAGAAGGTCACAGGGCGTGGATGCTCCAGAGGGTTACAGGGGGGTGGACACTCCAGAGGGTGATGGGGCAGTGGACGCTCCAGAGGGTGATGGGGCAGTGGACGCTCCAGCTCTGGGTGCTGGCGAGGCCTCCAGGGTGCTGTTGCCTCGACTGATCCGGGCACACTAACCCTGGCACTGTCCTTGCTGGGCCTTACTCTCCTCATCTGAAGAAACAATCAGCAGCTGGGCCTCCAGAGCTGGAGCACTGCCACCACCCTGAAAGGCTCCGTGCACCCTAGAGCGCGTTGGCCCTGGCGGAGGACAGAGGCGGCAGGCAGCGCGGAGGAGGAAGCGTTGAAGAAACTCATTCGGAGGGAACCCTTCAGCTCTCCCCAGATTTCTGAAGGGCCACCATGAGAAGAGGCACAGATGTGTTCCAGGTGGCCTTGAAGACTGCATCCCAGGTGAGTCCAGGAGCTCCAGGTGTGCACCGAGGTACGTGGTGAGGGTTCGTGAGCAGACATCTCAAACTCGAAGGGGGTCCAGTGAGAAGCAGGGGCTCCCTGCTGCCAGGAGCTGGAGCAGATCACGTGACCTCCAGGTGGGGAGTGGAGCTTCAGGTTAGGCTGGTCCTCAAAGGTCACCTGCAGACCCAGCTGTGGTCATCCTGATCATGCTCTCCAGAGGCCTGTTGCCCCTGCTGGCCAGACTGCCACGTGGACCACACCCCTGAGCCCACACAGCAGGGCTGCCCTGGCGGTCCTGCGGGCTCCGCCTGGCTCGTGGGCAGATCATCTGAGGGCGAAGACCTGCTGCAGGACTGCGGTCACGCCGGTGGCCCCAGCACACTGCCTTTGAGAGAGCTGCCTTTGTACTCACACCTAGGAAATCTGACAATAGCATCTTACGATTCTAAAAGGAGTCAAAATGTTATTTTCCTAATGAAAGTTAATAGCTTCCATTAGTGAGGCGCGACCATAGGAGCGCTGTGTGGGTGTGCGCTTGTGTGCTGAGCAGGCCTCGCGCATGTCATGATCCACTGGAGTTCACCTCCATGATCTATCCTTGGCCCGGTGGTGTTCCAAGGTGTGGTCTTCTCTCCTGAAGGAAAGCTGAAGGGCATGCGCAGCCATTGAGCCCACCATTAGGTAACGGGGCACTTGAACCACAGAGTCTATTCTGGAGGTAGAGAGTGGGGGACAAGTGTCAGTGACACCGCCAGCTTGGTCAGTGCCCCAGGACCTTTGCTCGGGCGGCTCTAAGCTGGAGTGGGATAACAGGACAGACAGCTTTCCTCTGGACGTGCCCAGTCGTCAGCAGGCATCTGCCCTCCTCCTGTGGACACCTCTGAGCACGCTTGGTAAGTCACTGTGTGGGGACCTGCACTCTTCCTCGACCTGGAGGAGGAATCCATTCTGGGAGCTTCTTGTGGCTTATCCCAATGTCCCCCAGCATCTTGGTGGGACAGATCACTGGGCTCAGGTATAGACCACCCTCCCTTGGCTGTGCATCCCCCACAGCACCTGGACTCTTGCCCTGTGTCCACCAATGCTGGGAGTGTGTGCCACCCAGCAACCCAAAACAGCAGCTATGATGTCCTCCAGCCTAGGCAGGAAGAAGGCCCTTCTCATGAACCAGGGGACACACCCAGGCTCCCCAAGATGCCACTGGCTAGGACTGGAGACACGGAAACACTCAGACACTTCACACCTGTTCCTCTTCCCTGAGCCCAGGAACCTAGACGGCCAGGGAGTCCCAGCAAGAAGGTGGCTCACAGGCTTGCGTCTGCCAAGTCTGCCTGGGACTGTCACCCTCTCCGTGGTACCGGGTGGCTCTCGTGTGCATGTTCCTCCTGAGGCAGGAAGATGTCCATCTTCACCTCCCACTTCACGCAGAGGACACACTTTCCCTTGAGAGGTATTAAAGAGAATATAGAAACCATTAAATAGTTTGACGAGTAAGTTCACTTATCTCCATTTACGAGAAAGAACCTCAGACTCCGAGAAGCTAGGGGTTCGCTGGGGTTCTCACAGGTGGGGATCTCACAGATCGAGATTCCATTCCTGGACTGCAACCCTGCCTGACCGGCACCTCCTGGAGGCCTGGCTCCAGGCCCAGGGCTTCCCTCCTCACCACTGGCAGCGCTGGGTGGAAGCCGAGAGTCTGCACTGCTCCAAGCTTCCAGGCCCTGCTGCCACCGCGGATCGGATCTGGGAACCCTGCTGCTCTCTCCAGGTAACCTCCGCTCTTCTGTCCTCCCAGGACCCACTAACAGGTCACACTCAGCCCTTTCTAGCCAGGGAATGGTGTCGTCACATCCAAATGCACACCAGCTCCGTCTTTCCCCCTACCTGGCCGGCAGAGTCACCTGAAGGAGAGCACAGTGGGTCCCTGGGGAGCACAGCACGCTGACGCCAGCTCGTCCTTCCCGGGATGGGAGGAAACCTGCTGAGGCTTCCTCCAGGGGCAGGGGAGGTCCATGGTGGACACATGGTGGACACAGGTAGGTCCCCCAACCAATCTCACCTAAGCAGGTGTGCATCTGCGGAAGACATGGCCAGCGCCAGGTGTTGCCAGGTTCACAGGTGGAGGAGGAGACCTGAGTTCACTGAAAACAGCGCTCTGCTGAGCGGACCTCAGAGCACACACCCCTGCAAGGAGCTCGTGACTTACGCTTTCTCCCACTGACTGGTGCACTTAAAGTCTTACCTAAAATGGTTGGAGAAAACTAAATAGATAAAAAAAGAAGTAATTTAATATTGAAAACTGAGTGTTCATTTGGAATAAACCAATTTATAAAGCTGTAAGTGACAAGCTGAAATTAAATGCACTTTCCTTTCATTACTGTTTTTCCACACCCTCATCAGCCAATTACACTCTGGAGCCATTCAGCAGCAGGATCGTCTGCACTCTCTCTTAAAGTAGAAAGATTCTTCTTAAAACCCTGCTCTAATATCGAGTTGACAGCTCATTTGCATTGTATTTACCGTCTTCCCCGAGTTTGCCCTGTGCGATTTCCATTCAGAACCTGTGCATCTTGACACGGGCCAAGCACCCTGACACGAGGACGTCAGCATGTTGCCAAGAACTGAGAAAAACAGCCCCAGTGCTTAGATCTTCCTTCCAGTACTGTTTCCACACCTAAAATAACACATGAAGGCTGGGGCCCGGTCTCTGCGGAGACCGGTCAGCAACATGGTCAGGGCTTGATGCCAAGCCAAGGCAGACTCGTGCTTCTGTCCTGGCCCAGCACGGGCCCCTTGAGCAAGGCTCGTCACAGAGCGGTCAGACAGCCCTCGCTCCCTGTCCATCACACCCTCGGATTCAGTTCTGAAAGTAAAATGTCACGTGCATCACAAGCACGTCACACTTCCATTCTGTCACTGTTCCTTCTGGAAGGCTCCCGAAAGAGGGTCACCCCTAGCATCCCTGGAGGACAAGAGTCCATTTCCTGCCGTCCCTTCCACAAGTGGGGTCCACACCCACTCTGTGTCTATCCACACCCCACTTCACTTTGGAGAGGCCCCTGAGCCACGAGCAGCTACAGGGAACGACTGCATCCGACCTCAGAGGCCCCAGGACCCTGAGGCCCCGCAGGCTGTCGCTCTCCCTGCAGCTTGCGAGAGGCAGAGCACCCACTGAGGGAGGGGGCGCCCCGAGCCCGCCTGCAAACTGCCTTCCAGCCAGGCCAGCCTGGCCCCCCGGAACCTCCCCCTACCCTAGGCAGGCTCTGCTTCTGCACCAGCTCTCCCAGGGGCCAGGATCACTGCTTGACCTCTCCTGCTCTCTGCTCCCTCAGCCATGGGATGGAAGACCGACCAGAGAGTCCTTCGGAAAGACGGAAACGCGCGTGGCGGGGCGATGCATCAGTAGCGGCATTCTGTCATTGTAGGCGCTGCCCGGGGTCTTCCTGAACTTCCTGTCACCATTCTCAACAGACGTCCTTCCCTCTTGCGTCCACGGTACCTGAAGGTTTTCATTTGTGTTAGTAATGAAGCAACACCCCACATCCCTGAAGGGCACCTCCCTAACGACAGCAGCCTCCTGGAGGCTGGGTGCCCTCATTGAGGCAGGATCACAGGGTGCTGGTGACTGTGATGGTCAGCAGCTGAAGACGGGGTTTCTAGTCCATTTTGAGCCTCCATCCACTTTGGTAGTAAAGCATAATATACAAATAATTACCCAAAAGTGAGAGAGTCACATCCCATGAGCTATCATGGCACAAGGCTGGCAAATGGTTTTTTGGTTTCAGGCCTAAAGTGATAGACGGGCAGTGGCTACCAGAGCTCCCATCCAGGGAGGCCCTGGGGCTGCCCAGATCGATGGGCAGGGTCCCTGCCTGGGCGCTATTGACCAAGGCCTTGGGAAGGGAGAAGAAACTCACACGAGGAACGACTCTGGGCTGGCACCGGGGCCTGCACCAGCCCGGGGGAGTCGGGAAGGGAGAGCCTGCTACGGTGCCCGCACGATGCCCTGGGATGAGCTGGCGATGACCGGGCGGACGCTGGCTTCCAGCGGGGTGAGCTGGTACTCACAGCTAGGAAGTGAATTCAAAGAAAGAGAAGCCACAGCAGAAGGGGGCACGACGGCCAGTGATGGAGAGAATCCA
Source organism: Glaucomys volans (assembly GCA_020662805.1). Lineage (NCBI taxonomy): Eukaryota > Metazoa > Chordata > Mammalia > Rodentia > Sciuridae > Glaucomys > Glaucomys volans. The sequence goes on along the minus strand of JAJEJO010000436.1, from coordinate 89,009 downwards.
GAAACCTGTCTGGGGACCGTGGGTCGGCATGACTGCAGTGGGCCGTCAGCAGCCGAAGACGCACAGGACCGCAGACACTCACTCCTTAGATGAACCGAATTTAATGGGTCAGACTGGGCGCCTTGAAACCGTCCTGCATGCAACCGAAGCCTGCGTTTTAAAAGCTGTTCTGTGACCACAGCATCTTAAAAATAACAGATCCAGAAAAGTGAGGCGCGCGCGAACCCTGAGAGCGCAGCCTGAGCTCAGAGCGGTGACCCTAAGGGAAGCCGACGACACAGTGTGTGGGGACAGCCAGAGGGACAGACACCAGGAGGGAGGCCGCCTGCTGCAAGCACTCCCGTGCACACTTGGAAGCTGAGAGGACGGTCTTCCAGCGCCAGGGCAGGGACTCCAGGCCACTGTGGGGAGTCTGGCAGCCGCCCTGAGCAGCTGAACCCTGCAAGTGTGTCTTCCGCCTGGGCCTCTGCCCAACCCCGAGGGGACAGACGACCCCGACCTGTCCTCGTCAGGCTGTCCACTCCCAGCCAGCGACTACCAGCTCCTGGATGTCCCATGTGTCCACCTTCACTGTGTCATTGGTTCCTTCCAGCACTGGCTCTCCCTGCTTTGGCGCTCTGTCAGTGACACCAGGAGCGGCTGGCTCCCCGCTCCTGGGCTCCCTCCTGGCCCTCACACCACACCCCTCTAAGAAGCACCCCATGCGGTGCCTGCGTCCCATGCTGAGCAGAACCCAGCAGAGGGGCTGTGGCTCTTGCTTACCATGTAACGCTGCTTCCTGAAGATGGACTCCCTTCTGCCTCCTGCGAAGGGAGCAGAGGCTACCCAGGGTGTCCCGCACACGGGGACCTCCCCAGGAAAGAGCTCCCTAACTTCCTCACTGCTCCTCAGAGGCAGGTGTCCGAGCCCCCGCTGTGCCTGCGTGTCCATGCCTGCAGGACAGGAGTGGCTCTCCTGCTCTGCGGCTCCTACCCAGGACCCTCCTGTGTGACCACCAGCTGCTCTCAGATGAGATCCAGAGTCTGACACTCTCCACACCTTGCCTTGGTCCCCACAGAACCCAAAGGCAGACACAGACGGTCACCCAGTGCGTGCACAGCGGGAAGAGCAGCTCAGCAGTCACTTGGGACCTCGCAGCCAGCGAGCAGCAGACCAGAATCCAAACAGCACGGTGCACCCCAAGGCCTGCCCTGCCCACAGCGAGGCAGCCTGGCACCAAGGGTCCATCAGGGACGGCTCTCTAGAAGGGGAACAAAAGAGTCCTTTGGGCAGGGTCCTCAGGAGGGACGGATGAGCCCAGGTGCAGCGAGGGCCAGACGCTGCTACTTGTATTCCGCTGAACGAGGCTGGAATTCCTCCTGGAAGCACATCAGGGAGGGCTGCTTGGAATTCTGGCACCTGACGAGGGGCGCTTCATCGTGTTTGTGAGCAGTAGGGTTTCTGGGTAGGAGGCACTGGGCACCCTCGCTGCCCCAGCTCTGAGAGAGCCCTTGAGCTCCTCCCGGCTCCCAGCGACAGCCGAAGCCTTGAGCACCGCGCCTCTGCCTTGAGGGGCCGCTCCTGCAGCTCTCCCCTCTCTGGGCACTGCCCACCTTGTGAAGAGTTCCCGCCAGGAGCTCCCCTGCCCACGGGCACCCTCCAGGAGGGCCCCTCTGGCCTCCCTCCTGCACTTGGTCCCAGCACCCTGTGGTCAGGGCTCCCCAGGTCAGTGTCTCAGAGAGCCTGCAGGGACACTTCTACGCCCTGATGGCAAGGCAACCACAGAGGAGACACCCTGTGACCAGGCCTTGGCCAGGACCAGGATTACTGCCCCAGAGAAGACAGGCAGACGCCTGGGCGCTCTGAGGACCAGGAGAGTGGCAGAGGGACACCAGGCACATCCATTCAACCCACCTGGACTCACGGTCTTCTTAAAGGACATTCTTTAATTTTTAAAAAGAACATATACCTCATAAAATGTAAAAAATTCAGAGACACAAGCATAAAAATGTAATTCATGGCCTCATTCCAAAGGTAATCATGGGAGACTCTCGTGTCTCCCCTCTAGGGGCCTTCTGAGCATGGGTCCTTCTGATGACACGTGACGGGACTTCTGGAACTGGTGGTTGATCCCAATTTCTAGAAACAATTCTAGAAGGATCCCTCATGGTCACGTAAAAGAATTTGTTTTCCATTTCTCATGAACTTATTCAGCATCTGGAAGTGGACTTTGCTCTCGCCACTTGCAACCAAATGCTCATTCTACTTCCATTTGCATTTCAATGGAACCTTCCCAGTTTTAACCAGCTCTGTTCTTAGCTCAATGTAGGGGATCCAGAGGAGGAAATGGCCTGGATTCAGATCCTCACTTCTGGTTAGTCTTACAAACCTTGTAGAGTCACTGGCTCTCTTCTTACTCTACCTTCCTGGTCTACACTAGTCAGATAACCCCGCTGCATATGGAGGTGATCAGAGCTGAATGAGTTGGCCTGTGTCCACACTGGGAAACCACCTCCGTGGAGGAAGCCTCCGCACATGCAGGGTATTCGCCGTGGCCTCTCTGCACCTGCCCCTCAAAACTCAGGTGCTGAAACCTAGACCCCAAGGGGCGGGACTAAGAGGTGGACTTTGGGAAAGCAATTCAGGCACGGAAGCCCCCGCCTCAGGCACAGGGTCCCTGTCTTTATCAAAGCAGCTCCAGACCAGCCACTGGGCCCATCCTGCCTCTGCCATTGGAGCCAGCAGGAAGCTGCCCCCCTGCAGGCAGAGAGCAGCCCCCCAGAGGCCACCTGCTGCCCTTGCTCCTGGGATTCCCAGCCTCTGGAGCTGCAAGGACTGCACTTCTCCTGGTCTCAGGTGTTTCCTGCTGCAGCAGGCACAGATGGGCCAGGCAGTGGGAGTAGGAGCAGTGCTGGTGTGGTCAGGAAGAAACTCTGCATTTCTCACAGGTACCGGGAGTAGGAGCAGTGCTGGTGTGGTCAGGAAGAAACTCTGCATTTCTCACAGGTACCGGGAGTAGGAGCAGTGCTGGTGTGGTCAGGAAGAAACTCTCTGCATTTCTCACAGGTACCGGGAGTAGGAGCAGTGCTGGTGTGAGTAGGAGCAGTGCTGGTGTGAGTAGGAGCAGTGCTGGTGTGGTCAGGAAGAAACTCTGTGCATCTTTCACAGGTACCGGGAGTAGGAGCAGTGCTGGTGTGGGCAGGAAGAAACTCTGCATTTCTCACAGGTACCTTTTATTAAAGACAATAAATAAAAATACAAAGGATCATGAGATGACTAAGAATATTTACCAAGAAATTAAATAATCTAAAAGAAATTAATAACCTAACAAGACTGAAGAAACAAAAAATCTAAACAGAACAACAATGAGAAAGGAGATTGAAAATGAATTCAAAACTCTCTTCAAAGAAAAGTCCAGGACCTGAATTTACGACTGACTTCTACCAAACGTTTACAGAGAACTAATACTAAGCTTCCTCAAACTCTTCACCAAAATGGAAGAGAAGGGAATGCCTGCAAACTCACTACAGGACCAACATTTCACTGACAACAAAACCAGGTAAGAACACAGCAAGGAAAGATCAGCCAACATTCCTCATGAACAGAGATGCAAAATCCTCAACAAAACACCAGCCAACAAAATCCCACAGCGCATTAAGAGGACCAGTCACTGCGATGCAGGGAGATGTGCCCCTGAATGTAAGGATAGCCCAACACACACAAGCACATAAATGTGATGAGCCACGTTGACAGAGCACAGAAACACAGCCACCTTGTCAGACAAAGGAAAAGCAGGATAAAGCCAACACACTGTGAAAAGGACTCCCAGAACGTCAGGTACAGAAGGAACAAGCCTCAACGCAGGGCAGCATGTGGAAGCCCACACTCATTGCACGCTGAGGGACAATGGAGTCACTCACGCGGAGCACAGGACTTCACCAGAGGAACCAGACAAGAAAAGACACAGCAGCCAGATTAGGAGGGGAAATTAAATGGTGTCTGACTGCAGATGAGCTTATGCATAACAAACCCTAAAGACTTCAAAACCATAAGGATTACAGCAAAGTTGCTGGATATAGTATAAACATACAAAACCCAGAAGTGTTTCTACATGTTAATGACAAACTATCTGAAAAAGAAATGTTTAAAAAGCCCATTTACAATAGCATCAAAAAATAAAATACTAATTGAACTAAGCAGTGAAACTATAATAAGAACTATGAAACGCTAATAAAACAAAGTAAAGAAAATGCAGGTAGATGGAAAGGCATCCCATGTTCCTGGATTAGAAGAATCAATATTGTTGAAAAGTCCATACTTTCCAAAGTGATCTAGGGATGCAGTGCAATCCCTAACAAAACTCCAGTGAAACTTTTCACAAAAATTTTTTAAAATCCTGAGCAAAAAGAACAAAGCTGGAAGCAGCATGGGGCCTAATCTCCAAGTTGCTACAGAACCACCATCACAAGAGTGGCACTGCCACAACAGACACACAGGCCAGCCAGAACCACCATCACGAGAGTGGCACTGCCACAGCAGACACACAGGCCAGCCACCCACAGAAGAGCCCAGAAATAAGGGCATGCACACATGGCCAACTGATCCTTCCCAAAGGTGCTGAATCAGGTGGTAGTTATGGCTGTGAACAGAATACCTACAAGAATAACTTAGTGCAGGAAGTTTGTTTCGGTTCATGGTTTGAGAGTTTCAGTCCGTGGTTGGCCCAGCCCACTGCTCTGGGCCCCAGGTGAGGCAGAACATCATAGCAAAGAAAGCTGCTCCGCTCATGGTGGCTGGAAAGCAGGGGACAGTGAGTCAAGAGGGACAAAATGCAAACTCCATCTGCACAGCCCCTGGGACCCACCTCCACCAGCCACACCCCATCCACCTGCAGTTACCACCCATTGAAAGTACCACTCCATCACCTGGACGAATCCACCGCTCAGGTCACAGCTCTCATAATCACCTCAGAACACAGGAACGTGGGCGACACCTCACATGCAAACCATAACAGGTGCAAGAACACACAATAGGAAAAAGATAAATGGTGTTGAGATAAGTGGATATCCACGTGAAAAGATTGTGTGCCCATGCACAAAATCAACCCAAAGCACACTAAAGATTTAAACACAAGACCTAAGGTCATAAAACCACTAGAAGAAACAAACAGAAAACCTTAACGCTGATCTAGACAAAGACCTTTTTGATATGATCCCTAAGCACAGGCAGCAACAGCAAAAATAAATGGGATTGTATCAAACTTACCGTTTCTGTAAACAAAGGAAACAACAGAGTAAAGAGACTGTGTTTGGAAAGTAAGAAAACATTTACGTTGGACGAGAGGCTGATAGGCGAGATCCGTGCAGGACTCAGCACAACAGCAAGGAAGCAGGTAAACCGTCAGAGCCTGGGCAAACCCCAGCAGACGCTCCTCAGAAGGAGGTGCCGTGGCCAACAGCTGTGAGCAAACCACCAGCGCTATTGACCACCAGGTGATGCAAATTAAGTCACCATGAGCTACCACCCCCATAAGGAAGTACAATCATCAAAAAACTACAGATAATACCTACTGACAAGGACTACTGACAAGGACTCCAGGAGTGGGCACCCTGTGGGCCGCAGTTCCCTAAACTGGAAATAGACCCACCGCCTGCTCTGGCTATCCACCACTGGGTGCCCATCCATCAATCAGTGTGTCAAAGGAAGCTCTACACTCCCATGCTTAATCACAGAGCTATGCACAATGGCCATATTTGGGATCAGTCTAAATGTCCATTGGCTGATGAATGTGTTTTTAAAAGTATACACATCAGAATATCATTCAGCCTTAGAAAAGAGGGAATCCTGTCATTTGCAACAACATGGATGGACTGGGAACATTAATGTAAAGAGAAATGAACCAGAATCGGAAAGACCAGCATCATACAGCCTCACCTACATGCGGATTCCAAAACCATTACACTCACAGAAGCCAGAGCACAGTGTTGGTCACGAGGGCTGAGGGTTGGGGGAGATGTTGGTCACAGGACACAAAAGGCCAGCTGGACAGGAGGGTAAGTTCAGATCGACTGCAGGACATGGTAATCGCCATACACTATAGAGTAATAACAAGGCACAGATCCTTGGAAGTCGCTAAGAGAGGAGATTCCAAATGTTCCCCCTCCAAAAAGTACATGAAATAATAGGTGTTAATTAGCGTGATTTAATCATTCCATGATGTGTGCGTCTATCCAACCACGACGTTATGCACCATAAATACGCGTATTGCTTATCTGTCAATTAAAAACTTCCAACACTGGGATGCAGTTTGGTGGTCGAGCCCTTGTCCAGCACATGCACAGCTCTGGGTTGATACCCAGCACCACAAAAATGTAAAAGAAAATCAGATGGCTGCTCATCTCATCTTCACTGGTTTTCTTTCGGAGCGCTTTCCCTTGGCTAATTCTCCCTCAGGTGCGCTCAGGGTCCAGGCTTGGTGCTGGCCAGCAGCTGGGCCACACTGTGAGGGGACCTGACAACTCAGATGGCTTTTCAGACCCTCCGCCAGGGCTTGGGTGCTGTGGAAAGTATGGGCTTAATCCTCCTCTACACTGTTCTGCTCTGCGGGACAGACAGGACCCTGGGCTTGGGAATGTGGAGTCATGGGGGATGGGCGGACACTGGGCTCAGGGAAGGTGGGCCTGGGGTCTGGGAGGAGCCTGGGGGCCAGTCCCTGGGGCCAGTGCCCAGGGCCATCGCAGGCGCCAGGGCCAGCAGCAGAGACTGGCACTGCCTTCCCATCAGGCACTGCGCTGGGCAGCCTGCGGAGGGTGAGCTCAGCTCCCGGCATGCACTGCGCTTGAAAGCGGGCCTGTGTCGGTGTGGAGCGACCTCCCGGCATGCAGTGCGCAGGTCCGCGGAGGGTGGCGGCGGACACTTCCCGCCGTGCTCTGCGCCGGCCCGCTCCGCCTGCCGAGGGCCGTGGACTGCAGTGCCCGGCATGCCTCGCGCCCGGCCCGCCTCCGGGAGGGGTGGGGACTGGGAGTCCCGCGCGCCCCGGGTCCTGCGCCCGCAGCCCGCGGAGTCCTGCGCGGGCACCCGCAGCTGCTGCTGGCGGCGGGGCCGAGCGGGGCGGGAGAGCTGCGTCCCGAGCTGACTGCCCCGCAGCACGCAGCGTCCCTGACAGCTTAAAGGGACAGGCACGTGTTTTGAATGGGACTGTATAACACAGGCGGTGTCTATGTCAGGGTCACTCAGGGACGGGGTTCACTTTGCATCAAGGACAGCTAGCCAGCTATTATCTCAAACCGGATGCTTAATTTGGAATGTGTGCACATGTAACCGTGATTCTGTGCATCTAAAGCCCCCAAGAGCATCCCTGTGGGCTTGTGTGTACATCCTCTTCTCTGGGAGAGGGTCCCTTCCAGATGGTGACACTCTACAGGAGAGTGTGGCCAACGTAGGGGGGGTGTAGAGGCCATGGTTCTGCTCCCAGGCCTGACTGAACAACCTGAACCACCATGCTGCCCCTGTCTGGCCCGCAGCTGCTGAAAGTTTCCCTCCCCACCACGCACCAGCTCCAGCTGCCCAACTGTGTCTCTGTTAGGTCCCTCTGAGCCCAGCAGAAGAATCCAGAGGCCACCCCATGCAGAGCCTGACCTAGTTAGCAAGGCAGGCCTGTTCACTGTACCCAGACAGATGGATGCCTCTTCAAGACAGACGGAAGCGCTGCCCAGTGGGGATTTGCCTGGCGCACAGCCATCACCTCTTGCTCAGGACCCAAGTGAAGAGCAGCCTGTTCTCCTCCCTGCTCCCAGCTTCAGCAGGAACATGCTGTGCTTACAGAGCTGTGTCCCCGCGGGCCCTCCCTGAGGGAGCCTGCTTTTGTCCTTGATTCTAGCGTGTGTGCACATCCTCGAGGCCAACCAAAGCAAAGCTAAGAAGCCATAAAGCCTGAGCCTTATGTGAGCTCCCGTTGAGCATCACTGCAGCGAGAGGCGAGCCGCAGTTCTGTTGAGGACACACAGCGGTCCTGGTTCATCAACCCAGAAATGGGCCAGGGCCCCCAGCCAGGCAGAGACAGTGACACCCTGGTCTGTGCTTTTTGCTCTTCTCTTGCTGTCCAGAATTTGCCCGAAATTGCTGTTTGTATTTTGCCCACAAATTGTGCAGCTCATCTTGATGGACACCGCCCACCCCCCACCCCTCCGCCGGCAGAACTCAGGAAATGAGATTAGATGAAAATTTTCCCAAAGATACTTTAGCTGTGAAACCTTTGCCAAAAGAAATTATTTGTAGAACTTGGGACATAACTTGTGTGATAGGTTAATTTTTAAATCTTTTTGCTGTGCTTTTTCCTGTTCCTCCTGTTTCTTCATGTTTTCCCCCTTTATTTAGTTCTTTAGCTCTCTTTCTGCAGAGCATGTCTGGGCCCTAGGAGGTGGAGGAAGATCATCTTGCAATTACATGCCCCTGATCACCTGTGTCATTGTTTTGTTGCCCTGTGGGTCGACAGGAGAGTGTCAGGTGGGTCTCCCTGGCCTCCTCCCCTGCCCCCCTCGTGGGGTAGCATCTGCACCGCAGTAGACAGTGCGTGGTGAAGAGGGGACTCCAGACGGGTGGAGTGCTTGCTTCTCAGGTTTTTCTTCTTGGTGGCTCAGCAATCCGCCCCTTGAGCCACTTACAGAGAGCTTGTAGAGATCCAAGTAACACGCACACACACGGTGCTGCATGGCTTCTGCCTGTGGTTCAGACTATGGTGCAGGACAGTGGCAGTGAACGAGGGTGGTGGTGTCTGAACTGGGAGCATGCACGTGAGAACCACGTGAGCTAGCCCTGATCCCGAGGGCGGCTGTTCTCAGAGCGAGTAGGCAGGTATGTAAATGGGAGCAAGTGTCAGCCAGCCTGAGCTGCAGGGGTCCCGTCAATGCAGAGCTGCTGTGGGGCTAGTCCAGCTGTCCTCAGAGGGTCAACACGGATTGCCACGCGCCCCAGCAGCTCCGCCTCTGAGAACATATTCAGAGAGGTCAAAAGAGGGAGTCCCGCAGGTCTTTGTGTGCTCTGTTGACAGCGGCATTACCCACGACAGTGGGAAGGTAGAAGGAGCCGGCGTTCCTGCCACACGGTGAATGGGAGAGCAGAATGTGGCCTGACACTGTGGGTCCTCATTCAGCCTTAGAAAGGAAGGAAACCTCACGTGCCACACCATGAATGGAGAATCGAACACAGCGCACTGAGCACAGTAGGTACACACCCCTCACGCCAGGTGCCGCAGTGGTCGGGCCATGGTACGTGCTGTGTCAGTGGCCAGCAGAGGCAGGGTTCATGTTCAGTGGGCACAGAGCCAGTTTGCAACGATGAAGAAGTTCTGGAAATGGAAGGCAATGATGCTGGGCAACAGTGTGAACGTACTTAATGCCACCAACCTGCACTCTCAAAGATGGTTAAAGGCTGAGTGTCCGTCATGTGGATTATACTAGTTCAGGGAAGTAGCCCCATGGAGCTCCGGGAGAAGCAGGTGGCAAGGTCTGAAGGGAAGATTGGAGCCACAGACGCCCAGCAGATGAGATGCTGCAGAAGACAGCAGTGTGAGAGCCACCCAGCAGCAGAAGCCCTGCAGACAGGGACGGGGAGCTGAGGGAGCACCGGGAGGGGAGACGAAGCAGAGGAGTCACACTGAAAGTCATGTCCAGACACGCGACAGAGCCCATTACGGACCCTAGGCCTGAGCACGCAAGAAGCTCACGGAGCCCCAAGGCAGCACGCCGAGCGCCAGGCCCAGAGCAGTGGCCCAGACCACTGCAGATGCTGGCAGTGTCTCAGAAACAGCCCTGAGAAGAGCCACTTGCCTGATGGAGGGACGGTGACAAGCACAGCAGCGGGCTTCCTGGAAGTCAAGAAGCCAGAAAACAATTGCTCAGCAACGTTGAAGTGCTGGAGAAATCCCAATGTAGAATTCCGGATCAAGGAACTGCATTCTTTTTAAAATGGACATAAGATAAAGGCTTTCAGAGGAGCAGAGCATGAAAGAATCCACTGCTAGCAAACTTGGCTAAAATGAATCATAGAGACGGCGCTTCATGTGGAGAAAATGATATTAGACGAGAAATTGGGCTGATAGATACAGATATGTAAGAATAGAATTAACAAGATGAGTGGAATATAAATTAAGAAAACTCAAACTTAACCAAAGGTAAAAGAACACCGACTGCGTGGCACGGCATCCTGCACTCTATAACAGGCGTGCACAGCACTCTGGAAACTCTGCTTATTGCAAATTAATTGTGGATGTAAATATCTTTAGAGAAAAAGTCCAACTGATTAAAAAATCAAAATATTGCTAAATTTCATTAGAAAATGAATAACAGTGTTATGGGGCACAACTTAATAACAGATCGATCACCACTGAGAAGTTCAAGAGTCTTTATTAAGCCGCTCGGCTGACTGTCTCACACAATTCCCCAAAAATGGCTATTGGGAGAACAGCCCTGACCACAGGGTTGCAGGGGTTCTTATGCCAAAAACACATCAATCATAAGTGTCAGTTGCTATAATTCGAAATTACAAACTGACATCATGAAATCATCAGCAGAGGGGGAAGTGGGTCAAAATCACCCTACCTAGGTACATATTAAAGAATGGCTACTAATGGTTACTAACATAGAAATCAAAAGCAAACCATTTTTCATCATATGAGAATCGCCATTTTGCATTGTTGAACATGTCACGCTAAGTGACTGAGGCAGGCGTTCCCATGGGAGAAGCTAAGCACCTGTTGATGGGTACAGAGGTGGGTGTTCCCATGGGAGAGGCTCGTTTCCTACGTAACATGGAGGGTCGAGCAGAATGGACTCTGTTTAGTCACAGAGAGCCTGGCCTGTGACATTTCCATAGAGCCAAATCTGTCAGCCCGTCCCACAAAAGTGAGAACATAGTAAAGGCCACCTTCTTAACCATTATTAAAAAAGCAAAAAGCCACAGTAATGAAGCTCACATTTTGGCAAAGCTGGAAAGGTGGTCTGCGGACGAGAGCGTGTGAACACAGGCCCAACTCAGGCAGAGATTCAGTGCATGGAAAGAGCGGTCCCAACCTTAAAAAAGTGTATTCAGCTTAATAAAATGAAAATAAGGAATAACCATAGTTAAAAACAACCATTTCAAAAATTCTCAGAAGCCATTTGCACAACAGAAATCAGAATTCTTAAAATGGATATATGCTCTGGCTGTGGATCCCAGGCCCACACGTGTTCCCCGGCACCGACGTCAGACACGCAGGAAAGCTGTGGATTCGGGGTCCTAAGTGTGCAGACTGGAAACCACTCGCCACCCCGCAGCAGGGCGTGGGTGGGACGCTCTGGCACGTGCATCCAACAGAAGGTGGAGGCCTGGGTCTTGCACTTAAAATGGACCACAGGCACGGTTTCCTGCTGCCCACGGTACCTCGGAACACCTTTGCAAGTGTGTGGCCTGGTGTGTGGAGGAAGCCCCGGCCAGAGCACAGGGCTCCTCGGAGAGAGGAGGTGCTGGCGGCCAAGGAGCTAGTGGGGACACCCCACAGCCGGGGTCCCCAGGGCATTGCCTCTCCCGGACAGCAGCACGTGCTGTTGAGACCAGCCACGGACACCAGGCACTTCTGTGTACTGTCCACTGCTTGTAGCCCTCAAGTTCATCCTGTGTGTCACACGAACCCCCAGGGGCAGGGCAAGTGAGTGCACTGGCTACGCAGGGTGAAGGCCATGTGATGTCCGGTCAGTGAGAGCTGCCTCAGAAGCTGAGCCCTCTCTCTGGATAGTCACCTGCCCCTGCCGGACACTGCCAGGGCCTTCTTAAGGCTGGAGGACACCAGGGCATCCCTCTCTCTGCCTGGCCTGCAGGGTCCTCACCAGGGTGGGAGCCACTGTGGTCACAGGCCACAAGATTGCCTGTAAGGTGGACGGGGTGGCAGACAGGCACCTGGGAGGGACACTCCTGGCTCCAGTTCTTGGCCCCCAGGGACAGCTCTACGCATGGGACACTCAGCCACCAGGCACCTGAAGCAAACGTGGGCTTTGCTTCTTTGCGTGTGTGTGTGCGTGTGCGTGTGTGTGTGCGTGCGTGTGTGTGCGTGTGCATGTGCATGTGTGTGTGTGTGTGCATGTGCATGTGTGTGTGTGTGTGTGCGTGCGTGTGTGTGCATGTGCATGTGCATGTGTGTGTGTGTGTGTGCGTGCGTGTGTGTGTGTGTGTGTGTGTTTCTGTTGCCAGGGAAGCGGTACCTTTAAGTAGAAGTGTTTGGAAGTCACTATAGACACATGGAAGTCAGGAAGTTTAAAATAATATTTCACCACAGAAGTAACAGAGCATCATGCCTCTAGGCGGGCAGTGCATAATGATCCTAATAACCATTCACACATGGTTTGTATCCAAGTTTTCAAGATCCTGAGGCCGGTATGGACTGCCCCTGCCTCATATGACATACGACTGAAACAGCGTTGCAGGCGGCAGAAGCGGGCTCGTTGTCAGGAGGCTGCTGCCTGCAGACGCGGCTTGATTCTCGCCCATCTCTGGGGGTGTTGTCCCGACCCTCCTCGGTGGGGACGTGGCCCACACTGAGGGCTGCAGCGCATCTTGGCCGGCTGTCCATCAGCAGCGCTCTCATGGCGCCAGCTCGTGAGAAATGGTTAGTATTTCACAATTTTGTGAGTGTGCTGTTAAATGTCATCAGTGTTAAAAATTAAATCATGGAAACATACAATAAAATGAACTATATTTCAGGCAAAAATAATAAAAACAAGAAATGCTCAGCCAGGCCCGCTCCCTGCTCACTAGTGATGTGCACTCGGGGGCCTGTGTCTTCCTGTCTCCCCGCCTGGAGGGGCCAGGCTGGTGGCAGTTTGGCTGGCTGGCTGGCTGGCTGTCGACAGCAAGGCTGAGCCCAGGTTGGCGGAGTTTGCCTAGAGATGAAGGGACAGGGTCCCCTCGAGAAGGGCGCTGCTCCGGGCGGCCCTGCGCTGGTCTCCAGCTTCCTCTGCCTGCGTGTTCGGCGGCCCGCCACCTTCCTGTTCGGGGGGACTCCCCCAGCGTCACAGAGAAGTTGCCACTGGCTGGATGGCTCTCCTCTTTGCTCTCGGTCCTTGTTGCAACACTCGTCATGCTTCGCTTATTCATTTAATATTTTGTGCTCAGGGACAGGAAGAGGGACTCGCTCACCTCCTCTGAGAGTTACCCAGACTTCTCACTGGGTTGGTGACAGTGATGCGCAGAGGGTGCTCTCCAGGATGTGCATTTCCATGGCAACTGCAGGCAGATCCGAGGCACTCCGAGTGCAAGAGTGGAGCTGGCAGAAGTGCCCAGGGCCTGTGGCACACATGGGGCAGTTTGTCCTCGGGTGGGGGTTCTTACCGGCAGGACTGAGCAGGGTTGGGCTGGGCTCGTCTCTGGTCTGTAACATCTGGAATCGAGATATATCTGAGGGTCAGCATATTACTATTAAGAACCAAATTAACCCCCCAAACTTTTTCCAGGCTTGAATTTAAAAGGATGTGGATGGAGAAGGCAGCCATGCATGGCCCATGAGAGCCTGAGACCCAGCTTGCAGAAGTCTGCTGGGGCAGATGGGAGTCTTAGGGGAAGTGCGGTAGTCGTTAGGGTCACTAAACTACATGTATGATGTGCATTTTAATCATCTTTTTATCACCATTTATTGAAAGGTAGCTTAGACGAAATCTGTGCAAATGACGGATGTGCAGTTGGATGAGTTTTTACAAATCGAGCTCTCATGGAGCCACCAGCTCAGGGTGCAGGAAAAGACCAGCATTCAAGAGAGCTCCTTCCCCGCCTTGCACGTCAGCGCTCCCCAGCGAAGGCCCTGTGCTCCCCACACCCGTCACCGTGCGGTGGTCTGTACTCTCCAGGGCTCTTTCACACATCAAGTTTGCACTTTTATTAGTGTCCTTTCTTGTAGCAATAGTTTGTTACGGTTGCTTCATAGTGTTCCATGATATCAACGCACCACCTGTATTTATCCATTCTACCCGCCCCTGCTTTTATTTTTTGCTCCCAGAGAATGAACCCAGAGGCACTTAACCAATGAGCTACATCCACAGCCTTTTTATATTTTACTTGGAGACAGGGTCTCACTGAGTTGCTTAAAGCCTCACTAAGTTGCTGAGGCTGGCTTTGAACTCAAGAGCCTCCTGCCTCAGACACCCAAGCAGCTGGGATTATAGGCTTGTGCCACCACACCTGTCTCCATTCTACTCTTTTTTTTTTCCTAAGATTTTAATTTGTTTTAAATGACCATAGAATGCACTCTGACACATCATACGTGAAAGGAGTGTGATTTCTCATTTTTCTGGTTGTGTATGACGTAGAATCCCCCCAGTCATGTCATGTATGTACATAGGGTAATAAAGTCTGATTAATGCTATTCTCCAACCTGCCCCATCCCCCTCCCCTCCCTTCACTCCCCTCTACCTTATCTAAGATAACTCTATTCTTCCCTAGACCCCCTGCTCTTATTGTTAGCTAACACCTGTATGTCAGAGAAAATATTTGGCATTTGGTTTTTTTGGGATTGGCTTCTTTTGTTTACCATGATATTCTCCTACTCCATCCATGTAGTGGCAAGTGCCATAATTTTGTTCTGTTTTAAGGCTGAGTAATATTCCATTGTGTATATATACCACAGTTTATTTATCCATTCATCTGTTGAAGTGCACGTAGGTTGGTTCCATAGCTTAGCTATTGTGACTTGAGCTGCTGTAAGCATTGATGTGGCTGTGTCACTGTAGTGTGCTGATTTAAAGTCCTTTGGGTATAAACCCGTGAGTGGGATAACTGGGTCAAATGGTGGTTCCATTCCAAGTTTTCTGATGAATCTCCATACTGCTTTCCATAATGATTGCACCAATTTGCAGTCCCATCAGCAATGGATGAATGTACCATTTTCCCCACATCCTTGCCAACATTTATTGTTCCTTATATTCTTGATCATTGCCATTCTGATTGGAGTGAAATGAAATATTGGAGTAGTTTTGATTTGCATTTCTCTAATTGCTAAACATGTTGAACTTTTTTCATGTTTGAACTTTTTTCAACAAATATATTGATTGTTTGTATATCTTGTTTTGTGAACTGTCTGCTCAGTTCTTTAGCCCATTTATTGATTGAGTTACTTGTTTTTTTGGTGTTAAGTTTTTTGAGTTCTTTATAAATTCTGGAGATTAATCTGAGGTGTATGTGGTAGAGATTGTCTCCCAATCTGTAGGGTGCTCCCTTCATGTTATTGATTGGTTCCTTTGCTGAAAAGAAGTTTTTTAGTTTGAATCCACCCTATTTATTGATTCTTGATTTTACTTCTTGCACTTTAGGGTCTTATTAAGGAAGTCAGGTCCTAGACCAGCATGGTGAGCACTTGGGCCTCCTTTTTCTTGTTAGGTGCAGGGTCTCTGTTCTGGTGCCTAGTCTTTGATCCACTTTGAGTTGAGTTTCATGCAAGATGAGAGATAGGAGTTTAATTTCACTTTGTTACGTGTGCATTTCCAATGTTCCCAGCACCATTTGTTGACTAGGCTATTTCTCTCCAGTGAATGTTTTCAGCACCTTTGTCTAGTGTGAGATAACTGCATTTATGTGGGTTTGTCCCTGTGTCTTCTATTCTGTTCCATTGGTTTACCTGTCTGGTTTGGTGCCAATACCATGCCTTTTTTGTTAATATGGCTCTATTGCGTAGCTTAAGGTCTGATATTTTGATGCCTCCTGCTTCACTTTTCTTGCTAAGGATTGCTTTGGCCCTTCTGGGTCTCTTATTTTTCCAAATGAATTTCATGATTGCTTTTTCTAGTTCTATGAAGAATGTCATTGAAATTCTAATAGGGATTGCATTAAATTTGTGTAACACTTTGGTAGCATGGCCATTTAGACTGTATTAATTCTGCCTATCCAGGAGCATGGGAGGATTTTCCATCTTCTAAGGTCTTCTTCAATTTCTTCCTTTAGTGTTCTGTAGTTTTCATTGTAGAGGTCTTTCACCGATTTTCTTAGATTGATTCCCAAGTGCTTCTTTTTATTTTGAGGATTTTGTGAACGGGGTAACTTTCCTAATATCTCTTTCAGTAGATTCATCATTGTTGTATAAGAAAGCATTTGATTTATAGGTATTGAATTTATATCCTGCTACTTTGCTGAATTCATTGATTAGTTCTAGAAGTTTTCTGGTGGAGTTTTTTGGATCTTCTAAATATAGAATTATGTCATTGGCAAATAGTGATAGTTTGAGTTCTTCTTTTCCTATTTGTAACCCTTTAATTTCTTTTGTCTGTCTAATTGCTCTGGCTAGAGTTCCAAGGATGATGTTGAACACAAGAGGTGAAAGAGGGCATCCTTGTCTTGTTCCAGTTTTTAGAGGGAATGTTTTCAATTTTTCTCCATTCAGCATTATGTTGGCCTTGGGCTTAGCATAGATAACCTTTGCAATGTTGAGTTATGGTCCCACTATCCCTAGTTTTTCTAGTGTTTTGAACATGAAGGAGTACTGTATTTTGTCAATTGCTTTTTCTGCATCTATTGAGATGATCATATGATTCTTATTTTTAAGTCTATTGATGTGCTGTATTATGTTAATTGATTTCTGTATGTTGAACCAACCTTGCATTCCAGGGATGAGCCCACATGATCATAGTGCATTATCTTTTAAATGTGTTTTTGTATGCGATTTGCCAGAATTTTATTGAGAATTTTTGCATCTATGTTCATCAGGGATTTTGGTCTGAAGTCTCATTTCCTTGATGTGTCTTTGTCTGATTTTGTTATCAGGGTGATATTAGACTCATAGAATGAAAAGAGGTTCCCTCCTTTTCTATTTCGTGGAATAATTTGAGAAGTTTTGGCATTACTTCTTCTTGAAGGTCTTATGGAACTCACTAAATCCATCTGGTCCTGGGCTTTTCCTTTTTGGTAGGCTTAGATGGCATTTTCTATTTCATTACTTAAAATTGATCTGTTTAAATTGTGTAACCTCCTGATTCATTTTGGGTAGGTCATATGTCTCTAGAAATTTGTCAATGTCTTCAAGATTTTCTGTTTTATTGGAGTGTAAATTTTCAAAATAGTTTTTAATTACCTTCTGTATTTCAGTTGTGTCCATTGTGATATTTCCTTTTTCATCACATATTTCAGTAATTTGAGTTTTCTCTTTTTCTCTACATTAGTGTGGCTGGGGGTTAATCGTTTTATTTATTTATTTTTTTCAAAGAACCAACTTTCTGCTATGTCAATTTTTTGAATTGTTTCTTTTGTTTCAGTTTCATTGATTACAACTCTGGTTTTAATTATTTCCTGTCTTCTACCATTTTTGATGTAGATTTGTTCTTTTTCTAGGGCTTTGAGATGTAATATTATGTCATATGTGTGTTGACTTTTTATTCTTTTAATAAATGAGCTCAATGCACCAAACTTTCCTCTTAGGACTGCCTTCATGTGTCCCAGGGATTTTGATATGTTGTATCAGTATTCTCATTTGCCTCTAAGTCTTTTTTAATTTCATTTTTGATTTCTTCATTCATCATTCAATAGTGTATTATTTAGTCTCCAGGCATTGCAGTAGCTTTTATTTTTAATTTTATCATTGATTTCTAATTTCACACCATAATGACCTGATAGAATACTTTATAGTGGGGTGTCCATCACTCAACTTTGTCTTTCCTCTGTGAAATCATCTTAACTATCTTTGACCCTTGGTGTTGCTGTGAATATTTACACATCAGCTTGTTGGTTTCCACACAATTGCTGGGGTTTGGTTGGAATTGTGTTGACACCACGAATAAATGGGTGCAAACTGACATCCTTATAGCACTGAGGTTTCCAGCTGAGGAACGTGGCCCGTTTCCCCTTGAACTGCACGAAGCCTGGCCGATACCTAACCTGGCCTTTGTGGGAAACTCCCAACGTGCCTAGGGTACTTCCTAGCCTGCCCTTTACGGTTCACATGCATGTCCATCACACAGGCCATCTGGTTTTTCTTCCTTGTGACCACCTTGTCGTGTGTGGTACCAGGTTATGCTGGCATCTTAGAAAGATTTTGGAGGTAATAGTTCCTTTTTTTTTTTTGAAGAGTTGTACCAAATTAGCAAGCTTGCCTTAAATATTTGTAAAGGAGAAACTCCTGGAATCCTCTGCGGCTAGAAACCATTTCGTGTGAAGGTTTCAGACTGCAGATTGAAAGCCTTCAGTAACAGATGGAAGGTATTTCTGATTTCCTACTTTGTCTAGAGTCGGCATTGGTGAGCGGTGTTGGGCAGCAATGTTTATAAGCCATTCATATTTATTGGCTTTAAGTTTTCTTAATATTCTCCTATCATTTTGATATTTTGGTTCTGAGATGTATCTCTTCTAAGCAGCATAAAAAGGTGTGTCCACTTTCACTGTCTCAGTTTGTGAATTAGAATACACGATCCACTGTGTTTGCCGTAATCGACCATCCACTTGGGATCTGAACTGGTCGGGTCTTCCCCCATCAGGGAAGAGAAAGTATACAGCGTGTGAGTTGGGGACGGCTCACAGAATGCACTTAACCACCACAGGCTTGGGCTGACAAGCCACGAGAGCTCTAAGGCTTTGGATGTACAGCAGCCTTACCCCAGGGCTAAGACAAGCCCCCAAGGAAGGCCCACCAGCCTCCCTTTCCTGCCCAGGCTGAGAGGAACAGCTTCTCAGGACAAGAGTGGGTGAGGAGTGAGCGTGTCGTTGCTGCAAGGTGGAATTTGCTGGAAGTCTGCTCCTGGGGCCTTGCTGGGACTCTTCCCTTTGGGTGCTGGGAGAACGGCTGTGTGGGAGGTGTCTCTCTGAAAGCCGGCTCGGGAGCCCAGCAGAGGCAGGGGTGAGGCTGACCTGCTGGCTCCGTGGACGCACCTTCTGCAGGGGTCAGGTCTAAAGCACGCCGAGGGTCCTGGGGCCAGGGAAGCTGCACATCGCCAGGGGCTGACCTGGCAAGGCCACCAGAGCCAATCCTTTCCTCCTGCTGCATCTGTCCAGCACCTCGAAGACCCTGATGTCCGCCCAAACTGCACAGTAGAATCGTCAAAGACCTAAGGGCCCATTCCCTTGTTTCCTCTTAAAATGATCTCGCCATCTGACTTCTTGCTGTTTTTACCTATGTTCCTTCTCTCCACTTCTTACCTTCTTTTTAAGTAATAACTGCTGTTGTAGTAATTGCACAAACATCAATTCTTCTGCAAGGACTGAGGATATAAGCTCAAGGCGACACTATGAACCTTTGGTGAGCTGTGTCTGTTGTAGACTGACGCTGTCCCCTTTGCTCAGCTGGTGACATGCGGCCTTGGAAGACTTAAGGTCAGTCACCTCTCTGCCACTGTGCACCTTTCATCTCCGCGTATCTTGACCACACCAAATGTCACCATGGCCGTATAGCTGATCCCTATTTGTGGTATCTGCCTGCTTCTGGTTTGCCTTTGTCTGCTTTCACTGCTCAGGGGATTCTGGGCGTGGCCTCCCTCTCCCTGAGCAGGCTCCTTGACCTTCTTCCTGGTGCTCTGGCAGCAGGGTCCCTGGCTTCCTGTGTGCCCTTGCTCTGCCGCCCCCAGAAGCAGCGTCCTGGGCTTCCAGGAGCCTTCCTGCCCCGCATGCTCCAGCTCTGGGGCTTGGCTGAAAAACCCTGTGGGAAGCTTTGCTCCCGCTACGTGGAGGTGGCCGCCTCTCCTACGACGTTGCTCTGGCTGTGGATTTCAGCAGTTCTGTTAGGATGCGTCAAGCGTGTTTCACTGCTTGGAATTCAAGTGCTTTTGCCCCATGATGACCCTGGTCTTTGGCCTGGAGAATTCTCAGCATCACCTCTATAAGCCTTTGCCCCGACCCTTGCTCCCGCTCCTGGGGCCCAGCTGTGCAGTGACTCTCAGGACATCCCGTGCGTCCTCTGCCACCTGGGTGTTCTCTACATCCATCATCTGGAAACGGCATCTGCTCTTCCAGGCTGCTTCTAAGCTCAACCACGGCCTTCCTCGCTGCGCTCGCTGAGAGCTTACTGAACACCCAGCCCGGCTCGCTCCTGCGGGGCTGGGCTTTCTGAGCACGGCTCTCCTCTGCCTGGGGGCTCCACTCCGAGCTGTTGGAGTCCGCGCCTTACACCTCCCGCGCGTGGACCTGGGGCTGGCTTTGTTTCCTTCGTCTCAGACCCTGGGTTCCTGGTGGCCTGTGGGCCATGCTGGTGTTTGGAGTGAGAGCCACCGGGACTCTGAAGGGGTCTTCTTCTCCCAGCGGCCGTCTTTCCTCTGGTGCCCACACTGGGCTGGCCAGGCTGCCCTCCCGAACCCAGGCGCGGGCTGGCTCACCGTGATCATCCTGCAGCGCTGCTCCTTGGGCTGGGTTGCTGGGCCATTTCCACAAGGCTCCCTATTCCGCTGGCTTCCTCCCTCCTCGATGCCCCCGCCAGGCTGTTTGCTAACGTCCACCTACCTCTGAAATCCAACTCACCCCATCAAATAAGAAATTGCTCTGCTTTAACCCCAAACTCCAGGGCTTCATGATTGCTTCTTTCCCCAATCACCCTAAAACTGTAGCGAGTGACTTTGGGGCCACCTGTTTCTGGCCAGGTACGTTATCATGGAGTGGACGTTTTCCCCAAACATGGCATGCTGAAGCCTTAACTCACAGTGTGAAGGTATTTGGAGATGGGTCTTTGGGAGAAAATTAAGTTTAGATGGGGTCGTGAGGCTGGGGCAGTGCGGTGATTGGCTTCCTCAGAAGAGGAAGACACCAGAGTGTGCGCCACTTCCAGATCGCAGGACCAGCGGGGGGCAGCGGCTACAGGCCAGGGAAAGACCTTCCCAGGAACGACCAGGCAGCCTGATCTGGACTCCCAGCCTCCAACTGTGAGGAGTATCTGACTTGAACACCCCCATCTCTCCGTTGCAGTTTCCTGAGCTGACGAAGACCCCGGTACCTCCTTTCCCCTGCATCCTGGCTCCTTTGGAGCCTCATGAGATTAGCCGTCTTTGCTCGCGTCCCAGCCTCCTCATCGCCCAGGAGAGAGGACCCTCTGGGCCCCTGTCAGGGGTGCCACACTCTAGGCTTGCTTTCCTGGGCAGCTGCTCTGCTGCCTTCAAATGAGCTTTTGTTTTTCTATGTGACGTTCTGCACGCGGGGCCGGGTGTGTGGCTAGTGTGTCAGCCGGCCTCCTGCTGCTGTGTGTGACAAGATACCTGGGAGGACCAGCTGGCAGGAGGGAAGGTTCACTTGGGCTCATGTTTTCAGAGGTTCTAATCATGGTTGAAGGCTCCCCTTCTCCAGGCCTGACCTGAGGCAGAATGCAGTGGCAGAGGCTGTGACAGAGGAGCTGCTCAGTGCATGGCAGCTGGGAAATAGGGGCTGGGGACAGAACAGTCCCATGGGCACACCCCCAAGGACCAACTTCTTCCAACTAGGCCCACCTCCTCCAGTGTCCCCACCTCCTGACTGTCCCTTCAGTAAAGAACCCCTCAGTGGATTAATCCACTGATGAGGTCAGAGCTCTCAGGATCCCGCACCCCGAGGCCCACCTCTGGACCTCACTGCACTGAGGAGAGGGCCAGCCTTCAGCACACCCGCCTCTGGGGGACACTGCAGACCCAGCTGCGGCAGGTAGCTTCTCCGTCGCAAGGCAGGTGGAAATCCTGAGCCTGTCTTAGGGCAACGGAGCCCCAGGGAGCCATGGATCGCCAGCTGTGGAAGCCCAGGGCCCACCGCCAGCTGCCCCAATGCAGACGGAAGACGGGGTTCCCGCTCCCCAGGAGCCACTCACGAGCCTCTCGCAGCCCCTGGTGGACCCTGCTCTACTCCTTCCATCCACGGCACAGCCTCTCGGCCTTTCTCAGCTCAGAGTCCTGGGTGCTCCTGGGAAGTGAACCCTCGCCCGACTCAGCCAGGTTTTCCATGGAGATCTCTGCTCAGTTTGTCACGCCCTGGCCTTTGCTGACGGGATACAGCACCTGTCTGAGTTTGGTGACTTTCTCCAGGACATCAGGTTTCCTGGGCTAGGCCAGACTGACTCCATGTCTGGACTGGTCAGTGCCCCCAGGCTCGTCTCGGGAGGTGGGAAGGAGCCGGGGATTGGGCGGGGGGGCACAGAGATGACATGTGTTCAGGGAGCAGCCCACGCCTGGGGGACGCGGGAAGCTCACCATCGTTCTCCCTTGGGGACGCGGGAAGCTCACCATTGTTCTCCCAGGGCCACGCACGAACTGCGGTCCAGTCTTCGCACAGGAGGAGCGCTTCGTCCCGATTTCCTGATGAGGGTAACTAATGAAATGTTTGTCTGGGACTCGGAGGAGGCAGTTCAATCGGCTCATGTAGACAGATAACGTCGGTGGCTTTGATCTTGCAGACCAAAGCCTCTTATATAATGATAAATTATACCAGGTTTCAAAACCCTCTGAATGATGTTATCTGCAACACCACTGCCTCCTTACTATCTCCCATTTTTATTTTCCCTCCGTGAAAGAAATAACAGTTTGTAAAGGCTTATAAACTCCCATGTTTATCTGTTGGAATGGCTGTGCTTCCCCTCGCCTTGGCATGCAAATGCACCGCCTTCCTGAAGCCTTTGACAAAGAGCTGGAAGAGGAGTCAGGAGGTCTTGATAAGCATCCCGAGAACCCGGCCAATGAACACAGGCTCAGGGTTCACTACCTGCCAGCGCCACCTAGGCCGCCCCCCACACCCCGAGGGGCCAAGTCAGCGTGGCAGTAGAGGCGCTGGGCGGGACAGGGATGAGCAGGAACGCCTATCGTACAGGAAGTGTTCCCAGGGGTCCAGACAGCAGGGGCCAGGAGGCAGAGGCGGCCTGGCAGGGTGACCTTGCAGGGTCCCTTCGCCCTCAGGCCTGTGGGTAGCCCCCACCTGCCACTGATCTGCCACATGACCTTGGGAAGGCCCAGAGGCCGTCAGTGTCCTTCTCTGCGGATGAAGGAGGGTCTGCCCTGAGCAGCCTGCGGAGCTTCGGGTTGGAAGGCCATCAGGCAGTGCCCAGCCCCTCTGCACGCTGCCCAGTCCCTCCTGAAGGCTGACCGCAGGGGAGCCACCTCCCTCCATTGCCCCACTCTCCCACGGGTCTGACGAGATTCTTTTACCAAAATGTCTCTCCAGCAGTCTGTTTCCGGCACGTTCCTTCCATGTTGTCGTTGTGTGGCCTTCCGCCACTATTTCCATTCACAAGAAATTCCCCTTTGAAATTGCCAAGGTTTGAGTGACAGGCCTGGGCGTATCCCAGGCTGGACGCCGTCACTGCCCCGGGTAAGGACACCAGCGTTCCAGGCTGATGGACACCTAGGTGCTGTCTGTGGTGATGCCCCGGGGACAGAGGCAGCCACCTCTCAGCGCTGCCTTCTCTCTCCCAAGTTGGCTTTGACCCCTCTCCTTGGCACACCCAGTGTGACAGTGGCACACACCTGCAGAGGTGAGCTGTCACTGGATGTCAGATAAATATGCAAATCAGCATCATGGAATCAGAACAGGGGGGCCTGGGGGACGGAAAGCAACGTCCAGGGGGCTGGTGACCCATCTCCCTGCTGGGCCACGTCACAGGGTGAGGTCTGCACTCTGCTCGGAGAGGCCCGTCCTCCCATTACAGACCAACCAAGGTCAGAGCAGATGGGGAGCCAGGAGCGGGCGCTGGGCCAGCACCGGGCCCGCTGTGCGTGGGCCTGGCCAGGGTGCATCACTCCCATGGAAAGCGGGGTTCAGAGACGGGCAGCAGAAAGTGCCCCACCGGTCTCCCCCAGCCTCCAGTGAACGGTCAGAGCCGAGGACCTGGCCCCTCCTGGTCTGTCGGCCCTGTTCCCAGAGCCACCCCTGCTCTGCCAGCTTCTCTCTCTCCTGGTCACCCCGACAGTCCTGCCCTGGCTCTGCCCATCATTCAGCCCCACCTCCGCTGAGGTGGAGACTCCTCCAGGGGCACCTCCAATCGTCCTCGGGTACAGGAGCCCAGCCCAGGCTCTGCCAGCCCTCTAAGCACCGTGGCCACTGTGGCCACTCCCCACGACCTGTGTGGTTGTCCCCGCCCTGTGCCGTGTCCTTTCCTTACCTGGCACCTACCATTTGTGCTCTAAGTTTGGGGACTTGCCCCTCTTAAGGGGCTCACCGTCGTCCCAGTGATGAGGTGCTCGCCCGCTGGGGACCCACTCCCTCCTGGAGCCTGTCATCCTGAAAGGAGCTTGCCCACTTGCCCTGTGACACTGGCCATGTGGGAGTTCCTGGGCCGCAGCCACTGTGCTGGGTCCACATGGCGACAAGAGAGCCCACCATGGGGCCTGGCATACAGTAGGTGCTCGATAAATGACTTCTCCTCCAAGTAACGGTGGCCCAAATATAGCCGCCCATCTCAGGCCCACACGCTGTGAGGTCCAGCCCTGCTGCTGTGGCCAGGGGCTGGCTCCTCCCCTGGAGACCAGCTTGCCCTGTGCCTCCAATGTGTCCAGAAGTGCTGGCCCTCAGCAGCTGACCCTCTCGCTGCTCCTCTGGGAGGAGGGCCAGACTTGCTGGAGCCCCTCTGCAGCCATCTCGGGTCCAGGCCTGCCTCTCACCGAGCCCACGCCTGCTCAGGCTGCGCCCTGTCTGCAGGCCCCTTGGAGCAGAGGGGAGCCACACCGATGGGCCGTAGACTGAGACCCCTGGCCTGTCAACTGCTGCCCGGGAGGAGTGGCCAGAGCAGCTGCCCGAGCTAGGAGGCCCTCCCTGGTGGCAAAGGGACCTTAGAGATGTGCCTGTACCCCGGGGGCATGGCCACACCTGCAGCTGTCAGTGTGAGGGGCGACTCCCCAGCCCCCGGGCTAGCAGCAGTCAGAAAGGGCAGCAGCGCTGGGGCTCCTTGGCTGGGGCCACGTTGGTGACCTTGGCCTCTTACAGGGAACCGCAGGAGGGGCAGAGAGGAGGAGGGTCCTACCCTGCAGGGCCAGGAGAGGCTTCCCTGGGCTGCTGCCTGTGGCCGGGGCGTGGCACAGTGCTCTATCTTCAGGGGGGGGGGCAGGCCTGGGGCCCCACAGGCCCCAGAGAGGTCAGAACCTCAGGCTCCTCAGGCCGCTGCTCCTCTTTGTTGAGGTGGATGCACGTGGCAGCGCTCGGCTGGAGGTGGCCCGCTCTGCCCTCTGCGCACCCACGGAGAGCCTGCCTGCAGCCAGTCGGGTTACGTTTCCCGTAGATGGTGCGGAGATGGCACAGAGGCCCTGGGAAGCCAGAGGAGGAGGCTCTGGCTGTCACTGTGGTCCCCAGGGGCACATCACACTCTCGCAGTGACAGGAGCAGGTCTAGGGGACCTCGGAGCTGGCAGATCTCAGCAAGAGCCCAAATCCACGTCCTCCGGTGATGGGTGTTGGGGGTCCACCTGCCGTGTGAGCAGGCGTCACGCCCACTGGGACTGCAGGTGTCAGTCGCCGTCCCTCCTCTCGCCCTGGGGTCTGCATGCACACGGAAGCTCTTGTCACCAGCTGACAGCCGTGCGCACAGGCGAGCCAGAGGAGAGGCACTTCCAGGCCCCGTGGGGTGAGGGGAGACAAGGAGACAGGCCTGGTGAAGGGGCCACGGAGAGCCTGGGTGGGGCTGGGGGCATGTGCTGGGCAGGGGAGGGCCCCACTCGAGCAGGGGCTACTGGAGCCGCAGCCAGCTCAGCACAGCACGGCCCACTCCGGGCGAGCGACGCTGTTTATCTTCTGCAGTGAGCTGAGACTGGGGGAGAATGGGAATGAAAAGCTGGCGCTCGGAGGACAGGAAGCAGCCACTCTGGACCTGACACATTCCCACAGCGAAAGGCCGAACCAGAAACCAGCACTGGCCTCCCAGCTTCCTCGAGCAGCTCTCTCCCAACCCCTGTCCAGCATCTGAAAGGGATGCTGACTCCGTTTATGTTCATCTCCCCCTTAGTGTGCAGGGGCGGTGAAGTTCAGGTCAGGGGCGTTTTCTGGGAATCTGTGCCTCTGTACTTATTGCACATTCTCTGAGACATGAAAGTCGAGCCTTTTTTAAAGCAGGAGCTGGAAGATGGAGATGGATGTGCAAATGCAGAGGAGCCGAGCCTCCGCGTGCCCAGTGTGCGCGGTGTTCTGGCTCCTGAAACACAGAAAGCAGGCGCCCGTGACCCCGCTGTGCTGATTTTGGAGAGCAGTAAATTACTAGCTGTAGGTCATGGAGGGGAGCTGGACTGGGCTTCTCCTGCAGAAATGCCGACCGGGAGGCGTCGAGCGCCGTGACTCATTTCACAATGAGAAAGCAGAACTCTGGAGGTCACGCAGGAGGCGGCTCGGGCGGGCGCAGCCAGCCCAGTGTGGGGTCTGCAGGGCTCTGAGGGCCTGGGCTCCCTGGCCCACCTCCGCCCTTCTTCCCTGACGACTTCTCAGGCATGACCCGCTGCAGGGAGGGGACAGCTCTCTCCAGCCGGGAAGGTGGTTTATAGCTGCTGCAGAGAGCGATCCGCTCAGAGAGCCTCTAAATCACCCGCTGAAACACGCGCGCATGAATAATGGATCCAGCCCAGATGCAGAGCGCCTCTCGCAATTCCTCAGGCGCTGGAGACTCTCTCAAGGGTGCCTGCCGAGGTCACAGCCTACTTGAGCTATTCCGGGCTGGGAGAAACAGAACCTGCAGGTGGCGAGGACACACCATCCCTCACCGCGCCAGCCTCTCGCTGACACTGGCGCAGAGTCAGGCTCGCAGGGGCTGAGCCTGCCAGAGACGAGGGAGCCCGGCTGCTCCTGCTCAGGAGGCAGGGGGCCTACAGCCGGGCGCCTCGAGCATCGCTTCATTTAATCCTCCCAAATTAGTGAGGCAGGAACGTCCCCACGCCGCAGCGTGGAGATGGATGGGCTGGAAACAGAGGGCCTGTGCCACAGCAGAAGGGAGCTTGGAAATCTGAAACAAATCCTGGCTTTCAGGGTTGCTGCCCCTGGGGAAGCTGGAGCCTCACTTCTAGCCTCACGAGGACCGGTGACCTTGAGCATATGGCTGTCACCTGTGTTCCCAAACCACAGTGACCCCGATGTCACAGCACAGACAAGGTGCCCCATGCCCCATGACATTGCTCTGATCTTGAGAAGGGCTGGCCAGCAGCCCCTGCCTGCCGTCCCGCTGTCTCTGGTGTGGATCGCACCGTCGCCCCAAGTGCGCAAGGGGACAGTTTGGGAAGGAGATGGTGCCGGCAGGTGCCCCTGGGTGCACTGGCAGCCCATCTACCTGCAGCCCCAGAGCAGAGTCATTTCCCACCACGACGCCCACGTTCTCCTGCCTGGTATCCGTGTCTGTCACCTCACATGGCCAAGGAGACCTTGCAAAGGAGCTATCCAGGTGAGCCCAGCGTCCTCACCAGATACCCAAGGAGGGAGCAGGCAGAAGGCCAGGCAGAGGAGGAGAGAGCCAGGGCTCAGGGGACAGAGAACACGGGGTCCCAGCCCAGGAGCCACAGCCTCCACGCTCCAGTGGGCACGGTGTTTTCCTAGGTGCCGTCGTTTGTATCTGGAATGTCCCCCATGGGCCGTTGTTGAAGGCTGGCTTCCCAGCTGGGTGTCCTTGGAAGTCGTGGGACTGCAGGAGAGGGGCCTGGGTGGAGGAAGCAAGCCCCAGGGTGCCCGGGAGGGTCTGTTTTGTCCCCCACCCCCACTCAACCTCCCTGCCTCTCCCTCCTGGCTGCCATGAGGTGCACTCCCCACCAGGATGCTCGACTCATCCAGACCCAAAGTGGTGGGGCCAAGAGGCCGGGGACCTCAGACACCCTGAGCTGGAAGCCAGCCTCTCTCCCTGGAGCTGACGTTCTCTTTCATCACAGCGACTGAAGCTGAACACTGTCCTACTCACAGATGTGGCGCTGGCCCCATGGGCCCAACTGCGGGGTCACCGCCTCTGCCTTCCCAGCAGGCAGTGACCCCGCAGCAGCCTACCCGTCCCCGTCCTGCGTGCTCAGCCTGCTTGCTGGGCAGGCTCCGGGTGGCCCCGGTCTGCAGCTGTCCTCGCCTGCTCCACGTAAGTTGGAGGATGCAGCGCTGAGTCAGGGGCCAGCTGAGGAGCCCCAGGAAGTCATCCTGGGCAGGAGGGAGATTCTTCCAGACACCTGGGGACGGGGACAGTCATCCTGCGTGGCCACGGGGCTGGGTTCTTGGCGTTTTCAGAGGCTGCTCTTCCAGGCAGGCAGTTGTCTGTGGGTGACATGGCCGCCCCTTCCCCCACAGGCACGCTGCTCCCTGTCCTCTCCAGTCACTGCATCCCTCAGGGCTGTCCCTGAACCAGAGCTGCTGGCAGAGCAGAGGACACCATGCCTTGGCCAGGTGTCCAGCTCATGCCCACCAGGGGGCGCTCTAGGAGACGGTTCAGGGTTGGTGTCTGGTGCCTTCAGGGGAGGGCACAGGGTGGGGACCAGTGGGGGTTGCTAGGGAGGGAGGCTGAGCTGGTCCCTCTGGAGGGCCTGAAGCTTGCTCTGGACATGATTCCCTGTTCCTCCCTTTAGGGACACTTGTACAGGCAGCAGGAGGAGACGACGAGGTCAAAGGGTCATTCATTGGAGAAGCCCTGGTCACTGGTTACTCGTCCCAGCAGAAAAGGGTGGCTGTGACCATGACCTGGTGGGGTGCTGGGTTCCTGGGCTGGCACTCTCGGAAGCAGGTTTGCCTCAGTTGACGTGAGGTGGCAGAGTGGCTTTGTGAGTCGGGGACAGGCCAGGCTGCTGCTCCTCGGGAGGCAACCGTGCCAGCGCCAGGTGGCACCCGTCCAGCTCCCTGGTCACCCCAAGGCAGCAGGCCCCACCTTGCTGAGACCCCGACACCGCAAGCGGCTTTGATTTTAAAGTGAGCTGTGCAGACTCGGGAAGCCGCAGTGTGCGCCTCGCAGTGGGGGAGCAGTGGTGTCCAGAAAAATCTGGAAGGATTCTGCAAGGACAGTTTGGGTCATTGGAAAATTTATTTCAGAAAGAAAGGGGGGCGCTATGGTGTATTGAGTTCTTAGGTAATGGCTTAGAAGAAGGCTTCCCCGAGGAAAATTCTGAATCAAACACTTTCTGTAGTGACGGGGAGTGGCCCTGACTTACTAGCCACCTTCCTCCTCCTCTCAGCGCTCTGCCCACAGCGGCCGTGACCATCGGAGCCCCTCTGGAGAGGCTCCATGCTGCTGCTCCCTGTGACACTCGTCTGCTCAAGTCTGCGAGGCGTCGGGAAGCGAATCCACAGCACGTCCTTACAGAGGGAGGGACAACCCGACAGAGGCTCTGTGGCTGGGTCTGGATGCCGGGTGCCACTGGCTTACTCCTCTGAGTCGTCTTCTGCAGGGGTGCCCGGTGGGCACACGTCCAGCGCTGCAGGACCTCTCGCACAGCCCTGCCCAGGGGCAGCACAGCTAGTAAATGGGGCCAGAGGCAGGACCAGGGACTCTGCAGCCATGCTGAGCAGATGGGTGGACAAAACGGCCCTGTGCCCAGGACACCAGGAAGAGCGGTGGCTTGGGGGTCACGGGCAGCCCAGGACCCAGCCCTGGAGCGGCCTGCAACCCAGCTGGTGGGAAGTGGTCCCACCCAAGCTCACACCGCAGACTGCGCTCTCTGATGGTGCTCGGGCTGGCAACGGTGCCACACCATGGGGCAGGGCAGGCTGTGGATGACACTATGGCTCTCCACGGCCACGTACTCCTGCCCACCCGTCCTGGCTCTGGCTGAACCAGGGCCTTGCTCTCCACTCGCCAGTGCTGAATATCCACCTGCAGCTGGGGGTCCCCAGACATGCTTGCCTTGTTAGGGCCTGGCCGCTCCCTGGGTGTGTCTCCTTGCTCTCACTGGGAGAAGACTCAGAGGTCAGCGGAGCTCCTGTCTGGAGTGGCATCGGGAATCTCACCAGACCGGGGACAAGCCTGGGAGCTCAGTGCTGGCCATCTCAGGCTGGAGGTGCTCGGGGTCCGGTCAGCCCCTTGGATTCCTCAGCCCAGTCTCCAGGCCAGCGTCAGGAAGAAGCTGGGTCTGAGGATGTCTCCGCCCACGCATCCTGGTGCTGCTGGTGGCTACTTCCTCTGCCCGTGCAGGATGAGCATCCCCTCCTGCAGAGGCTGAGCCAGCCTCAGGCTCATGGTCCTCTTTCCCTTGCTGTGTGACCCCCTTCAGCTCCCCCTCTGTCCCTTCCAGGCCCACTCCGTCAGGGGCAGAGACAGGAAGGCAGGGCTTCCCTGGACCACCACTGTTGCAGCTTCGCGGCCTCTGTGTCCACGGCCCAGTGCCAGGTGGACGGCCTCCTCGCCGGCTCAGCATAATAAATCACGGGAGCCCATTCCTGACGATGCCCTGGACTTGGCAGCAGGTCACAGGACACCCATGTTCAGACTCAGGGACAGCTGTGTGTAACTCCTCTCTGGCACTTGGCTACTGGCCTCTGCTCCGCCGGCTCTTCTGCTTTGGTTCCCAGGAAGCCTCTTCCCGATCCCTCTGCCTCTCTGCACTGGTCTTCCCTCTCCATGGGCTGCTGTCTTCCTGCCCCATTTCCAGGGCTCTTGCTGCTTCGTTCTCGTGTCCCAGGAAGACCCAAGTGTGTGGCCCTCAGGATGATGCCTGTTCGCGGTCCCTCCTAGACAGAGCCACTCGGGCGTCTCGGCAGAGGCAGAAACTCGCTTAACCCGAACTCACGTTCCTCAGCGGCTCCCTCCACCCCTGCCCCTGAGTGCCCCCTTGAACTGCCCCTGAAGCCGAGAGGGGCACAGTGAGACTCCATGTCCCTGCACATCTGCTTCTCCCCCCAAGACCTAGCCAAGTTAGGGGACAGTGAGAGCGTGCCTGGGCTGGGAAGTGCAGACCCGGGTTGTCTCGAGGACGCTGGCGTCCCTAGTGCACCAGGGACCAGGAGTCAGTGCTCTCTGCTCGCCCACAGGACAGTGGCTCCTCGGGCTGCTGCTCAGGCAGGACACTGAGCTGATGCTGGTGACGTCGCTGCTTGTGCGCCTGACCCTTGACCCCTTTGAGTGTGGACTGAGGGCACGTGCTGCCCGTCCACTGCCCTGTTGGATTTCTGAACCAACCCCCAAGCTCCTCCTGGGCATCCGGACCTCTTGTAAGCTTCCCCAGCAACTCACAGGCTCCCAGATGTCCCGGCACTTTCCTGGCTGTCTGCAACCCGCCCCTGCCCTGGCACCTGGGCTGCGGCGAGACCTGTCTCAGCAACAGGGAGTGCCAGGAGCCGGGGCGTCCCAGACCCCTCCTTTCAATCCCCCCCTCACAGCACCGAGCTCTATCGACCTCACCCTGGCGTGCGTAGCCTATGTTGCCTCCCCGTCCATGGGCACAGCTCTGAGGAGCGCAGAGCGGCCAGGGCCCGAGCACAGAGAGCCCCCGGGATCCCAGGCAGGACCCCCACGGCCCCTGGACCTCTCCATGTCCCCCTGGCTTCCCCAGCACAGAAGATGCCTCTGTAAGGCTGCAGCTGGGAATCTGGGTGCGAGGGCAAGGTGTGGGTGGCACTGCCCCGTGGCTTGCTGCAGCAAGGGGCCCTGGCTGGAGCAGAACCGTGCCTCCAGAACTGGGAGCTACGTACAGCCTCTTTTCTCCATAAGCTGCCCAGCCTCAGGTGTTTTGTAACGGTGACGGAAAGCAGACAATGACAGGGGTCCTGCCTCTGCACCTGGCCTCCAGACGCAAGCCAGGGAGAAGGAGTTTCCCTTATAGCTCGCTTGGCCCCTAGGGCCTGCGGCTGGCTGGCTGTCCCTGCCACCTGACCCTCAGCCTCCTCTGAAGAACAACCCACATCACTTTGGACTGTCACCCCACACAGACCTTGCCTCGGCTCAGAGTGCAGCCAAGTGCCCATCGTTGTCCAGAAGCGTTGGTGGCAGTGGTGAAGCTCTGTCACCAGCATCACCCACTGAAGTGGGCAGTCTGCAGGTCTGCCACTCACAGCACATTCTAGGGCAGCACCCCGTTTGGAGAGCTGTGCGGGTTCCACTGTCTGAGGACGTCCTCCCGACGTGCCCACCGCGCTCCTCCCTCCACGCGGAACGGGCGGCTCCAGGCCACACCCTGCACCAGGGGAGCCGCCAGCACCGCCTGACGCCACGGCCTGTCTGCTCACACGCTGCCCTCGTCCTCTGAGCACTGCTCGAGCCTCGTGGTCTCGACCCCAGGACGTCGCGGGTCATTTTGGAGAAGCCCTCCAAGGGCGGGGCGGGAGGCAGTGTCTACAGGGAGAACAGGCTGGCGGGCTGCAAGGCTCTGGTGAGGGCCACGCGTGCTCCAGGCCGGCCCTCCAGGGGTGGGGAGCCCTGCTCTGTGGAAGGAACAGGAGCGGGGAGCTGGCCGCAGCCCTGCTCAACCGCCTGTCCACCCCGACTGGGGATCCCTCTGCTCTTGTGTCCCCCAGGAGCTCCACTCGATACTGAGCCAAGGCCCCAGCTCAGGGTGCTGGAGCAGCCGCGTCTTGCAGAGTAAGGCGCAGCTGAGAGGTGGATCGCGCAAAGGCGCGGCCTCTTTATTTCGCCGGTGTAAAATAAGGAGGCTTTTAAAAGTGCTCTGATTCTCCTGAAAACAACGGAGTTTGATGGCATCGGTGTGGGGACTAAGGAGCACGCTGAGGCGCACCCTGTAGACCAAGGCAGAGGATCAGAACCTGGGCGCGAGGGGCAAGGGCAGGGGCGCGCACACGCCGGCGGGGCTGAGCACCGGAGCACGTGAAGAGGCACAGCCAAGTGGCAAGAAAGCAGCTCCTGCCCAGCTTGCTCAGAGGAGGGAGGGAGGCACCAGGCGCTGAGCACCGGGAACAGGGTCGAGATGGATCCTGAGGACGGCTGTGCAGGACAGAGTGACCTCTTCCGACCCTGGAAAGGGTGCCTGACTGGGCAAGTCGCTGCCAGCTGGGTCCTGAGGCCCAGCCGGCTGGTGCCCACAGGCGCCCGCCGATGCCGCGTCTTGTCTCCACCACAGGGTGGAACCCTGACCCACCTGGGGGGGCGCGGACTTGTCTGCTCCCCGCAGGCTGCTCGGGAACCTGGGGTCTCAGAGCTGGGGCACCCATTGAACAGGAGGGTCAGCATTAACAGAATCCCAGCAACGTTTCTGGGTGAGCACCAGATGTTGCAAAGAGATGGAAGTGTTGGCTATGCTGTGCAAGAGGAGTGATCTCACACCTAAAAACATCGGAACGACATTAAACGGCAAAAATGGAAATACGCACTGCATGTGACAGATCAGTACCTTTAAAATACAAAGAAATCTAAGAAAGAAACAAGAAAAAACAGCCTAGACAGCACAAAGAAAGCCAATTAAAAACGTAAATGGTCAATAAGTAGAACAGAGTTCTGCTTCACTCGAGCTGAACTTCAAGCGGAGTCCACCGTTATGCACTGTGTGAGCTGTCCAGTGGCCGGCATGGCGACAAGCGCAGATGAATACGAAGATGCACAGCGATCAACAGATACAGGAAGAAGTGCTCATCACCTCTAGTGATTAGAGAAATGCAAATCAAAACCACCCTGAAGAGAGTGGCTATTATCAGGAGCACAAGCGATAATAAGTGTTGGCGAGGATGTGGGGCAAAGGCACACTCGTACACTGCTGGTGGGGTTGCAAATCGGTGCAGCCACTCTGGAAAGCAGTATGGAGATTCCTCAGAAAACTTGGAATGGACCCACCATTTGATCCAGGTTTCTCACTCCTTGGTTTATACCCAAAGGACTTAAAATCAGATTACTACAGTGACACAGCCACATCAATGTTCGTAGCTGCTCAATTCCCAATAGCTAGATTGTGGAACCAACCTAGATGCCCGTCAATGGATGAATGGATACAGAAACTGTCGTATATATACACAGTGGAATATTATTCAGTCATAAAGAAAAATAAAATTATGGCATTTGCTGGTAAAAGGGTGGAATTGGACAATATCATGGTAAGTGAAATAAGCCAATCCCAAAAAACCACAGGCCAAATATTTTCCCTGATAAATGGATGATGATGCATAATGGGGGTGGGGGCTGACGGGTAAGAGAAGAATGGAGGAACTTTGGATTATGTAGAGGGAAATGAGAGGGGGAGGGGTGGGGCTATGAACGACAGTAGAACGAGACAGACATCATCACCCTATGTGCGTGCATGACTACACAAATGGTGTGAATCTACATGGTGCACAACCATAGAAACGAAAAGCTGCACCCCTTTTGTGTACATCGAATCAAAATGCAGTCTGAAAAATAAAATTAAAAAATTTTAAAAAGTCTTAAAAATAAACAAGGTCCTCTCTCATGCTGGTGTAAGAACATAAGCTGGAGAGGAGCTTCTGACGCTCCCTGGCGATTTCAATCAAAGACCATACCAATGCCCGAGCGTTTTGATTCAGAACGTTGTGTTGAAGAATTTGCCATAAATTAGTGACAAGATACACCCACAGATTGACATGCAGGGCCTTCCCGCTCATCACTCAGAACCTCCGGCAGTGGAGACGGTCGATCCACACACCCACCCTGCAGAGGCTAGCGCCTGCGGGGTGCCCCACGCCATTCTGTTACGTGCCGTCTACTATTCCGTGTTCTCGGGGCCCAGCAGTGAAAGCCAGAGAATCCCCGGTCCCCTGTGCTGCTGGAGCTTCTGCTGAGGCTGAGAGGAGGCAGGGACATCCACCCACACCTCCGACGGCAGCTCGCGGCTCACCACAGACCTGGCCAGGCGGGAGGGGTGCAGCCCGGAAGGGGGCATGCCTAGCGGCCGATGAGCGCGGCTCGGGAGAGACTGCGGGGCCCAGATCACAGCAGGACTCACAGGGCAACACCACTGCCCTGGAACAGTCCAGGAACAGCCAGGCCCAGGACGGAGCCCGGCACCTGCCCTGGCCACCTCGGGGACGGGGTCAGGTGTCCTTCAGTTCTGCTTTCAAAGCTATGTCCTGCATTGGTGTCCCCTGCTTGTGTACTTTTACAAAACCAAACATAAATAAAAAGACATAGTGGGGCTCTGATGCCTTGGAAACGGCAGTCAGTCCCTCTGCCAGCTAACCTGTGGTTTCCACGGAAGGTTTCGACATGGGCTTGGGGGGAAAGTGCAAAGTGGCCATGGGGGTGGCGGGGTCTTCTCTGTCTGGAAAGTGGTTCACTGGGCGTCTCAGCCACCCCAGGTGGTGTGCACAGCTGGACAGTCTGGGTGTCGGCCACGGCCCAGGTCCAGCCGTTCGGGGTATAACAGCCTGGAGGAACCCGGGACCCCGGCCTCACACTGGTCTCCCAGTTGGAGGCAGCCTCACCCAGATGGCACAGGGAGCGTCTTCCAAGCCAGCTGTGCGTCACCATGGTGCAGGCAAATGGCTTCCCGGCTGAGGGCAACCAGACCCAGGGATGCACAGGCACTCGGCCAGCATCGAGAGGCCAGGGCGTCCTGGACCCCAGAGGCAGCACTGGTCACACCTGGCTGTGAAGCACATTCACAGTGGCAACCAGATCTATCTCCCGAATGTCACCGCGTGGAGTAGAGCAGTTCTTATCTGCACTTCGCAGAGATGGAAAGTGACCCTCTGAGCAGCAGCTGCCCCAGGGCCCTGACTCTGGCGTCCTCCCTGGCAAGCTGATCAGCAGCAGAGCCCTGTGGCTACGGGGGCTGGTGAGCAGCCAGAACAGACCCTGGAAGGCGGGCGGGCTCCTCCAGGCTCCAGGCCAGAGGCTCCTCTCCTGCTCGCTGGCGTCCCGCAGGAGGGGGTTTGGCAGTTCTAAGCCTTCACATCACGGCCTCTCAGGGCTCCGTCTGGGCTTTATGGGAAAGCGCATCCGAAGCCAGGCAGCCCTGGGCGCAGGAGGGACCATCCAGAAAGGGCTGGCCCCCCGCCCTGCACAGCCATTGTCGGCTGTGGACCTTCCCCTGGAGGCCTGCTCCCTCCTGCCGCGGCCTCAGCCTGGAAGGCAGCCAGCCTCAGCGCTAGTTAACCTCGGCAGGAGGCGGCTCCAGCCAGGCCGCAGACCCTGCAGAGGAGGAGAAAGATCCATGTTCTCCTGGAGCCGGGAGGGGAAGCGCCCGGGCGGAGGAACCGGAAGGAAACGTGTGTTTGAAGAGGCACGTGACTCCCTGTGGACACCAGGAATCAGAATGCAGGGCGCAGGTGGAGACAGCCCGCTGCTGGAGGACCAGCCCGGCCTTTGGGTGGCCAGCACAGAAGCCCTGCCCGCCTCGCTGGCGCTCCCGCCCACATGCAGCAGTGCCCGTCACCGCCTGGCCTCCGCCTCCCTGCCCTGCTGGGCCGGCCTGTGTGCTTCCTCCAGGACCCGGCCCTCGAGTCCCCGTCCAGTCTGTGTGTCGGCCTGCAGAGGCCCTCTGCCCGGAGGGCGACCCTTCCCCGGGGACCAGAAGCTGCGCCGAACACCTGCTCCTGAGCACGCCCACCCAGCACCCTCCTCCCTCCCGCCTGCCCCCAGCTCCGTACGAGCCCCCACGTCCCCCCTCCACTGGCCCACCTGCCGCTGAGCGGGGCCAGCGCACTCCTCTCCATGCAGCCCACCGATGAGGAAGGACGGGAGGTTTGGGTGGGTGGCTTGCTGCCCAGGAAAGCAGCAAGTGCTCTGCAGCCTCGGGGCGTCCTCACCCTGCAGACCTTCCAGGACCCTCTGCTGCCACAGCAGCTCAGGACCCGCCCCCACCTGGCCACCACCAGACTGAGCTCCCAGCTCCCGCCCAGCCCCTCCTCAGGCACGGACGCGCCCCTCCTGTGCTGCTCAGAGCTGGGGGACTCCTTCTCCTGCCTGAGAAGCCCCTGCCCCTGGCCACGCCATGGTGAAGGTGCAAGCCACCTGAGGACAGACCCGCCCAGGCGGCCACTCTCCATCTCCAGAGCCCGCGTCCCTCCCTCTCCCGTAGGAGGGAGCCTCTGTGCTCAAAGGTCTGACAGGCAAAGGTGAGCCTGCGGTGAGACACAGGTGGCGTTGCCATAGTGACAGCATGGCAGAAAGGCTGGCTTCCAGACCGTCTGCTCTCAGAGGTGCTTCCCCACCCCACCTGCCCCACGCCAGCCCCCCTCACCCTCGTGGTGATTTGCACCCTCTCCCTTCCCGGAAGCCTCGCTCAGGTGCTGTCCACTTAGGAGGTCCGTAAGGGTCCCGCCACGCTGCTTGGTGGGGTAGGGCCAGGAGATGACCCAGTGACTCTGCAGCTGGCCGGAGCTGACTGTGGCAACACCGTCGTCCCCCGTCACCTGTCACCGGCTGGGCAAAAGCAGTGTCCCCGTCACCCCGGGGGAGCAAGGACAGTGCTGGGACAGTACCTCACCAAGGCTGCACATGCCAGGGCTCCGTCTCCCCTCGGAAGTAGCAACCAAGCTGCCGCCGAGTCGCGGGGAGGTCACTGAGGAGGAACCAAGACAGGGGCTGAACGACTGCGAGATGCCATCACGCCAGGAGTTCAAAGGGCCATTTCCACCTCAGGCTTGCCCCAAAGTCAGGAGCTAGCAACAACCCCCAAAATGCTAGGATGGTGGGAAAAAATAAGGTCGATTTAATAGCAACTGATTTCTGTAAAATATCAAGGCCAGGAAGAGGCAATACTGTAATCTGATCCCAGAGCACCGTCTGGTCAGTGCTGGGGACAGAGCCAGCCATCCCGGGCCAAGAACCACTCCGAACCTCACACCAGGAGGAGCCGCAGGGGACCACTGGAGGCTCACCCTCAGCCTCTGCTCTGCAGCCCTTCCTGTGGCCGGCCAGTCTGCCCCCTACTCCAGGTCAGAAGCTCCCTGACCGAGGAGCAGGCCTAGCCCTAAGCCAGGGGTCACTGCCCTGTGCGCTCAGGGTCGGACTCACTGCTGCAGCCCCTGTGGCCCGGATAGCCTGTGCCTCCCTGGCGGTGGCCGTGGCTCAAAGCTGGCCTCAGTGCAGCCAGAGCCTCCAGCCCAGCACAGACACACGGCTCCACCCCCACATTCTCCCTGGGTGTTCGGTCCTAGGAGGGTCACAATTTGAGGCTGCCAGTCCGGGCCTCCCCAACCCCGAGCAGTCAGAGATTTGTGAGAACAGGAGTGACTCCCAGTGGGACCACATTCTCCCTGGTCTTGCTTCCCACGTGTGCTCCGGGGTGGGTCACCATGGGCCGATGTCTTCCCACCTGGTCCTGCAGGGTCAGTGCCCTCGCCCGCACACCGGGAAAGAATTTCCCTGGCAGAGAACAACCTATTCCCATTCTCCCTGGGTCCTGGGCTCCAGTGGCCAGTGTCCTGCTGTCCCAGACCACTGGGGGGGGCCCTGAATCTCCTCCTACCCCAACGGGGTGGAATGTCCTTCCCCCACTCAATGTCACTGGGTGGTGGCTGAACGAAGCCTGTGACGTCTCCCTACCAGGGAGGAGAGTCGGGAATGGCATCCGATCCCGTCCCAGTCCCACCACCTCCTGGGGCCGAGCTTGGGAAAATCACTTATCCCATCGAGGTTTCCATTGTCTAAATGAGAAAGTCACCCCCACCTTATAGAGCGACTGCGAGAACTCACAAGATGGATCGCAGGAAGAATCAGAAATCTCACGGTGAGACTCGGGGCGGGTTCCTCTCCCACCTCCATCCTTCCAGGAAACACGCTCCTGACAGAGTGCTCGTTTCTGAGATTTTCCCAGCGAGTCCTGTCCAGGGTGGTGCTCACGAGTGTGCAGTGCATACTCGCCCAGAACCGCAGGAAGGTGGGCGGGAGAGGCTTTGCTTTGTCCCAGCGACACCGTTCCTCCTGGTCCCTGTCCTGTGGGCTCCTCTGGTTGGGGGCCTCCTCCAGGTCGAGCAGCTGGGAGACGTCCCTCTGGCATCTTAGCACAAGGGCCTGCACAGCTGCCACCCCTGGTGCCTGCGTAGAGGAGCGGGGCCCTGCCTGGTTCCGGGACCCCAGCCTCTGAGCCTCTGGATGCTCATAGATGGACGTCACTGTCCACTGCTGGACTCACAGGCTGCTCTGTGCTCTCTGGTCTCGAGAACCACCCTGGACAGGCCCAGCCACATCCTCTTCCTGCATAGCACTGGATGCCCCGGCATGCCCTGGGGCCAGGCAATTCCCTCCTTCTCCAGGACGCTGCCCCAGCGCTCCCACCTCCCTGGAGCCCAGCGCTCCCACCTCCCTGGAGCCGGGAGGAGTATCTGTTCCCAACAGGCCGCGGGCTGTGAGTTATCTTCCAGCATCAGAAAGCTATTCAGGCGTCTCTGCTGCTGCCTCGGGGCTCAGGGCCACCAAGGCCACTCCCCAGCGCCTCCCTAGCACAGCTCCCAGCACGCGGGAGGCAGACCCTAAACATGACACCCGTGAAGAGGATGCTCGTCCTTTCCTTCAACAGAAATGAAAACAACGCCTCCTCTCCATGGGCCACTAGAATGAAGGTGACTGCAACCTGTGCTGGGGACGTCCTGTACACGGGAGGGCCTCGTGGGGTGCTCCTGGGCTCGCAGCCACAGGGAAGCATGCACGGCTCATGGATGCCACTGAAGCCTGGGTGTGGAGGCTGAGGAGGTGAAGTCTGCCTCCCTCCTTCCCAGGCACTGCAGCATTCTTCCCTCCCACTCTCCCTCTACACCTGAGGAGGCCCTGGGGACAGGACAGGGCTGCGGGGGAGGAGCAAAGGACGGTCGCAGCCCACGCCGCCCCCTGAACGTGGGGTCCTCCATCCGCCCTCTGCCTTTGGCCCTAGCAGTTGGGAGGTGCCCTGAGGTTTTCCGTGGCAGCCAAGTGCGGCCAGTGCACGGACAGCCGCACGAGGCTGAGCGTGGAAGGTGCCCTGTGCTCGGAATTCCTCTCTGTGGGAGCGAACAGAAGCTTCCAGAGTCTTCACCTGGGAACTCCACACCTTCTATCCAGACTCCCTTCCTAAATGACGGTGAGAACCACGTTCACGGTCTGGCTGAGACATGGAACCTCGAGACCTCCCATCAGGCCCTCCTGCGCCACCACACAGCCGCATCCTCTGGGTCCACCTCGGTCTTCGCTCAGCTGCACGGGAGGGCGAGCTACCTGCCAGCCCTGTGATGGGAGGTTGTGAAGGTCGCTCTCATCACCATGACCAAATTACCAACAAGAACCACTTAGGGGAGGAAAGCACAGTTTCAAGGTCTCAGTCCACGGTGGGCCAACTCCGTTGTTCTGGGCCCACATGAGGCAGAGCATCATGGCGGAAGGAAGATCCAGGGACAAATGTGACTGCCAAGGGCACACCCCATGATGACCCCAGCCACACCCCACCTGTCTAGCTACCACCCAGTACGGCAGGCCTTCCAAACTGACTTAAAAACAGTATCTCAGTGGTGCGTCATGGTTGTGTTTGGAGGTGGGTTCACCTCACGCTCCTGCTTGCACACAGCATAGCAGTCTAATTGGACCAGTGTCACTCCCTAGTGCTTCCCCTGCCCTCATGTCCCCCCTCCCCGGGTCCCTTTCCTCTACTGATGGCCCTTCAATTCCTTTCAAATTACTAATCCCCCCAGTGGATGAGGCATTGATTAGGTTGAGGCTCTCGTGACCCCTTCGGTCCACCTTACACTGCTCCCACGTTGTCTCTCTCACACAGGAGCTTTTGGGGAGCACCTCCTGCCTAAATCATGACAGGAGTCACCAGAAAAATGCTGGCTGGACAAGTGGAGAGGCGATCCTCACCCAGCAGACAAGTAGGAACTTGAGGGAGGAGAGCTAGGTGATGTCCAGCGGCTCAGGGAACACCCGCCCACTTAGGCCTGCAGTCTGCAAGGCAAGCAATGCTGCTCCACGCAGGGTCAGAAGGACTGGACAGGCAGTGTGCTGGACACCTCCTGCACGTGACTTGGTGTCTCTGAACCTCGGGGTCCTAGTGGCACTTGGTGATGACAAGCTCCTCGCAGGATCACTGTGCAGACTCACTGCACATGCTCCATGGCTGAGGCCCCTGAAGTAGCCATGCCCTCCTCTGTTCCCAAAGCCAAGTGCACACTGATCTGACTGGGGGTCCACCCAGCTGCTCCCTGCAGCCTGGCTCGGAGCTCAGGGCTCTTTTCAGTGCCTGCGCATCCGAGGTGCCCAACCCACTGCTTTCCTCTGTACCACTATCCCCTGGCCTGGCAGAGCCCTGCTCTGCCAGCTCCCCCTGGTCCTCGTGGAGGTCTGGTCTCCACATGGCCCAGTGCTGTGTGATGTACCAGAGCCTGGGCATCCAGTGGCTCCAGCCTGTCCCTGGCGATGCTGAGCACCTCAGGGACGTCGCAGAGGCAAAACCTTAAGGAGCAAGGCTCCTACAGGGAGCAGCTCGTCAGTCCCCTGGCGTGACTGGAGGTAGATGCGTCGGAAGGCAGGACCGGCCAGTCCCAAGTCTGTTGCTGCCTAGGAGGTGGGCACCGCAGTCCAGGGCAGCTCCTGCCCTGGTTGCATCTCAGTGTTGGGAGAAGAGTCCCAGACTCCTGGTCCCCTCCCGAAGCCACTCAAGCACCCTGGGAGCACTGTCCGCTCATGGAGAAAGGCCTCGTGACCCAGGAAGCCAGAGGACTCACTGGGGCTTCTTGGGGCTTTGTCCACTCCACAACTCTGGAAGAAGAGCTTCCTGCAGAGAAGATGGCCAGCCCTTCAGGCTGCTGGACACAGAGAACAGAGTGCACTCTTTCCACCACGACTGTGTGACATCTCCCCTACCACTGCCAAGGGTCTCGAGGGCCTGGAGGGAAGTGGGCCAACCGTCAGTGGCCGTGGGCATCCTGGCTCGTGGCCTTCAGCCCCAGGCCTG
Source organism: Glaucomys volans (assembly GCA_020662805.1). NCBI lineage: Eukaryota > Metazoa > Chordata > Mammalia > Rodentia > Sciuridae > Glaucomys > Glaucomys volans. Next base: position 47,413 of record JAJEJO010000436.1, on the reverse strand, counting down.
CTCCAAGGCATACCTCCCCATGTGGCAACCCTCCTGGTGCGTCTCACCTTGCCCTTCCTGGAGAGGCCAGTCCTGCCCTGCTCTCTGCCAGCAGGAAGCCTGCTGCTCCCCAAGGACCCACCAGGCTCAAGGTCTGTGAGCTGACAGTGCTCGCGGGGGCAGAAGAGGGACACCGGGTCCCTCTGCTTGCCTTCTGTCGCCACAGCCACTCTACTTGGCTCCCAACCAAGGCTGCACCAGCTCCTGGTTCTATGGGTGAGCCCAGGCGCCAGGGTCTGCTGCAGGAGGATGGCGGGATGGGAGGTCAAGTCAGTGAGCCTGCACCTGCCCCAGGTGAGCCTTAGACCTGACCCCACCCAGGAGGCACAATCCTCGGCTTCCTGGCAAGGGGGTGCCCAGGGTCCCCTGCTCCCCCTCCTCAGGTTCTCAGCAGGTGAGCTGCAAGGCTGCAGAGTCATCTGCCCACAGACCACCTCGGCCTGTCCACAGAGCCCGGGGGAGGGGACTTCCTCCATGACATTCAAGACTGAAGGTCCTCCATCTCCTCAGCACAAGCCGCACCCCAAACCCTGTGACATCGTGGAGGTCCAGGTGAGGACACCAGGTCTTGAGGGTCCTTGCAGTCTGCAGAAGCCATGCAGTCGGTTGGTGGCTCCACGAGCCCGGGCTGGGCTCCGGGGTCCCTGCTGATCACAGCCCCTCAGGTTGATGCTGGCTGGTCAGCACACTCCCCAGCTACCCAGGCCTTTCTGCCCCCGACCCATGGCCTGTGTGAGAAGCAGGGAGCTCACCTACACGGGCAGGCAGTGGTCATGCGATGGGGGCACGTGGCTGGCCGGGCTGCCAGGAAACGTCTCTGCTGCTTACCAGAAACTAGGACGCAGGGATGCAGCCAGCTCTCTGGGTGACCGAGCTGAGGAAAGTCGCCAGGCTGGGCCTGGAGGGGCAGGGCACAGTGGCACAGAAACGGAACCGCATGAAGCAGAGGGAGGCAGAGTAGAAGGCTGGGGTCCTGCCAAGAGGGACAGAGGTCAGCACTCAGTCACCTCGACCTCGAGGACCTAGTGACCCCTCAGCCCAGCTGTCCATCCCTTGGGCACAGTCCACGTCCTTCCATGACGTCTGCCTCCACCTGAGCCCACGGCGACCCTGCCCCAGATGGTCTCTGGGCAGCCCTAACAGCCGGCCTTCCTGGACCCATCCCCAGGCTGGTCACCGTCCATGCAGGCCCCTGTGGAGGGTCGCATCACCTGTCACAAATGCTGTTTCATCGTATGCCTGTTGTATAGGTTGGAAAATCAAAAGGCAACTTAGACCAGGCAGTTTGGGTGAGGCTGTGGGAACAGCTAGAGGCAGACGGGATGGGGAGCCCTGTGCCTTGGGGGTCCAGGCAGTGGAGCTGCCAGGGTGGGCACAAGATCTCCTCCTCTGCTCCTTACCTCTGCTCTGGCCACGCAGGCAGCTGTCCAGGTCCCCACACCTTGGGCTGTGTCCCTCTCTGCTCTGCCTTTCAGCTCAGCTCCCTCTCCCCATGGCGACCCTGGCTGGGCAGGTCCAGGCAGCCACCTCCTGCCCCTTCTTGCCTGCACTCCTGACCTCCCCACCATGCACAGCCAGCAGGGCTGTCCCCCACTCACCGTCCTTGTGGTCCTCACAGAATCAACCTCCAGCCACATTGCATGCCAAGGCTGCTCATAGCCCAGCTCCCAGCTGTGCTCCCACCTCACCCACCCCTCAGCCCTGGAGCCAAGCACTGCCTTGTGCCTAAGCACCCTGGGAATCCCTGCCTGGTGGTCACTGACCTGCTAGGAGGAGACGGCCTGTGAACAAGTATTGGAGCCATGCCACAGTGGAAAGCCTGGGCTCTGACAGGAGGAGGCATGGCGTCATGGGACAGGGCCAGAATGTGCTGCCCGGTGGCCTGCTAAGTGAGCTGGGCCCCTGTGTCCCCCCCTGACAGAGCAGCCTGTGAGGTGGAGCTGGAAGGCACAGGAGACAACAGTGTGGACATCAAGAGGCGCTCCAGGAGATAGGCGGCCACAGGGAACCTCAGGCTGGGCTGCACCCCAAGGCATATGAGGGGACAGCACGGAGCCAGTGCATCTGGAGCTGGGCAGGCAGGGCAGTATGGGAGCTGAGGTCAGAGAGGTGACAGGAGCCAGACCTGGGGACCTCTACAAGGAATCTGGCTCTTGTTCAGAATGAAGCGGGCCATCTGAGGGTTCTGAGTAGCAGAGTGGCATCGGCTGGCCTGCCTTCTAAAGAGAGAACTGGTCGCCAGCTCGGAACAGGCTGCCAAGGCAAGGGAGTGGCACAGGCCAGTTCGGCTGTTGCCATAGGACAGCTGACCCTGGACAGTGGCTCCCACCAGGCTGGCATGGTGCAGGGAGAGAGGGTGGGATGGCGCTGTGCTTTGGCGATGGGCCAGCACGTCCCCAGCAGGTGAGGCGAGAGGACTCGGAGCTCAGCACGGTTTGCACCCGAGCTGCGCGTGGTGGCTGTGGGGAGGCTTCGCCAGGAGGCAGCAGCAGCCAGCGCCGGCAGCCCCAAGCCGACGATGCCTGCCACTCAAGAAGAGGTGCGAACACCCGTTTGGAAAGGAGTTCAGAAGTGGGTGTGAGCGGGAGGCAGCGGGAGCAGCTTCGCCAGAGACTCCACATAAATAAAAGGAGGTGCTGAGCACAGAGGCCGAGGCCGGACCCCGGGGGCTGGGAAGGGTCAGGGCCCTCAGGGTGCAGCAGAACCCGGGGGCTCTGGAAGAGCCCTGGGCTGGGAGTGAGCCTGGTCCTTGGGTGGCAAATCTGTGCGGGGAGGATGCGCCACCCAGACACAGATGGGCCCCAGAGGAGCAGCACAGCAGCACCACCACAGGCCCCGCGAGGCAGGGGTGCAACGCGGAAGAGGAAGTGGGATTCGCAAGAGGACACCAGGGTCAGATCAGTGGAGCCACAGGCAGGAGGGAGGGCAGGTCATGGCCCAGCATGAGGGAGAACAGGGGTCCAGGAGGAAGGGCCGGCCTGGCGTGACGGTTTCAGCAGGAGGAAGGGACAGTCTGGGGAACACTGGGGGCACTGGCTCTGGCTGGGCACAGGGACGGCCACCTGCAGGGGCGCCCACAGGCAGCAGGGAGAGGGTGTGGGTGAGACATTGGCAGGCGGGCCAGCGTGGAGGGTGGGCTTGCAGACCTCTGCTGAAGCGATTGGGAGGCAGAGCTGTCAGAGGAGATGGGAGTGGAGGAGGAGGAGCTATGGCGGGGTCAGAGGGAGGTCAGGGCCCTGTGCCTAGAGGAGGTCCAGGAGGCACGCAGGCCCCTCCCGTTCCTGCTCGTGGACTTAAAGGTCGCAAGCCAGCATGTTGGACGCTTTCTCCAAAAGTGATCAGCTGAACGGCTGCAGGCGGGGAGAGCACATTGGGTTTCCCCGGGACCATGGCTGTGCCGGAGAGTTCTAGAGAGAGCACGAGGGGACCCAGCAGGTGCGTGAGCAGCGATGGCTCCGGGTGGGGAAGGCGATCTGGCCAGAGGAGGACAGAAGGAAGACGGGGCTGCATCAGTGGCCTGGAGCTCGTGGTAGATCAAATGGCTGGTTGCCCCCGGACGACAGGTGACCTCCATCTGAGAGGGGGATGCAGGGCATGGAGTTGGCAGAGGAGCTGCCGTCAGGGTGGGCTGCTAGGACAACATGCCCAGGTGACCCATGACCAGTAGAAACTCACCTCTCACGGAGCCGGAGTCTGGGAGTGCAGGATCAAGGCACCAAGGTCACACCTGGAGGACTGCCCTCGGCCTCCAAGGTGGCCTCACAGGATGGAGGTCAGAAGGCCCCACACATGAATCTTGGAGAGAAACAAGCTCTCAACTCAAAGGCAGAGGGACACCGGGCACGCGCCTCCAGTGGGGAGGGCTGGGCCCCCACAGGGTGGGCAGGAGCAGAGGCGTCCTGAGGAGGTGCAGGGTGCTCCCGATCTCCACCAGACAAGTGCCTTGCAGGGTTGTGGAGGGCTTGAGAGCACCTGGGGAAGTGGGAGGTCGTTTCCAACATCCAGGCCTGGAGGAAACCCAGGAGCCATGTCCCTGCCCTGAAGCCTCCTCCCACCTTTCCCAGAGTGGCCTCCACTGGGTGCCCTCACACCTGAGCCTCCCACCTACTGGGAGCCTCTCGCCCTCCTGGCCCTGAGGTCATGGCATCGACCGGTCATCCTGATGCTCAGTAGTTGACCAGGAGTCTGCTGGGAGCATGACCTGCCCCACACCTTCATTCTCTGGCTGGGAGGAACTGAATGCCTAGCACCGAGGTCTGGCTGAGGTGATGGGCGGCTTTGACCCCGGCCTCCCAGACAGCCCACAGCAGTGCCACTGGCTTGCACCCCTGATTTCTCCTTTCCATGCACTAGCTGCCAAAGTGGACCGCACCCAGTGGTCCCCTGAGCGATGGGAAGTTGTTTCAAATGCCAGCATTTCACTTGGCCTAGGGCTTGGGGGCCACCTAGACCCCCACACTCCCTTGTCAAAGAGGGCCGGGGCCCTGACAAGTCCCTGCCCAGCAGTGGGGACAGACAGTGCTAAGACATGGCACGTCTCTGTCTATTGCAAGACACAAACATTTCTGAACCGGCATTTCCCCACCTCCACCTGCTCCACTGTTTGCCCGCCTTCCCTCGGCAGCAGGCCAGCAGAAGCCTCCTTATTCATTGCTGGCCTGCCAGAGCTTCTTCCCTTCCCGCAGTGCTTCTGAGGGTGCCATTATCTTTTGAACAATCAATGCTTGGCAGCAGCCCAGGCGCAGGACGGCTGGGCCCACGGCCTTCCTCAGTACGGAGCACAGGATACTGTTCTAAATAAGTGTGCAGACCCAGAAAAAGGACAAATATCAAGTAAATCTTGCCTCTAATGGCCCATCAAGTAATATTCGTGAAGATTAGCTGCGAGAACCTGTGAAGCTCAGGACATATAAATCACCCTCCTTTTGACAGGCAACACATATACATTTTTTTTAAGAGCTAAATGTCAGGAAATTCATTTCTGGAGGTCCACAAGGAGACAGGCGCATCAACATGCCGCTACCTCGGCAATAAATCTGGGAATGTAAAATACGGATCGTGTCTTGGAATTTTCACATCCTCATCAGCAACCTCAGAAAATCAAAGACTGGGGAGTCCTCACTTAAATCAGCGGCTTCGGCCCCCTCCGGAAGCAATCTCCATGCTGACGCTTCCCTCGCAGGTGGCTACAGCAGGCGGGCACGGGAAGGGAGGCCGGCACAGACGTGCCCTGGCACTCAGGAAGAGAATGGGGGCCGCAGCCTCACAGGGACCAAGGGGGTGGCAGGAGCACCGGGTCCCCAAGTTCCCACGGGCGGAGCGTCAGACGTCGGCGTGCGCAGGGGCTCGAACCCACCACGATGTCCATGCACAAGAGCTGAAGGTGTGAGAAGTGCCCAGGTGCCAGCTGTTTCACCCGGGGTCCCTTGAATCTGAAAGTTCATCTTTGACTCTAAATCCAAGGGGATAAAAATAATTCTTACCTAAAAATTTGGATAATTTCTACTGCTTCTCATTTTAAGGCTCTGAACTCTCTCACATCTGCCCCTGAAGGCCTGGACACCACCCATCTGTTCTGGTGCAATAGAAGAGATGGTGGGTCTGCAGGAAGGTTCTGGAAGGGATTTCTGAAGACCTGCTGAAGGACACCTTTCCCTCACTGCATTGGCATGTGACAGAAGTGAAACAGCAGCAGGAAGTCACACCCGTGGCTGCTGCCCAGTTACTTCGGGGTGGAGGCCCCCGAGGAGGGGAGGCTGCAGGGACAGTGGAGCAGCAGCCAGCAGGGAGGGAGTAGCACACGGGAGGCTGCAGGGATGACTGCAGGAGAGGATGCTTCAAGGTCACCTTGCATCAAGGGCAGGCAGGGTCAGGCAGGGCTGGGACAAGACTGGGACGTACCTTTGTCCTTGCTGTCAGAGGGTGTTGCAGAAACAGAGCAATGGAGGAGGAAGGTTGGAGGGACAGCTGAGGACTTGGTGGGTGGGGGCGATGGAGCTTGGATGGTCCTGCAGGAACCAGGCTGTGAGGAGAGCAGGCTGCTCTTGGAGGGCTGCGGGGACCCAGGAGGGTGGGAGAGATACGAGCACGTGAGCAGCCGTGGGAAGGGGCCCTGCGAGGGATGAGGTGGCGGCTGCAGGAGTCCAGGCAGTGTCTGACCTTGGCGACGGAGGAGTCAGGACAAGCAGAGAGGAGGAGATGGGGCCGGGAGGCTGCTGGGCTGGGAGGGCGGGTCTGCAGGAGGGAAGGGTGTTCTCACTCACCTGGGGCACGGGCCTCAATGCCTGACGGTCAGCCAGCACGGATTCCTCAAGTGGATGTCCACCTGCTCCCTGACCATTCAGCCCCGGCCCCTCCTTCCTCCATGTGCCCCAGACAGATGGATGCAGGTTCCTGGGGAGGACAAAGCCACCGCTCCTGAGTGTCTGATGCCCTAGCTGAGCAGGAGCTGGTGGGGGTTTTTCTTCATGGAAATGTTCTAACTGAGTGGACGAAAATGCTCTCAGACAAATTTTAGTTAATAAAACTGAAAGCATTAGAAAGGATAAACTGTTAGATTAAAAGATTTGTGGGAATAAAACCTCCCCGAAACTATCAATCCTAAAATACAGCAGCTCAGAAGGTAGCGATGGGACTCGGACGCTGAGTGTGCCTCCCTTGCGTCCTAGAAGGGAGTTCTGCTGTGACCGGTGCAGAGTATCCGGCGGGCCGGCATGAGTCAGCGCTCTGCTACTGTAACACAACGCCTGAGGTAACCAACCTGAAAACAGGACTTGTTTTCTCTCCACCTTTGAGGTTTCAGCCTGCGCTCAGCTGTCTCGATCTGCTGCCTTGGCCTTGGCCTTGGTCGGGTGGCACATCATAGCAGGAGCGCGTGGGGCAGCAGAGATGCCCACCTACGGTCAGGGAGGGGAGAGAAAGGTCTGGTCCTGCTACCCCCTCAGGAGCAATCCCCCCCCACCTAAAGACCTCCATGCCCACCTCCCAAAGCCTCCACGCCAGCCCACAGCGCCTCCCCGGGAACAGCCCTGCACACCTGGGTCCTTAGGGTTCACTCCAGACCCAAACCTCAGCTGCCCCTCGAGCACACTGCCTGACGCCCACGCCCTGCGGAAGCCCTTCCAGTCTATGCCTGGGTGGAACCTGGGGCTCACCTCTAGCCACGGAACTTGCCGGTGGTGAGGACTCCGCTCCTCGGGCCTCTGCACTGCCAGACTCTGTCTCACCGCAGCCTCACCCTCAAGCCTCACCTCCTGGCTGGATGGATGAAGGAGGAGGCCCTGTCGGGAGAACCTGTGAAGCAAGGAACTGCAGATAACCTTCTGCAGCTGAAGGTGACCTCCAGGCACGGAGGCTGGCCTCTAGTAGACGGTCAGCAAGAAGCCGGGCTGCAGCCTGTGCCACCAAAAGGCAATGGGTTCCGCCAACAACCCAGCCAACTTGCAGTTGGGCACTTGGCTGAGGTGCCCTCGCCCACATCCCCTGCTGGCCGTGGGACCCTGAGCCCCGCCCAGCTCACCCAGGCCCCAACTCCCGCCGGAGCTAGGAGACAGTGTGCGCTGCTCGAAGCCACTGATCCGTGGTGGTCTCCCTCCAGCAGCAGGGCTGGCCAGGAGAACAGAGGCCCGACGCAGCTTTCCCTGCCCGGTTCTCCCCTGTGTGAAGCCCCTCCAGCATCTCGGGCACATGGACGCCTGCCTGGCCTCAGCCTGCCCCCCACTGTTTGACGGAGGCTGAAGGCTTGTGAGGCTGGCCGTCCTTCCAGCTCGCCGTTAGGTATCCCTCCTCCTCACTGCCTCTGCGTAGCCAGGGACCTGCCCACTCCACAGCCTGTGCGGCCAGCCCGGGCCAGCCCGGACCAGCCAGGGTGGACGGCGGTGGCTCCTCCTGCAGTCACACGTGCTCCACACGGTGTTGCGTGTGGTGCTGGACTTTGTGACCACAGCTCCTCCCGCTGACCTCGTGGCCAACTCCGAGTGCCTCTTCCCTCAGGAAGAAGGCAGTGCTTTAAAAAAAAAAAAAAAAAAGGCTATTTCTGTGGTTGCGGCAAACGCACGGCTCGGTGAGTCCCTGAAAACAGTGGGTCCCTGGCAACTGAGCCAGAGATGATGAGTGGCACGCTGGGCACCCCTGCCGTGCCACCTCCCGCTTCCCGCCTGGGCCTCATCTCCTGCTCCCCTGGGTGCGTCTCATCGTTAAGGCAGAGACAAGAGAGGCATGAGATCAAGGTCGCATCTTCGCAGGGCACTACCGGTCCCTGGAGAGCATCCCACCTTCGCCTCGTCTGGCCTTCCACGTTGGTTGCAGGAAGCTCCGCGGCTCCCCAGGGACCCCTTCCCACTGGGCGGCGGAGCCCACCACCTGCTCTGCTGATTATCCCGCCAGCTCCTCCCAGTTTGCCCAGGCACCTCCGCACCAGGTGTGATGATCCTCCTGCCTCCGCCTAATTGTCACCTGACACTGGGCCCCGGTGCGCCTCTGAAAGCTGGGTGCAGGGCGAACCCCGAATGACCTCATTAAGCCTCTCTGGTGGGTGCGCTTTCCAGCTGCGTCCCCGTGCAGAGGGTTAGAAGGACTCCGCCCCGCCGTGGACAGGGACATTACCCAGAGCTCCTCGGTGCTCTGTGAAGAGCAGAGCTTATCGGCAGGGGCATTTGGGACGCGGAATTACCCACAGAACCTTCTGGTGCAAGCTCGTGCCATCTGGGCTCCTGAGCCAGGAGTGAGCTGCAGGGTCAGGACTCCTGGGACCCTGCAGTCCCGGGATGTCCATGGTGGCCACTCCAGGGGCCCGGATCTGGAGTGAGCACTCCAGACTGTCTGCGGCCAGGACCCTGTGCTCACAGACATGGCGTCTCCTCCTGCCCAGTCGGGGGCCTGGACCGTCCACTGTGGAAACATCCAGGGCCCTGATCCTCTGGAGCCCGAGTGCCTGGCATGGCCACACAGGCAGCTCCACAGCCCCAGATGGCCACTCGGGTGTGGGTGCAGACCAACTGCCCACAGAGGCTCCAACCCAGCTGACAACCTCTAAGCAGAGGGGGCAGCAGGAAGGCCTCTCTGAGCCTCTGCTGTGGTGGGCGGCCTCAAGGAGGCTGCCCCTGGGCTTCTCCAGCCCAAGAAAGGGCTTTCTCAGCCCGCTGAGAGCAGCGGGCTAGTAAGTGAGTGGGGGAAGCGTTTGGTGCAAGTGAGGGGCTACACAGGATGCGGGCCCACCCAAGGGTTGGGGAGGCCGGCTTGACAAGTCACAGAACCAGGCGGCACTGCAGGGAGGGCCATTTGCAGGGACAGGCGATGGTGGGTTTCAGAGCCTGGCCCTTGAAGTGACTGACCTGGCTCCATGGTGACCAGCTCCCTCCTGCACTGGGGACCTGCCTGTCACATGCTATAGCCTGTGTCCCAGACTGAAGTCCTGCAAGGCCTGGACACGGCGAGGTGAGTGGGAGAGTCAGCCCCAGCCACTGGAAGGCAGGAGAGTCACCCAGTGATCGTGCTCACGACCCCGGGACTGCTGTGGGTCAAGGACAAGAACAAAGGCCCTGGGGGCAGTCTTCCCTTTTCACAAACGGGGGAAACCTGTCCCGTGCACCAGTTCACCGCCAGCTCTGTTGGAGGCTGTCACCCGGCTTTTAGAAAGGACGGCCCGGAGTCTTCCTGTGGATCTGATGGCACCTGTCCCATTCAGTGACCCCTCGGTGTGAGCACGGAAGGCTCTGGAAGACTCTGCTGGTCTCCGCAGCTGCCTGGTGACCTGGACTTCCACACGTGTTCCCAGGTCTGCCCTGGGTCCCTGATTCACTCCCCTGGTGACGGAGCTGTGCCCGCTGGTTGGGCCGCCCAGCCGCGCTCAGCATCTGCTCTTGAGTGGAGCACGAGAGATGGCCTTCGTGACGCCTTCTGATTTCCACATCCCCACCTCCAGCTCAGAACAAGCAGAATTTCCCTTCCATAGACGTGGTTTCCCATGGTCACTGAGGCCCAGCCCCCGGGGCAGCCAGAAGGTCCTGCAAGCCTGGAAGGGAGGTGCTCTGTGGGTGAGAGGGCGCGCTGTGGGGAACCTGGATGTCCTATCACACCAGCAGGCAGGTCAGCTGTGCCCACCTGTTGGGACAGTTGTGTGGCCCATGCTTGCCTCAGCGAGGCTAGCGGGTGAGACCTCACCCTGTGGCCGAGTGGCTCAGCCAGTGGCACAAAACAGCACCAGCACCTGGGCCCAGGGGAGCTGCTGGGGCTGGAACAGCCACAGGGACTCAGCTCCCCAGTGCACACCCCCCAGAGAGCGAGGGACACGGCACAGTCATGGGACCAGGGGCAGAGTCAAGGAGGAATCACTTGAGGAGTCTGGGAGCCGCCAAACCCTGGGGTCAGAGATGGGCAAGAGGTCGGGAGGTCAGCAGAGGGACCTGGGGCTCCAGGACACACTTGCCGCAGCTGCTGGGTGTCAGCACCCGAAGTCAGCACGGAGCTGAATATCCTGGCCCTCCTGCCTGGGGCAGGGGACGTCCTGGAGGGAAGCAGGAGCACAGACTGCACCTGCAGCCCAGGCGCCGCGGCGGGGCAGGGAGACCACGGGAAGAGACTGGGGTTTCTTTTGACAATCAAGTTGGGAAAAAACAAGAGTGCAGGGATACGCTCCGTACATTGCCGGGGAAGTCACATTTGAAATAAAATAGATTTTTCTGGAAAACAATAGGTATCTAGGAACTTTAGGGAACATTTCTTAATTAAATAACCTAAAACAAGAACACAAAAATATTAACGGGGAGATTTATCACAGTGCTGATCATGGTATGAAGTAGAAGACACGCCAGGGTGTGTGCTAGGGAAGTGGTTAATCACGTGACACTATTTTGGGTGATGTAATGTGAGCTGGATGCACGGAGACCGGGACATTGCCATGAGCCACCGGGAGACACTGGCGTGCACATGCAGCCATGAGAACCCGGCATAGGCCAGGGTCTCCCTGTCCTCTGTAAGGAGAGGTGGGACCGCCTGCTCACCTGGCCGTGGGAGGGGAATGAGATGGAATGAGATGGGGGCCCGCGATCATGTCCTCCTCGGAGGTGCTGGGAGACTCCGGGTCCCTCTCAGGTGCTCTTGGAGGAAGACGGGGACGAGGTGCAGACAGCAAGGGCCCCGGGGGTCTGCAGCAGAGACAGGCCAGGGTACAGGCAGAGACCTGGGTGGACGCGCCCTCCTGGCTGGGCCCCTAGGGCCGGTGAGGACGAGATGATAGGCGGGTAGGCGGCGCTGCGCGGGCACCTTCGGGCCTCCAGCTCGAGCAAAGCCCTGCACCCCAGGAGGGCCTGAGCTCTCGGCTGCCCAGCCTGCCTCCCAGGACGGAGCACAGACCCGACCCCACGCGGAGAGGATGTGTGGGCTCTCCCTGCGTGGGCGTCTCCCGCGGTGGGCCCGGACACCGAGCCTCCACACACACCTGTGTGCTGCTGTGTGGCCGCTGGGCTGTGTCGCGGCCGCGTGGCAGTTTTTGGGTTGCAGCTGAGGTGTGCCTGTGCTCCTTGTGGCGGTGGCTGTGTTGCATGGCCCTGTGGTGGTGCTGTGCTGGCCTGTCCCCGTGTCCCCATTGCCTGCAGGAGCCTGATGCAGCCGCAGACGTTCACGAGAGCGATGCAGGAAGCTCTCTGCCGGGCAGACAGTTCTGCTTCCTCCGAGCGCCTCCAGACTGCTCGCCCCCCCTGGGCCGGGCCTGTGCTGGCCCAGGTCGCCTTCTCCACCTCAGGACTAGAGCCGGGCCCCAGCACCCCCAGGACAGGAGGCAGCGGGCGCCACCGGGCTGCACGGGCCGCCCTCCACCCCGAGCGCTGTCCAGCCAGAGGGGTGTCCCACCCAAGTGGTGGAAGATGATAAGCACGCCAGCGATGGCCCCAGGGCTCAGGCTCCCCTAAGGGCCAGGCAAGGATGAGTCATCTTTCTGAGGGGAGGGGCCCTGGCCTCAGCTCACTCCTCCTCAGGGCCAGGCCTGGGCCTTCTCAGCTCCTCCGAGGTCTCAGACCTCCTGCTCCAGCCCCCGATTCCTTCCTCGAGGGTGGTATTGGTGACACCCCCCAAGTCAGACTGCTACTGAGGCAAAACATGCCCTTTTCTTTTTGCTCCCCTTTGTTATTAAATTCTAGTCTCCAGAGGCAGGGGACGCCTCTGTCCGGCAACAGGCAGCACCAGCGGCTAGCGGGGTGCTGTGCCAGGCCTGGGTGGCTCCCACCAGCCTTCACCTTCTCTGCAGGTCTGACTGCAATGAGCCAGCTGCCGGGCACCAGCTAGAGGATGGGGACAGGCTGTCGCGCCCCACGGTGCCTGCCTGACCACCATGGCAGGACACCTGGGGGAGTAGAACAGCTGGCTGGCAGCAGGGGCGGCTGGGGAGCAGTGGGCATGTGCAAAGGCCCTGAACATCTGCACCCCGCAGGGAGGGCGGTTCCCACCCCAAGGCGGACAGTGAGATCCCACCCCTGGACCTACGGGCTTCACCTTCTGCAGAGTAGGCAGGCGGGCTCCCTGGCTGCTCTCAGAGACAAAGGGCCCTTCAAAGAAAGCAGCCTCCGCCCTCTCCTCTGGAGAACCCCATCCTGTGCAGTGGGCCTCTGCCTCCCCAGCAGTGTGACACAAACACAGAGGTGGATAGAAGCCAGCTGCCACGTGCCACCCAATCTGGGGACGAGTCCAGAGCACCACCCAGGAGGCCCTGAGCAGCCAGCAGGGAGGAGGGCGGCTTCCGCAGGAGTCTCAGACCCACTCTCTTCCGCGGGAGCTCATCTCCTGGCTGTCCTCACACAAGCAGGAAGGCGCTTAATAATTGATGGGGCGAGGCCTCCTCTGCATTATTCAATGCGCACGGAGCTGCCCAGCCAGGAGGAGCTGAAGAGGGTTGGATCCTGCGGCTGCGCTTGGAGTGGGCCTGATGTCCTCTGATCTGTCCCTGGAAACAAGGACGATCCCGGGCAAGAGCAGGTCAGGAGGGTGCCAGGCCGAAAAATGCCATGACTCAGTGGCCCTGTCCATCAGCGGGCCGAGGCAGGACCACAGGGAGGCCTGGAGCTTCCCCCAGCAAAAGCTGCCCTGGCGGGTACACACCGGTCAGCACCCCTGGGCGCGGCTCGGAGCTCACTGCGCACACAAAGGAGGAGCCCTACGTGGCTCCCACTAAACAGAGGGCCAAACCAAGGCTCGCAGATCCCCACAAAGACATCGGTCGGCCCCAAGGTGCGCCGCTGACGATGCATCCATCGGCTCTGGGACGCCCAGGGCTTTTCCCCTGTTAACCTCCAGGCACGCCTAAGTCAGCGGTGCCACCCTTTTAGAAGCACATAAATATCTCAAAATTAAGGAATCTAACTGAAGCTGATGGGTTGGAACGCCCCCTTCTTTCTCTGCAGGCTGGACAGGTGCCCGCCCCTGTGCCCAGCACCTTCTGTCTGCAGGAGCTGGCCCGGTTTAAAGGGGAGTGGGCCACGGGGTGCTGAGTGGGCAGGAACGGGGGAGCCGGATTGAATCAGCCGAGGACCAGCTTCTGTTCCTCGCTCTGCGCCCAGGGCGTGTCCTGGACAACGGGAGGCGGCAGAAGCCGCTCGCAGGCAACGCAAATGCAAGCTTCTCCCAGCTGCAGACTCTGGGCTCTCCCAGGTCTCCCTGGGGACTCACGGGGCCACGGTGTCTGCCACGTGCTCACTTGCTCTGTCCTGCCCACCCCCTGCTCTGCCTGAGGCTCTGCAATGGGGCGCAAGTTTCAGCAGGAACTGGTGCTTAGGAAGGTAGCACCCACAGATGACAGAGGCAAGGGCCACCAGCCCCAGAAACCCTCCAATTTAGGAGCTAAAGGGAGAAGGCGGCTGGTATTCACTGAGCTCACCTCTCCTGCTCTCCTTGCCCACCCCCCGCTCTGCCTGAGGTCTGTCTGCCCACCCCCTGCTCTGCCTGAGGTCTGTCTGCCCACCCCTCCCTCTGCCTGAGGTCTGTCTGCCCCCCCCCCCCTCAGGTCGCCTCCCCCCCCACCGCCCCGCCTGAGGATACCCTCAGCTCACCTTTCTCGCTCCCTCACCTCACCCCCTGCCTGACGGGCGGCAGCAGCTCTGCTTCTTCCTGGGGAACGAGGCCCCTGTCCCTCCCTTGTTTCAGTGCAGGCATGTCCTGTGGCCACGACCCCAGCAGGAAAGATCAGGGCACCCTGTCACCTCCTCCACGGCCCCAACTCCCTGCGCCACATGAGGTTGACTCGGGGCATCCCCTCTCTCCGTGCCACCATGGAGGGACCTCGGTGGCCCAGGCATGGGCACCATTGCAGGTGGCACCTTAGGTATGCCAGGGCCCTGGGGAAATCATCTGAGCTGCCCGAGATGACCTTCCCCTCCACCCAGAAGGGGCAGAGCAACCAGCAGGCCCGGGCCGCAGCCTCCACTGGACGGCTCTCCCAGCCAGGCCCAGCTCCCAGGCCTGCTCCTCTCGGCAGCCGCTGACCACAGACCCGGCCCTCACCCAGCCTGCCTTGCCCGGGCGGGTCTCCCAGGCTCTCCCCTGGCCTCGAGCACCAGGGGATGCAGTTGGCAGAGGAGGCTGCAGGAGAGGAGGCTGCAGGAGAGGGCGCTGGAGGAAGGCCCTCGGAGCGGCCTGTGCTCACTGCCCGGCTCCCGGGGCAACGGGAGCAGCCCCAGCAGCCAAGTCACCCGCAGGCGTCTGCCCAGGACGGCAGCCTCCACCCTGCCTGGCAGCCCAGTGGCCCGGCTCCTGCCCCCAGGGCTCTCCGCTCACCCCCATCCAGCCAGCCACTCTGAGCAGCATG
>JAJEJO010000436.1:0-15755 GCA_020662805.1 Glaucomys volans | reverse complement strand
GTCAGAGGAGGGGAGGGAAGGGCAGGTCAGAGGAGGGGAGGGAAGGGGAGGTCAGAGTGAGGAAAGTGGGAGCAGGAAGAGCCACCTGGGCAGGGGAGGGAACCCTCGCACCCTGCGGGGGAGCAGGAGCTGCTACGGCCATGAGTGTGCAGAGCGCCCAGGCTCCCATCACCACCCAGGAGGCTTACGATGACCTTGGACGGCAGACGGGAGCCACGCTTCTCGCGCTCCACGTGAAAGGGACGTGAACACTCAGACGCAGACAAGACTCAGGGATCACAATAGTGAAAGGTGGGTGTGGCGATGAGGGCCCAGGCACACACCGCAGGAGAGGGCGCGGGTGGTCGGGCCGGGTGGGGCACAGCCTGCCGTCCCCCCAGTGGCCGTGTCCCGGGCACTCAGCTCTGGAAGCAGCTGGAGCGCAGACCAGGGCTGGGCGTGCACCCAGTTCTGCAGAAGCAGCTTCATGGCTGTGGCCAGACGGTCTTCCTGGGCCTGGGTCTCCTCATGTGTAACATCACAGGGAGGCTCCTTGACGCCCAAGCCCAAGCCTGTGGCTACACTGTGAGATGCCATCCATGGATAGGGTTTGCACAGCACGCATTGATCTGCGAGGTGAGGCATGTGACCGTACAAAGACGTTTACCCACTGTCCACTCAGGCGGCAGGTGACAACTGCTCGTGGTGAGCACAGGGGCGGAAGCGGCGACTCCCCTCCTCCTCCTGACTCCACCCCCGCCCCAGCCACAACTCTATTAAACACATGCACAATTAACCCGGTATTTCAACGCCCTGCACCCTCCGTGAAATACAGGGGCATTATCATGATATATTGTGAGATTCTGCTGATTTGAGGTTGTGGGTGCGTAATTAGCTCATGTCACTCAGCGTAGTTACCTGAGAGTAAACGCCAACATTCATTACGGAGTGGAAGGAAACATAAAAATGATAAGAGGAAAGCAAAGTGCCCAATTCAGGGACAATAGGAAGCTAATTGCAGAACTCCACTTGTTTTGGAGGTTTGGTGAACGAGCGCTCTTCTGAGACACAAAAGCGGCTGCAGGCAGACAGCCAGCCTGAGCCAGGGCGTCCTGCAGGGGAGGAAGTCGAGAGTGACGGGCGGGCTGCTCCTGGACTCCAGCACAGCTGGGCTCGACGGCTGGGGCCGTGGGTGCCGCTGTCCAGGCCGAGCCTTCACCTTTGGAGGAGGAAGACTTCGGAGGAGGAAGACTTGCAGGAGGAAGATGGGGTTAACGGGGGCGAGCCCCAGGCCCAGGGCTGCACAGCCAGGCAGCGGAGTGGGCAGAGCCCTTGGGCGCAGCCAGCACCTGTTCCAACCCATCTAGAACACGGGGTGCGTGTGAGCAGGGCTGCCTGCCCGCCTGGCCACCATGCTGTCCCTGCTCTGTAGAGGAGGGAAGAGTCTCACGGAGAGTCTGTCCCAGTCCCGGGTCTCTCCAGAGCCTCACAGCACCCCCAGTCCAGCCCAGACCTGTCCAATGGGAAACCTGGGAAAACCCGCTCCCCTCGGACCCCAGGAACAAGGGACTGAGCTTTCCCAGTTGCAGTGCAGGGACGGGTGGCCCTCCACCTCCAGTGCTGCCCGACGCTGGCCCCTGAACTCGGACCCCCAGGAACCCAGCACAGAGAGGCCCTCACAGGTCCCTGAGGTACCACGAGACAGAAGCAGCCAGGAGGAGAAATCCACGCCCGGGGCCGCTGGTGGGGAGGCAGAACGCAGTGACCCCTGAGGAAATCCCTGAAGAGCAAGTGGTGGAGTGACCATGCCACCACCATCCCACCTCTGGGTCCACTCCCCAAGGAACTAAAATGGCCCCTTGAGGAGGTAAGTGTGCAACCGTGTTCTTAGAGACAAGCTGCAGCACAGCCAGGATAGCCACACACGGGTGGGTAAAGGAGTGCGGCCCCCAGACACGGCTCCAGGCACGTGTCCCTGAGGCGGAAGGCCATCCCGACACAGGCCGAGCTCGCAGACCTCGAGCACGTTACGCGGTGATGCAGATCCAGCACAGGCCGACGTGGTGAGACCCCACTCCTCTGGGGACCTGAGAGTCAGAACTAGAGGCAGAGTGGACCCGAGGCTGAGAGAGGTCGGGAGGGTAGGGGAGTCAGCATTGTGGGGCACAGAGTCTCAATTCGGCAAAGCGGTGAAGTCCGGGTCTTGGTTGCAAACAGTGAATGGACTCAGCATCGCTGAGCTGGGCGTTCAGAAACACGAAGCGGAGGATTTTGTTACGTGCATTTTGCTGAAGTTCCCCAAATAAAAAGTCCCTCCTGTGTGGGTGAGAAAATCATTCCATGTAAGCTGTCACTTTGGAAAACACCTGGAGCATAACAGGTGCTCATCAAACTGCAGCCTTACCATTGTAAGGACGAGATCAAGCCACCCGGCAGGTCCTGTGGGTGTGGGAGGGAGCGTGTGCAGGATCACGCCCGTCACCTGTGCTGAGGCTCATTCTGCTGTCACCTAAAGGCTAGCAGAGGGCTGTCCCATCCCACCGTGGATGGGACAGTGCTGAACACCGGTGATGGACTAAGTCCTGCTCCTGGATTACTGGAGGAAATAATTTGATGAGCAGGTTGACTTTAAAGGGCTTTAGGGGATCCAGATATGACCCCATGGGGCAGTCTGTGTGCTCTGATGACCGGCCTTGATCTTACAAAGGAGTTGCCCGCGGCCATGGGTGTTGCTCTCACCCCGCCCGAGTTAACTCGCAGCTTGGAGTCCCTCATAGCTCTGAACTGTGTCTTTTCTTTACAATGAAGGTTCGGTCTAGAGTCCTCTCCCCGACAATCCGTTCTGTGAAGCCAGGAGGTGTGCACAGGGGGAGGGGCAGCGTCCCCAGAGATGCAGGCGGTACCTGGGCAGTGTCTGGTCCCAAGGCCTCTGGGGCATCTGAGGACCTGGGGGGCCCCCACGCCCCCAGAGGAGTACCAGGCTGGACATTCCTGGCATGGCTGCTGGCTTTCAAGGGGCAGGGAGAGAAATCAGAGCCAATTGTCCCCCGTGGCTAATGGCCAAGTATTCCATCCAATGTCCCCCAGGACTGGTCTGAAATGCAGGACTCTCCAGCAACGGCTGTAACAAGAAAATGTGTCATCAGAGCAAGCCCTGCCAAGGAATCAAAACCAATGGCTTGAAAACGGAGCCTCGTGGACCCCTGGTGGGAGCGGTGGGGCTGTAATCACTGAGGAACTCCAGGCCTCAGAACTGACCAGCAGCCGGCAGCCCACAGCAGGAGTCCCCGGAGAAGCAATTAAATATGCAGCATGGCTCTCCCCTCGCCCAGAATGGAGCCCTAGGGGCTCCTGACAGCTTGCATTTCCAGGCTGGCCAGACAGGCGGACAGGTCAGGGTGAGGGATGTGGAGCAGCCTTAGCAAGAGCAGGAGCCAGCAAGGCTGGCAGGCGATGGGACATTGTCCCGGAGCCTCCAAAACGAGCTTAGAGGAAGTTGGAGGTCTGGCCTGAGCCCTCCTCTTGCAGTGGAGGACTCCGAAGGCAGAGAGGTTAGAGGCACCCTCATCTCCTAGCACGCCGGGCCACGTCTCAGCGCCAAGCCCAGACCTTCACAAGCGGTTTGCAATAGTCTGCCACAAAGCGAGCGCTCAGGAAGGGGAGATGGCTTTTGCCAGGCCTCCTCGGTGACTGCACTGCAGAGGAGGGAGCCCTAGCCCGAGCTCGCCTGCCCTGGCCAGAAACTCCCAGCTCTGTCCCCAAGTATCTGTGAGGTGCTCCCAGGAGCGGAGGCTGCCCAGCGGATCTGACCTTGCTGCCTAGCAGACGGCCAGTGAGTGACGTGGACCCCCACTTCTTTCTTCATTCCACGGATATTCTGGAATGGATGTCATACCAGTTACTAATACAGGTTTCAAAACAGGCAAAAGTGTTTCTGGGGCTCTTAGCGTCTAGTGGAGAAATGATGAGTAAGAGAGACACAAAATACATATGCTAGACATCTGTCCCCGACAAACATAAACAGGAAAGGCAAATGTGAAGAATGGCAAAAATATAGACAGGGTGTGATAGGAGGCCTCACTGAGAAGGTGAAACTGAGCAGAGGCCTAGTGGGACTAAGGAGGAGGCTGAAAGAAGACCACCTGATGGAGGTGGAAGAGGAGGAGGAGGAGGGCGGAGAGCACCTGATGGAAGAGGAAGAGGATGGAGAGCTCCTGATGGAGGAGGAAGAGGAGGGTGGAGAGCACCTCATGGAGGAGGAGGAGGAGGAGGAGGAGGAAGGTGGGGAGCACCTGATGTAGGAGGAGGAGGAGGAGGAAGGTGGGGAGCACCTGTGGAGGAGGAGGGTAAGGAGCACCTCATGGAGGAAGAGGAGGAGGGTGGAGAGCACCTCATGGAGGAGGAGGAACATGGATGGGTGGATGGATTGGGGAATCAATGGATGGATGGAAGATGGGTAGATGGATGGATGGATGGATGAGCAGGTGGATGGGTGGATAGTTTAATAGATAGATGGGTGTTTGAATGGATGGATGGGTGGGTGGGTGGGTGGATGGATGGATGGACAGGTGAATGGGTTGGTGAATGGATGGATGGATGGGAAGATGGATGGAAGAATGGGTACATCATGGATATGTGAGCGGATGAATGAGTAGGTGGGTGAGTGGGTAGATGGAGGGAGGTAGGCAGGTGGTAGGAAGGTTGTACACCGAACAAGTTGATGAATACACAGTTATTAACTAGCATGGTGGGCTCCAGGACCACAGCTGACCGTTGTGACCACTCACTCAGGGCACTCTGAACTGCTCAAGCATTTACATCCCAGAGATATTGATGAAATCGAGCTAATAAACATCTTAGCATGTGACAGAGGCAGAGGCCAGGCCTTGCCTCCTGGACACGCTGGTGACCTCACTGTGGATTCTAGATGAGAGACTGCAGGCTGCTGTCCTGATTGCTCAGAACGGTCACTTCCAGAAGCCAATTCACTCTCATCACCTCCCTGCATAGAGCACTCCACCAACGTCCCCTGGCCCTTAGGGTAACTTCAGAAGTCTTACTGTGACCTGCAACCCTGACGGTCCGACTTCTCCTGCAAGTAGGTGACATGGTATTGCCACCTGACGCCCCTCCAAAACTGAGCAGTGTGACGTAGCAGCTGCTTATTACATGGTGGGGTTGAGCGTCAGCATGGCAGTCCTTCTCCCGGGACTCAGCAGCTCTCCGCTGGGCTCCCACCTCGTCTGCTGCCTGGGGTGTCAGCTCAGGCCTGGCTGGACCAGGAATGCCTCTGTGGGCTTGTGCCCAGAGCCGTGGTGACGGGGGAGGGAGTGAGGCTGGTGGGCCTCTGTGGTCAAGGCCAGCCAGGCCAGCCCAGACCAGGGGTCATGAGGGGTGGCGAGGGGTGGCCCTGAAGGGAATAAGCTCCAGCTCCCTGAGAGAGGCTGTGCCTGGGCAGGACGCAGACCGGGGGGCTTCTGAGCCCCACTCCCGCCTCAGCGGCCCCTCATGGGCCCACCTCACTGCCTCTCCCTCTCCTCCCGTTCCCACACAGCGCGTCTGTAAGGTTTCTTGTCTACCCCTCATTCTGGTCTCTCGGGGTCAGTCGACAGGTGTCCTTCAGGAAGCCCCCCAGAGGCGAGGTGCCCCTTCCATTCCAGAGACACCAGTTCCACTCAGGCAGGAGGCTGCAGCCCGGTGGGCTAGCCCGGACCCTGGACTGCGGGCTCTGTGGGGAGGGGGCTGTCGGCCGTTCATACTCGTCCTGGGCACGAGCAGAGCAGTGAGGACGTGTGCGTGACCATGTCCTGTAGGTGACGCGGGACACCACCGGCACAGAGGACGTCCTGCCAGCTCGGCCGCCTTGGGGGAGGTGAAGCATTTCAGCATGACGCTTCCTAGGGTCTTTCTGCAAACGGGCTCTGGCGGCCCAAGACGGAGGCCCCCACTGGGCTGGAAGAACGGCTGGCGAGTGGACCATGGACTCAGCGCAGTCCTGCTCTGGTCTCTCCGTTAGGCCTGAAGGAGCCCCTGGGTGACGGCTGGAGAGGCGCTGACCTGTCTCTTCTAGTGAGGGACACAAATGGCTGCTTCTGGGGTTTGGTGAAGACAGTCACGTGGCACTTCCCCCCACGCCTCCCCATGAGTGTGAGTGTGAGTGTGAGTGGGTGGGTGTGTGGTGACCACCCAGAGGGAGCCTGGCACCCAGCGGTGCTCTCTGTGACCGCAGCATTGAACTGACACCTTAGGCGGAAGAGCCAGGGACCCAGGTCCACCAGAGCCAAGGTCAGGCCAGACGCGACCTTAGGTGGAGCCTGTGGCCAAGGCTGGAAACCCATGTAGGGCGCAGGTTGGGGCCAGATGGAAAGCCTGGAGGGGAAGCGCCAGCCCGTGGCGGGCCTGGGCCAGGAGCTGCTCCCGCCCTGCTCTGCGCTTGCCGCTCTTGGCAGAGACGGGGAAGCAGGCTGGGCTCGAGGGGAAGCCAGAGGCGGAAGTCTAGCCTGCCTCTGGGGTAGCGTCTCTCCAGAAAGTCCAGAGCACCGAGGGCCAGCTTTGCGCTTCCCAAGCGCAGCCCGCGCTGCTGGACTGCCCGCCTGGTGGTGTATCCGAGAGCTTCCTCCTCCCTGGCCCTGGTGCAGCCCAGGGAGCAGGCGTTTCTCCAAGGAGCTCAATCCCCTGACAAGCCCCATCTCCTCGCGGGGTCCTAAAGAGTAAGCTCCAAAACCCGAGTGGCTCCCGAGGCAAGCCCTCTGCGAGTCCAGCCTTCCCAGAGCCCACCCGCTCTCTGCAGGCCCCAGGGCCCACTCCAGCCATGTCCGAGGCAGCGGGTCTCTGGAGAAAGCCTCAGGGCCACCCCTGGATGGCACGGAGAGAGTCTGCGTGAGTGGGCTGGTGAGAAACTGCAGAAGTTCCCTGTCTTTCAGGAACGAGATCTGGTCAGGGTGAGGGCTCGGCCGCGACGCGCCCGCTCTGAGATGGGCTTCAGGCCTCCTGAGACATCCTCCCCTCACACCAGGCAGGTGCGCCTGTGCCCGGGGCGTCAGGAAGAGCGACTCGGAGCACGGGACCCGCGACCTGGAGGTGCCGATGCAGGCTGTCCTCACGGGATCCCAGTGGCTTTCCTAAGTGTCCACTTAACACAAGCACTTATCCAATGCCACTTAACACAAGCACTTATCCAAAGCCACTTAACACGAGCACTTATCCAAAGCCACCGCAGGGGCTGCACGTGCAGGGGTGACAGTGCGCTGGGCCTGAGCTTCCTCCAGCCTCGGGGCTGTGCGGGGTCCCTGCCCTGGACTTCCACAGGGACCTGGGCTTTCCTGGGATCCCTGGGTTCACCAGAGGGTGCCAGGAGGACACGTCCACCTCAGGAAGGCAGTCCAGAGGCAGGGGATGGGGCGGTCAGCAACCCCGGGAGGCAGGAGGCCAGCAGAGAGGCCAGCCGGGCAGCCCCAGCCTCAGCCGGCCTGCCTCTGCCTGCCTTCAGGAGGGGCCTGGTCAGCCACTCCATCTCTCTCCACTTCTGCTTCCTCCTCTGTGAAGAAAGCCATCGGAGGCCCTAGTGTTAAAATCAACCCTTCGGAGTGTGGTGGGCGTGGGGGAACAGGGCTGCTGGCCCGCGCCACACACACCCCGAAGCCCACCTCCCTCCTCCGAGTGACAGCCTCCTTTCTGCTCCTGCAGCCTCAGTGACCGGGGGCTCAGCCACCTGCCCTGCCTTCACCCATCCGATGACAGCACACGACCTTCTCTGTGACCAAGCAGCACCG
Organism: Glaucomys volans; assembly: GCA_020662805.1. NCBI lineage: Eukaryota > Metazoa > Chordata > Mammalia > Rodentia > Sciuridae > Glaucomys > Glaucomys volans. Next base: position 8,004 of record JAJEJO010000436.1, on the reverse strand, counting down.
ACTAAAAACCTCGGTGTCAGGAAATGGCCAGCTGGACTTTGTGGACACCAGGTCCACTTTGCCACAGGTAGGGCAAGGAGAGTCAGGCAAGGACAGCGAGGGTCCTTACCGTCCCCTAAGCCCTGCCCCCTCCACGCTCCGAGGCCTGCTGGGGTGGGCGGTGAGAGGTGCTCCGGCCCGAGGCAGAGCTTCAGCAGAAGCCTGTGGAGGCAGAGGCCATGGCTGGGAGGGCAGTCGGCAACACTGACTCCGGGGGCTCCTGCCAAGCCCGAGGACAGCAGGCCGTGTGGAGGGAGACCCTGAAGAGGCAGGCTCTGCCACCAGGTGCAGGGAGGGCCCTGCCGGTGGCCTCAGACCTGCACTCGGGTCCTGGCTCCGAGGGCATGGAGAGCTACAGAGTGACACCGGGGTCGGGGGAGCCTGGTGCCACTGTGGACACCTGGGGAGGACGGCCTGTTGGTGAGGCTCCCAGGTGTGAGGAGTCAGGCAGGCGCTAGGCCTGGGGAGTGGAGCCGTGAACTGTGCACTCAGGGCTACGTTTTCCCTTAAGCCTCAACTCCTCTCAAAAATAAAGTCTGCTCGTTTCAGAGCCCAGCTGGGGCGGAACTCAGCTCCCAGTGCAGGTCAGATGGCCCTGGGGTGTGCAGCCCCGCCCTGCGCTGAGCACAGCGGGGCCCTGCTGGGCTGGAGTCCCCTGGGCCCTGGGCGGAGCCTTCCCCAGGAGGCGGGTTCCTCGCCCTGTGACCTCGACCTGCCCCAGAGAGGCTCAGACATTTTGATGGCTGTGTCGACTTCCGCCTTCCCCAGGGGAGCTGGTTCTGCGTGCGTGGCAGTGAGGATTCACCCGGAGCTCCAGCCCTCAAAGCTCTGCCTGGCGCCCGCCCGCCCTGCCTGCGGTCCGGCCTCCCAGAGCCTGGCATCCCCAGCAGACCTCTCGCTGGCCGCCCGCAGGCCCACCCCCGCGCCCTCCCCTGCCGCTCCTCCCACTCCCCCCCCCCCCCCCCCGGCCCCCCCCCCCCCGGCCCTCCCGCTCAGCCCTGGCCGGGCTGCCTCGTGCCCTTGCCGCCCGTCTTGGCTTCCTGCCTCTGCTCTTGCTGCAGCGCTTCCCTCGCAACTCTGGCTTCCAAGGCGCGTGCGGTGCTCAGCCTCGACTGTGCTCCTTGCAGACGGCGGGCTTGGATCGCTCCCTCCCATCCGTCCTGGCCACAGCCGCGGATGCCTGCACTGAGGAGTGCCAGGCCAGGTGTGCCAGTGATGGAGATGGATGAGCTGTACCAGGGCGGGCCTGGCAGGACAGGGATGCCAGGTGGCGTCTGCAGCACTGGCCGGCGAAGAGGTGCCCCTGGTGGCAGCTCAGCTCTCACCTCCGAGCCTGCCAAACTCCACCCCCAAGAAGTGCGCTCCTGCCAGAGGGGTGTGGGCGGACACCGGCCCCCAGGCAGAGCCACTTGGGCTGACCGCATTGTCCCAGGTTCCTATTCTGCATAACAGATCACTCCAAACCCTGGAGGTTTATAATAAATAAGCAACCATTTGTTATATCTCAGGAATTTATGGGTCAGGAATTCAAGCAAGGCTCAGGTGGGCACATGGCGACCATAGGGCCACAGGGGCAGTGCATCAGGGGACCTGGTGTCATGGCAGCCCCCACCCCAGGCGTGGAGTCTAGCCCTCCCAGGGAGCTGCTCCAGCAGGGAACAGGCACTTGCACGAGTCTCAAGTCTCCCCCAGGCAGGGCTCCAGGAGGCCCAGCTGAAGCTTCAAGCTCCCTTTGGACCAACCCCAGAGGGTCTGGAGGGCCACTTCTGTGTCGAGAGAAGACACATGGCTAAGGCCATGCTGGAGGCTTGAGGAGGAGACTCCAGACCTCAGACAGAAGGGACGCAGAGCAGTGTTGGCTGGCTGGAGGGTCAGTCGCCACCTGGCCTGCTGAGGCTGTCCACCTGGGTGTCTTCCCCGCTGGGGATCCTTGCAGCTGGGCAGCAGCTCATGTCCCAGGCCTTCCATGGTCCTCTGAGGTTTCCAGCCTCTGAGGCAGGCCCGCGCCTCAGGGCCTCACCTGCCCTGCAGTGCTGCCCTTCCCAGCACACGTGGGGGCCACCACATCACCTTTGCTCCCAGAGGACATCCCAAGAGCATTTCCACCAGGCAGCCCCACCCAGGGTGCCTGCTCTGCGAGAGAGTGCCCTTGGCCCTCTCCCAGGCCACCTTATCCCACGCACTCGTGCTTCCCTTCACCTCCCTCCATCGTCGAATGGCTCCACAGTCCAGGGTCCCAGTCTGCACTTGCTCCACTCCTGCCCCTGGCCTGAGCTCCTCTGGACAGAGTGCCTCTCTTCTGTCTCAGAGCTGCATGTCCCCAGCCATGTATCCTGTGACCAGGAGGGGTCCTGGGCGGCTGCCATGTGCGTCACCACCCGTCCCCCCTGGGGAGGCACCTTCCCAAGCTCAGAGGGTTCCAGAGGGTCAGGAGCTGGGGTCATCAGAAGAACAACCCCTGGTCTGCATCCCTACCGCACCTCCCACCCCCGCACTGCCGACCGGCCCTCGCTGGCCGTCCTGGATGGCCCCTCGGCTCTCTCCGTCCTTCTGGAGGCTGGCTTCCACCTGCAGGGCCAGAAGGCCAGGCCTCCCACTCAGCACGAACTGTCACCTAGCCACTGGACCTGCCATCCTCTCAGGAAGGGTCCCCAGTTGCTGGCCCTCTGTCTCCTGTCCCTGCCCATCTCCCCAGCACCAAGTGTAGCCTTGGGCAGGCGCACACCTCTCACGCTTGGTGAGGACCCAGCAGCCTGCTTCTCCTCCTGCTTCTCTGGCTCTGACCGCGGAGCCCTCTCTGCCGGCTCGGCTGGCGGCAGGTCCACAGTCACCACAACCAGCACGTTCACCACCACTGTGGGTATGGAGCCCAGAGCCTGGCAGGGAGCAGACTCTGAGACGGAGGTGAGCGTGGGCACCTCACGGGCAACCCCAGGTGGGAGGCCAGGCCACGGGCACTGAGACAAGAGCCAAGATGCAGTCCCAGGGTGGCCTCAGCCCACCCTGAGGGGAAGGCCAAGCTTAGTGCCCTTGGGAGTTATCCTGGTTTGGCAAGGTCAGGCCCTTGGTCCCGTGAACCCCACATCAGTGAGTCACCATCCTGGGCTGCCCAGGGGAGCGGAGGCCCTTGTCTAGTGGGGCAGGGAGCTGAGCCGGGGGATTTCTGCAGGTATCGTTCCCACAGCAGTGTAGAAGTCCCTCGTCCTGATAAGGACCCGTGTACACAGCGTCCACCCACTGTCCTCACGGCCCCTCCGAGGCACTGCACCTAGTTCCACCCAAACTAATGGGCTGCACATGGCTGCACTGGGCAGAGAACCCCAAGCCCAGCTCCCAGGCAGCAGCTGCTCCTCGCTGTGGCCCAGGGCCCTGCCGTCCGATCCTCAGCACCTGGCGAGCCGTCTTCTGTCACGAGGGAGAGCTGGAGGCCCTGCCCTGGTGAGCACGCCTAGGGTGAGATGAAGACAGCACAAAGCCAGGAGTCCGTCCCTCGAGGCCCGCAGCCCAGGCCAGGCCAGTGAGTCCACCTGGGCCAGAGGAGAGACTGCAGGAGTGGCAGGAGGACAGAGCCCTCCTGGCTGGGGTGTTCTCCCGCCAGAATCAGTGGCCTGTGGGAAGCAGCCCCAGGGCATTGCCTTCTCCTGCAGATTCAGCACTCCTGAAGCCGATGTCAGGCCCCCAAATGGCACCTTGCGAGGGGCCCTTCCCCACCAGAGGACCCTGGCTTCAGGAAGGATGCGGGGCTCGCCCAGGGACAGGCGTGAGCCCCTACTCATGCACCTGAGTCTGTCTCCAACCTAGGTCTGGTGCCAACCTGGGTTGCTCGGCCCTGAGGGCGGGGTGCCTCCAACAGGAGGCCAGAGGGTCTCCTCGCAGAAACCGGAGGCCACAGGAGCTTTCTGCCTCACCTCCGTGACATCCTGTGACCCTTAAACGAACTCCATCATCAAGAGCTTAGAGAATGGTTGCTGGCCTGAACAGCAGCTCAGAGACGCGGGGAGCAGAGGCTCGGTTCTGTGGGAGGAGGGCCTGCGCCCGGCCCAGACCTGTGCTGTGCGGCAGGGGCCAGAGCAGGCCAGAGGCCCCGGGGCCCTCGAGCCCTGGGTCGGGCAGCTGTGAGGTTGGAACCAGAGGTGCGTTCAAAGCCCGCCCCACACACACCCTGGGTGTGGCTTCTGCCTCCCCAAGGTGGAGTGAGCCCAGGGTGACGGTTCCAGGAAGGTGGAGGGTGGGGGACAGCGCCCGCCTCTGCTCTGCAGCTGCTTCTCTCTCCTCCGGCTTGTGGCCCACGCTGCCCACGCTGCATCTCCCCTCCAAGAGGCCAGGGCCAGGCTCCCAGGATCTATGCAGAACTATTTCCCCAGGGATGGGAAGGACGGGTCAGAAGGCCACTTCCTAAGGTCCCTCTTCAAACCTCCTCCTGCAAAAATTGCCCAGCTAATGCCAGAGTTTCATTCTTTAAAGCTGAGTAATATTCCACCATATATATATATGTATATATATATGTATACATATATATATATGATATGTATATCATATATATAGGTATGTATCACAGTTTCTTCATCCATTCCTCTGTTGAAAGGCATCTAGGTTGGTTCCATAGCTTAGCTATTGTGAATTGAGCTGCTGTAAGCATTGATGTGGCTGTGTCGCTGTAGGATGCTGATTGTAAGTCCTTTGGGTATAAACCAGGGAGTGGGATAACTGGGTCAAATGGTGGTTCCATTCCAAGTTTTCTGAGGAATCTCCACACTGCTTTCCAGAGTGGCTGCACGGATTCACAGTCCCACCAGCAATCTGTGAGTGTGCCCTTGCCCCACATCCTCGCCAACATTTAATGTTGTATGTAGTCTTGATCACTGCCATTCTGATTGGAGTGAGAAGAAATATTAGAGCAGTTTTGATTTGCTTTTCTCTAACTGCTAGAAATGTTGAACATTATTTCATGTATTTGTCGGTCAATTTCACATCTTCTGTGAAGAGTCTGTTCAGTTCCTTAGCCCAGTCACTGATTTGTATAATCAGAAAAATGAGAGATCACTCTATTTATTTATGGTCTGCCCAACTGTGTAAATGGATTCTACTGTCATCTATAGCTAACTGGAACAGATCAAATTTAAAAATTACTTTTTTTTAAAAAAGTGCCCAGTGAAAGTACAGCCAAGGAGGTGACGGGCGCTCTTCCTCTTCCCAAGTGGGTGGCTGCTGGAGGATGTTTTGAAGGGTTTGAGAGCAGAGCCCCTGTGGTTGGGCTCCTCCCGACCATGCATCTTGCCTGCCCTGCCTCTCGCCCTCCTGACAAATCCTGAGGACAGGCCTTTCCTGGTGGGAGGAGCGAGTTCCAGATCAGAGGCGCCTGGGTGACTCCCACTGTGACGCTCCCAGCCAGGAGACACTGGGCAGCGGCACAGCCTCAGACTCCCTTCTCCAAAATGAGCTGGCGAACGCCCGCAAGCAGCGGGCACCAGACTGAGCCTCCAAGATGGAGGCTGACTTCCGCAGCCAGGGAGGGGCACACCAGCTCACAGCACTGCAGACCCTGGGGTCACTTGCAGGCTCCCTCCCTGCGGACACACTGGCCTCCAATCAGCACAGCTGACTTCATTCCACAGCCTGGCTCACAGAGACCCTGGAGAGCCAACCCACCCCTGCTTCCACTTCCCAACCCCAAAAGGTGTCTGAGAGTCTGATAAGCCCTGTTCACGCCGTGCACTCACGGAAAGGGCCATCGTCCCTTAGGGAGGAGGCATGGAGAGTGGCAGATGTAGATTAAAGGAGATCAGGGTCTCTTCCCTGAAGAGAAGGAGAGGTGCAAATCTGCTGAAGGAACCCAGATCCAGCCGCCCTCCTCTGGGGCAGCTTGGCACTAGGGTTGGGGCCAAGCAAGTGGATCTTTGCAGAAGTCGGAGAAAAAAACTGGACATTAACTGTATATTTCCAAATGACAAGACAGAAAGATGAACACAGAGCATTCTTTCTCAAGATAGTAAAATGAGCACAAGTGAATGCCAAGCCTGTGTTGTTACCTTTGACCCCACTGACGACAAGGAAGCGGATTCCAATGGCGACAGGTATCAAGTGTCTCTGAAAACACTCAGCACACACTTAGCAAGTGCACTGGGGGGAGGCGGCAGGGCCGGGAGCGTGGGCCCCTCTGCAGCCCGTGAGCCGCCGCCCGTCTGCCACCTGCTCACAGGCCCACTCACTGCGGAGTCAGGCCCCCGACCCCAGCCCACGGAGGACGCAGACGTCTCGCTGGACAAGCACGAGAAAACTCGCTGACTTCATTTTCCACCAATTACAATTCCTGCTCCCATCCCAAAGAAGAGGACCCTTGTCACCCCAGGTGGAGACCGGTCCTCTGAGCTGCTTCTCACGCGCTGCCTGTCCCGAGGCCTGAACCGCGAGGCCGTGCTCGCCTCAGGCGATCGCGGGTGTCCTGTCGGGCGAGCTCTATCCAATACCGTGCTCCCCATGGAGGAAGCCGCCAGCGCACAGTCCCCGACCCAAGCGGAAGCAGGGCAGCTGGGGCTCCCACTCAGAGAAGAGGCAGAGACGTCATGCGGAGGTCAGAGGTCATGCGGAGGCCCAAGGTGGAGGAGCTGGGTGGCGCAGGGTCTGGATTCCTGTGCTCGTGGCCAGCGAGCTGGAGCCCTCAGAAGAGGTCCAGCCACACCATGAGCTGCCTGCCAGCCCAGGACCCTCCGAGAGCCAGGTGGGCAGAGGCTGAGCAGGAGGCCCACACCTCCCTCAGAGATGCCAGCTCCCAGCTGGGCTGATGGTGGGCAGGGGGATGGCCGTGCTGCGCGAGGACGAGGCTTCAGCAGACAGACAGACCCTGCAACTGCTCCACACCTCCTCCCACCTCGAGTCCAGGCTCCTCGGCGATGGACTCTCACTTGAGCCTCCAACAGAGCTGCGGCCTCTGAGTGACCTGTCCCGTCCCCCATGGACGAGTGATCCACTTCCAGGCGCTCCTGTTGCTGAAAGCCTCCCCACAACACCCAGCGTCCTGCCAGCCTTTGCCAGACTTGTATCAGTGGGTGGACGCCCCGACCAGGACACGTGCCTTCTCTGGGGCACACCCTTGGCACCTCCAGGTAGGGGGATTTGTGCTGGCCCTTTGCTGGCCTGGGCCTGTTCTTCAGGGGGCTCGGCTCTGCCGGGGCCAGTCAGTTGGTCTTGACTCCAGCTTCCCTGCCCCTCAGCACTGGTTAGTGCAGGACACTGAGTCATTACAGTCGTGGACAAAATCTGAGGGCTGGAATGGAAAGGCTCACGTGGTCACTCAGTGGTGGCTAGTGGTCACTGTGGATACCCAGGACTTGCAGAGGGCAGGGCAGTTAAGTGAAGCTCACAGGCCACAGGCAGCAGGGGTGGCCGCTGGCTCTCTCTGGGAGTGTGGGGTGTTGGTGGTGAGAAGAGAGCCCTGGGCAGAGAACCAGGGCCAGCGGGATGGGCACCCCTGGACACAGGCAAGAGCTGCCGCAGGAGCCTGAGGAGGCTCGGGGCCACTCGCCCCTCTGAGAGCCTCCAGGACTGGTGACCGTGACCAGAGCCACGGTCAGGCTCTTCTGCTCTCCTGCAGCAGTCCTCCATCTCTGGCGCTCCCCCGCCGGGGGCTGCAGGCTGCTCTGCAGAGCCCAGCAGCAGGGAGGCCTGCGTGGCCTCCGCAGGACACAGGCCACTCTCGCCCCAGAAAGACCCCCTGAAGGCCCTTAAGGCAGAGCCCAGAGCCTCCCGGAGCCTCAGGCATGCGCTTCAACAAACAGGCCCTGAGGGCTTCCAGGGAGGCAACAGACGCCCCCTTCCTGTGACAGGGTCTGACCCCAGGACCACAGCCAGCCACCTTCCCTGCCTTCTCTCCTTGAGAGGGCCAGCACCCAGGGAGCTGGGCCACTGACCTATTCCTCGAGGAGGCCGGGGCTGCCAACTGCCAAGTGCCCACTGCTCCCTTCTGTG